>PVKZ01000152.1:1028118-1337059 GCA_004027375.1 Macroglossus sobrinus | reverse complement strand
CCAGAGGGGATGGGGTTTGGGGAGCTGGGAGAATGGGGTGAAGGGTTAAAGAAGTACGAATTAGTGGTTGATAGATGGTCATGGGGTTGGGGAGCACAGCATAGGGAATACAGTTAGCATTAATGTAAGGGCTAGGTGGAGAGCCAGAGGAGAGAAAGAGCAGTTAAGGGGACTGTTTTATAAACTATATAAATGTCTAGCCAATGTACTGTATACTTGAAAATAATAATAATAAAAATTTTAGAAAATGAATTATTAATACAGAAGGGTGCCAGAATATGCCACTCAAATATATGCCCTTTGTTAATCTGTCTTTGGCCCGTCTAATTTACAGGTCCCTAGCTGAAGAACCTAAGATGAATACAGGAAAAATACGTCATTTCCTCCCCAACAATACATACAACACAGATGAATCTAAAATGCTTTATGATAATAAAAGAAGCCAGATTGAAAGAATATGTAGTGTATAATTCCAATTATATGACAGTCTGAAAAGCCTAAAACTGTAGGGACAGAGGATCAATGGTTACCAGATGTTAGAGATATACCAGGAAATTTTCTGGAATGATGCAACCATTCTGTACCTTGATTGTGATAGTGGTAGTAGCATAACTCTATATGTTTATCAAAACCCTTGGAAATATGCTCCAAAAAAGTTTAATTCTACTTTAAAATTTAAAAACATTTTTAAAGAAAAGAAGTAGATACAACCAGGCCACCATAATAGAGGGTAAAAGAGACAAATAAGAATTATGTAAAAGAGTAATTTTAATGATAAAACCATGGAATGAGAAAGGTAAAGAGAAAAAAAACAATGGCTCGAGTTGAGAGACAGTGAAAAGGTAGTGGAATCAATAAACTAAATCCTGGTAAATTAACGACAGAGGAGGTGGTGATCGACAGTGAGATGCTTTAGTAGATAATCTAAAAAATGTTTTTATAAATGAATAGACTAGTCCATAAAAACCTTAGGCTTCTATTGCTAGATTACAAGACAAACATCTCCTTTTCCTTCCAAAGCACATTATAGTAGTAAGAAAAATTATCATGCCAAAAATGTGATTTAAAAACTAAATTTACCAGGAAGGGACAATAAGATGTATGCTGTAGAAAAAGAGAGATATCTTATAGATTTAATTTTAAAATTTCCACTTCTAGTCAAAATGGAGAAAACGGGACTGGATTTACCCTCCTCCCTGAAACAACCAAAAAACTGTACAGAACACATGAAACAATGATTTTCAAGACACTGAATCTCAGGCTACAAAGACAGTGATCCTTGAGTGATGGGAAAAAAGCAAGATGAGCTCTATGATTGTCCTCAGTCAATGCCTTAGGAGAGCTTTCAAGTTCAGGTGCAGGAAGGGTGAACCTAGGCAGAGGCTGGCAGATTTCCTGAACTGAGGAGATAGATCTGAGAATCCAGAAAAATCAAGGTAGCCAGAGTTCACAGGGCAGAGTATCAGAGAAAATTCCAGAGACACACAGAGGGTCCAACTCCAGTAACCAGCAGAATTCTGATTGGTCAGTGTGTGTTAGGAAACTTCTTGAGGTCAGTGTAAGGACTGTCCCAAATGATTACTGAGAACATTGTCTAATACATAGTTCTGTAAATAGTGCCTAGTCCCAAAATCCAGATAGGAAAACCTTGTAATTCCTAAGAATTAGGGAGGGTATTACTGTATAATAAAGAATTGGCTGACCTTTGCCCTGGTTGCTGGGAGGTAGCCTCTAAACCCTTGGAAATTCCTGAGTGATAGGAGTGTCTTTCTTATTCATGTTAGACCCTGTTAAGCCTGTGTTAATTTAGTGACTCAAGGTGGGCCCCTAAATATTTTTTGCTAAGGAGGTGACTCAGGATAGGGGCCGGTCATTCCAGAAATATCAACATCTGATTAGAGTCTGGAACTTTTAGGCACATGATATCACCCCAATGTTGCGGGAGGGAAGAGGGAGCTGAAGACTGAGTTCAATCACGTGGCCAATAATTCAATCATCTCTCCTAAGAAAATTCCAATAAAACCTCAAGGGAATTTCTTTTACTCTATGAATACTGTTACATGTCTATGTATGACGAGAAGGGTGACATGTCCCTGAGGAAGCTTCTTGTTTGAGACAATCCCAGACCTTGCACTATGTATCTCTTCTTTCAGCTGGTCCTGATTTGTATCCCACATGCTATAATAAAACTATAATCATAAGTATATCATTTTCCTCCTAATTTTGGATTGTATTTTCCTGCTTAAATGCATGCTTGGTATTTTTATTGGAAGCCAGCTAAGTATAGTGCTTAACTGAATTCCATGAATCACTGTATCCAGTCAGAGTATGGGTGGCCTGGGAACCCCTGCACTTGTAGCTTGTATCTGAAGTGACAGCAGTCTTGTGAAGAAATGTGCCCTTAAACTGTGAAGTTTGACCTAATTCCAGATAGTACCAAAAGTCACTGTAGATACTCAGAAGTCTTGTCTTAGTAGTGGGTAATAATTAGCCGTATACTGAACACAGCTTCACTTCTATCTTACAAATCTTAAAAGACTTAAAAGATAAAACTATTTCTAGGTAAATTAACTGTGTTACTTGTCAAGAATATTTATAGGAACACAAAATATCCAGCACCCAACAAGGTAAAATTATAATACCTGGAATCCAATTAAAAAAAAAAAAGCAACAATATGCAAAGCAGCAGAAAAGCATGACCCAAAATAAGGGGGAAAATTAATCAATGGAAACTGAGCCAGAACTGATATAGATGTTACAATTATCAAAGGCATTAAAATAATATAATTATCTTCCAGATATTCAAAAAGTTAAGTACAGGTATAAAAGATATAGAAAAAGACCCAAGTCAAACTTCTAGAGATGAAAATTAAAATGAGATTTAAAAAAGAATGATAGAATTAATGGCATCTTAAACACTGTAAAATAAAAGATTAGTAAACTTGAAGACATAGCAATAAAAACACAGAGAAAAAAGGACAGAAAAAGACATAAAAAGAACATTAGTGAGCTGTGATACAATATCAGGCAGCCTATTATGTTTGTAATATTAGAGTCCCTGAAGGAGAGGAGGGGGTAGACTGTGTATTTGATGAAACTATAAACCCACAGATCCAAGAAGCTCAACAAACCCTAAGCTCACGAAACATTAAAAAAAAAAAAAAAAAAACTATCCCAAGGCATATAATCAAATTGCTCAAAATCAGGATATAAAAAAATTTTTAAGCAACCAGAGGGAGGAAAAAAACAAGTAGAGAGGAACAAAGACAAGATAGAAAATATCTGAAACAATGCAAACCAGAGGACAGTGGAGTAACATCTTTAAAATACTCAA
Source organism: Macroglossus sobrinus (assembly GCA_004027375.1). NCBI lineage: Eukaryota > Metazoa > Chordata > Mammalia > Chiroptera > Pteropodidae > Macroglossus > Macroglossus sobrinus. The sequence goes on along the minus strand of PVKZ01000152.1, from coordinate 1,333,725 downwards.
AGAATAAAACTGTTAACCTAGAATTCTACATTCAGCAAAAATTTCTTTCAAATATAAAGGTGAAATAAAGATGTTGAAATACTAATGTTGAAAGACTTTACTACAAGCAGACTCAAATTACAAGAAATGTTATAGGAGATCTTTTGGGGAGAAGGAAAAATGACACCAGATGGAAATACAAGTTTACAAAAAGGAAGGAAGAGCAGTGGAAATGGCAACTATGTGGGTAAATAGCTTTAAAGGAAAACTGGAACTATAACTACAACTGCATGAGAGAGTGAGGAAATAAATCAAGTCTCCAAAAAGCAACTAAGAAGCTGTGTAAATGGTTTTAAAAAAAAATCTAGACCAATGGCATAAATACACTGAGAAGTGTTTATTCATGAAAACTACGGAACTCAACAAGAACAGAAGAGTTGAGTTTGTGACTTTCTTGCAGGGGGCTGTCCCCTAGCCCTGCTAAGTAGTTTAACCAAGGAAAGGTTAGTGAAAACAATAAGTTTTGATACTTGAAGAATCTCGGAGTGTTGTCAGTAAAGTTTCACTAGTCTCTGGCTAGTGAAAAGGAAGGGCCAGCAGCTCTGTTAGCCTGAGGTTGCTAGCTTGTTAATGTTTGGGGCAAGTAATGGGCAAACGAGGCAGAATTTAACAAGGAGTTCTGGGAGGTGAGATAGCCATAAGGCTCTTTATAAATTGTTCAGATATCTAGGATTAAGCTTAGTCTATGCACACATGCAGCCAGAGACCTAAGTAGCCCCAGCCAAACAACATCCTTGGTCAACAGAGGAGACATGAAAGAGCCCAGCAGAAAGGAAAAGAATGAAGTTTGAATACTGGTCCATACACAGATCCATAAGCAAAGAATGGACACCTTACTGGCTTGAGGTATTTGAATACAACCTCTGACCAACCTTTGTCTGAACAATAAGCTAGAAGTATACCTTGGGAGATATTATGGCTTTGGTTCCAGACCACCATGATAAAGCAAATATCACAATAAAGCAAGTCACATAAATTTTTTGTTTTCCAATACATATAAAAGTTATGTTTATACCATACTACAGTCTTAAGTGTGCAACAGCATTGTACCTTAATTTAAAAATATTTTATTGCCAAAAAATGCTAACCATCAGCAAGTCAATTGACCAGCCTTCAGCAAGTCAATCTTTTTGCTGGTAGAGGGCCTTGCCATAATGTTGATGAAAACACAATTATCTGCAAAGCATAAAAGGAGGTATGCCTGTATACAGAAATAGGGTATATCCCTAGGAAGACAAGCTTAAAATAAAAACAAGACAGAATGCTATATACTTTAATTATAAATTACCTCTAGTCCTCACAATAATCCTGCAAGGTCACTTGGATAATAAGTGTATAAACAGGGGCTAGAATCCTACACTACTTCATTCTAAAGCTCCATATACTTTCCAAAAAAAATATATATGCTATTTTTTTCCCTCCAGCATAAATTTTCACCTGCCTAAAGCAGCAGGGGCATTGCTATCAACAAAATAAGAACGCCTTTTCCCATACAAACTCCAGTAAGGAAAAAGAAAGTAAAAATTCTCACTTACTGCAAGAAGGTTCATGATGGTATGCCCTGTCTCTCCAAACAATGGCTTTCGAAATCTGACACTGAACAGTGGGCATGGATAAACTATGAAAATGGGAAATGATTAGATTAAGTTCGGTAGCTTAAAATTTCGGTAAAAGAAACATCATGGTTGATACAGTTTTCAAAATATAATTATGACACATTAGAGCATATGAAATTTAGGGCTCAAAAAGTATTTAGTATCACAGACAAATCCTGACATTATTATCTCTAGTAGCAAAAGAAACTGACAGACAACTTGAGTAACTTGCCCAAAGTTACAGAACTAGTAAGTGGCAGAGTTAAGAACCTTATTCATGTGGTCTAATTCTTAGACCAGAATACTTTTAATTAGGTGAAGATAGAAAGTTTAAAATAAAGCTTGCATTTATCCCTGATGTCTTAAAAAAAATTACCATTTAGTTGCACTGCTACAGCAATGGGCAAGGAAGCTCTTCTGTTGCTTCCTTACCAACTAAGAGTGATCTGTATACTAGTTTCCAGTATCTGGTATAGTACATAAAATTTGCCATAACTATTTTCCAACCAAGTGACAAAAAATACGCTTGCCAATTATACATACTATAAAAAAACAAAGTTACTTGTTAAAGTTCATTTTTTTCCTCAAGATAATCAAATATTTATCAATGAACTATAAAATCAATAAGTTTACAAAGTAATAATTAATCACTAACTTTCTCATTTGCTATTGTCAGTCCTTCCCATTATAGGCAAAATAAGTAGAGACAATGGCTAAGTTCAGCTTAGCTATTTCAAAATACAACTTCTGCTAATTTGTATCATGAGGTGTCTCTGAATATTTCAGGAGTTTATTGAGTCATCATGTCTTGGTCATGTACTTTAGAAGAAAGTATTTTACAACTTACGTCGATATTCAGCTCCAAGTCTCAACATCAGTCGGATGGGAAATACTTTAGCCCAAGGAGTTTCCCATTTCTGGATGAGAATCCCAAACAAGTAAGGTGGGGTTGGGAGTACAAGGTCTTGCAGGGACTGGTAAGTAGATGTCACATATAAGAATCCACCATGTTCTTTACTGCCAAGGAAACTCTGACTGAAGAAGGAATGTCCCAAGTTGCCCACGACGTTCCCTAAAAAAAAAAGTTCATGAATTAATTTCCATCACAAAATCAATCATATTTTTAGTAATCGTTATTATTTAACACTGGGCCAGCCACTACTTAATGCTAATTCCTAAACTTTAACCATGAAGATCCATGTTTAGAAAATGTTATTTAAATAAATGTCATTTGTTAAATAAAATTTTCTCCCCAATTTTATCAAGGCTTCTGGCAAGCATGATATAACTTATGCTATCACACTGTAGAAGTTTTCCCAGCTGAAAGCCAAAGATATTGATGTCTTCCTTATTTAGATGGTACAAGTTTACTGTATGAATCAGGATAAGAATTACTGTCTCAAAGGTCATGAAAAAATGTTATAGTCTTTCTCACAGAGCTTACAATCTCATTGGGTGAATAAAGTCAATTCATGAGCATAATGAATTAAGATAATAAAGTACAGCTATGTATGAGACATTGAGGAAAGAATAAAATATAGAGAGAAGGTAGTACCACAGATAGGATTTATTCTTTGTAATTTTGGTGGAGGCAAATATAAAATGTAAACAATGTAAGGCTTATCTGAATGCATATAAGGCAGGGTTTTTTTTCTTTTAACGCAAATGCTTTTTACTAAGCACATAATGAAAGGAGGGAGGAAGGGAAGGAGGGAGGGAGGAAGGAAACTTGTTAACCCGGAATTGTATAACCAACTAATTATTCAAGAGTGAAAGCAAAAGAAATAAATTTCAGACAAAGATTAATGGAGTGTACCAACCACAGACCTTCATTAAGACAACTAATAAAAAGACGTATTTTAGCAAGAAAAGTAAGTCCAAATAGAAACAAAGGATACAACAGTTACAGACAAAATATGGTGACAAATAAATTAATAACTTTGAATTGAATATTAATATTGATTTTGATACTGAATAATTAAATATAAATTAAAACATTAATTTTTTCTTTTACAAAAGTTAAAACAAACTATAGTCAATAACAGTAAGACTGGGAAAGGTATTAAAATGCGTAAAGTATGCTGAAGTCTGTGTCATAAATTAGGTTCATTAGGGTGTCATTATTAGGTTACGAATCAAATGACTTTGAGTTAAATAGGGCAAGGATCAGAGTGGGCCTGATATAAGACCTTTAAACTGAGGTCTAGAGGTCAGAGATTCAAATCGAAGAGATGCACTCCTGCTGACCTGGGGAAAAAAAGCAAACATCCATGTTGTAAACTGTCTATGGAGCTGAAAAGCAAGGAAATGCAGACAGTTCCAAGAGCTATTAAAAAAAAAATGGGGATCTACAAGAAAGTGAATTCTGCCACTAACCAGAAGATCTTGAGCTCCAAATAAGAACCTTAGCATGACTGACTCCTTGAGGTACTCTGAACAGAAGATTTAGCAAAGCTGTGCCTGGACACCTAGCTCATGGAAACTGTGAGATAATAAATTTGTGCTGTTTTATGCCACTAGTGTCTTCACATTGGCCTATCCCATTCACAACCATAGTTTCAATTATCACATAAATACTTGGTCTCCCGAATTTGTATTTTAGCCCAGATATACCTTCTGAGGTCATTATCCATACATTAATCTTTCATTTATATACCACTATCTGTTGTTATTATTTCAAATTCAACACCCCTGAACAAGGACCTCATCTGCCAAATCTGCTCTTTTTCTATTCACTATCCCAATAAGAACAGCATCCACTCAGGTACCCAAGCCAGAAATCTGAAGCCAACCTTGACTTGTTCCCTCTCACCCCTCACATCCAATTAGTTACCAAATCCGATTGAACTGAAGAACCACCGTCTTTTATATCTCTTCAACACTCTTTATTCCCACTGCCATTATTTTACTTAAATCCTGATAATTTAATTTCTTGTTAGATTCCCACAACAGATTTTTTAAAAATCAATTTTAAAATCATGAGTATTGGTGAGAATGCGGAGAAAAGAGAATCTTTGTGCACTGCTGGTAGGAATGTAAACTGGTGCAGCCACTGTGGAAAACAGTATTGAGGCCCCTCAAAAATTAAAAATAAGACTACTATAGAGCCCTACAGTTTCTTTTTTTCATTTGCAAACTATCTTTATTAAAAGTAAAAGTACATTCACACACAGGAGAGCAGGCTGCCAAGAGTAGTCAACCCGAAGATAAAGTACATTCTCAGAAGGGAGAGCTGGCTGCCAAAAGAGGTCAGACTTTCTTTCAACTTTTAATAGTACATCTTTCTTTATATTAGTGTCTTTACAACTTCTAACAGTTGTGCATTTACTTTTACATCGTTACAATAAATATTTACATTGATTTCAAAACCATAATAAAGTTGTCCACTCTAGAAGTTCTTGAAATTTGAAAATTAAATGTAGAGTATTTACATTATGATTATATAAATATTGTTAACTGAAGAGATGAGTAGTAAGTTATGATTACACTTCCTTCTACTGGGTATCAATATCATAATCCCTAAGTTATTCAAAAATATTCTTACATCAAGCTCAATGGATTCTCTTATAACTTTTGATTCCAATCTTTGTAAAATAATTATATCAGGTAAAGTACTAAAATGTTCAATTTTCTCAAACTATGGCAAGTTCTAACTTGCCAATACCAACATCCAATGCAGGCTTCCAAACTAAAGACTATTATTTTGCATCTGTGTCCACAAATGTTTGTCACATATACAGGGTAAAGACTAAATCATGTAGCATTCTTACCTGCCAGAGCATCCTGATAAAGCTGCACAAAATGATTAAAGATATCCTTCGGCAAACACTTTTCATCTGGTAGACACTGTAGAAGAATGACTATCTCGGACTGACCCACTGCATGCATTCCCTTGGTTGTGAAACACCAGCACTTCCGGTTCACATCTGTAGACAGAATAAAAATATAAAGACATTCCTCTCAATTCTTACTCTTAAAAAATGCACAGAAATCTATGTTATGATACAGCAAAGAATATATCATACTAAGTTTGTATAATTCAACTGTGAACTGTCACTGCATTGAGCTAAAGAACTACTGTAGAAAATAAAATATATCAATGCTTCTGCCTCTAGGCAAAAACTTAGAAAAACAATTGGAAAGAAATTAAAAGAATAGTGACAAAAATACACTGAACACTTTTAAATTTTCTATTATTAAAAGGAATAATTATTAAAAGAAATGACATTTCATTAAAAATAAATAAATCCAAATAGTATCTTTGTTAAAAAATATACTTCCCCACCTTTATTTAAAAATATTCACTTTAACAAGGAAAATAATTACTTATGCAAGAGTAGAAACAACGACAACAATAAAAATCAGTATGATGGTTTTAGATTCAAGTTGTGGCCTCAAAAAATTATAATTTTATGTATACTTATTAAATTTAATCTGTGACTAAAAGATTTTATTTTAATGACAGTCTTTTCTGGGAGAAAATTCTAGATAATTAACATAATTGACTTCATGATATAAAAAGTGATGACAAGAATAGCTTTTCTGGATTATTTACTTCCACTTCAGTTTATGGCGATGTAGAGACCCAATAGCTTAAGCCGTATGTTGTTAAAAATAATGTTTAATCTTTGACATTTTTATCATTTGTACTCCAACACAATGGGATCCCCAAAGGAATTGAAAAAGATTCAAATAAAATTATGTATACCACAATGTAAATTAAAACTAATAAAAGATCTCTTTCTTTCATTCTAAGAATTATTATTTTATATACGTAAACAGGAGATGCTCAATTCAATTTTATTAAGTTGATGTACACTTCAGGAATTCTAGGTTAGCCATTTCCTAAGTATAACTTATAAACTGTATATGATTAATTGAAATTTTGAGCAAAATATTTTAAAATTTGACCCTGGAAAGAAAAGGGGCAATGATTAGCAAGTAAACCAGAAACCTGCATTTCATCAATGTAGAACCTCTAAGGAAATAGGGGTTTCTGGTTTCCAAGGTCAACCTGAAAGCAGATAGTGGAAATTAGAGGACTGTTCCCCAGTGCTTCTTTCCTTCCTCTCTCCAAAACTGTGCCTATTAATATTCATCTCAGATAAATGTGTTCTCTATTTTCTGATACCATCTTGGAATCAAGATTTTTAAGTTACTGTCCTCTCATTCTGATGCCCAAGAAGCTAGCACCAAGAACTGAGAAGTTTCTTCTGACTCTTAAGATGTACTGAAATTTTACTATGCGTTAGTTAATGAACACTTCTCCCAAATAAAGTTTTGTACCATGATTAAGGTTTCTGAGATTTAATTCCAGTATGTAAATTGTTTGACTCTCTTGGATAATTTATTTACCACCAATTATTCCGGTGGTGAGTTGTGACATAACATAACCATCTCTGGAAGAACTCAGATCAGTTCAAGTTTTGTTTGGCTTTCATCTGTGGAGATTTCAACCTATCTCACCTCTATGACTTAAAGAAAGAGTTTCAGTTAGTCCCACAGTTGTCCTCTGGGATATACAGTTTATATAAACCAACTTCTTCAGTACCCAGTTTTCAGTAATATGCAGCTCTCTATAAAAATACTTGTGTAATAAATTTGAAAGCTTTATTTATTATCTTTGAGTCAGTAAAGTACCTCATTTTTACTTTAAAGAACAAATTTCTAACTTACAATTCACAATTTTAACCATTGCCAACAAATTTGCATTTAAAACAAATACAAGTGGGTCAGGGCAACCATCCTCCAACTGCTGCATTACTGAAATCTGTGATGGTTTCTCTTCCACAGCATAGTCTGTAAGGAAAGAAAACAATGTAAGAGATCAGCTAAAGGGACAAGTCAAAAAGAAATCTGACAGAGGAACAGGATGATTTTTCACAGGAAAGAGACCAGCATTTGATTTATAGATATAGTGAACACAGGTTTGTACCTGCTATCCCAGTATTGTTTTAATACTGCCCCCTTTACTCTCAGAAGTGATCCAGTCCAGTTTAGATGACAACAGGGTTATGCAATAGACTTCTCCAAGAAATGGTTTGTGCCACTTTTACTTAACAAAAATTCTCCAACTATAATAAGAATTTTACATATTATATATTCTAAAATCAACATTTAAAATAATCTGTGATATATAAGAAAGAAATTATATATAAGTTACTTCTGGAAAAGATGTCTAGGGAGTTGAAGTAAAAAGGAATCCTACTTTTTATAGACCCTTTTGAGATTTTTTACAATTAAAAAATTAAACTTTTAAAAAAAGTTTATTCTGTATCCAGAAAACAAACTAAATGTATCTTACACGACTGATGTTATGAAAGACTTCCTCTCTATAAAAGTAATAAGTTTAGTACATGTATCACCACAATCACTAGTAAATCACACATCAGATTCTGAACACTGACAACTTAATACTTGAGGCTCTGAACAGAACCCTTCCGATTTAATCTCTGTAAGTACAGTACTACGTAATATCCAGCCACCCCATTTTGAATAACAGTAGTCCTCTCTTTTTGAAGTCAAAATCATGGGTAATAACCATTGTAGAATAGAAATATATGGGAAAGGGACTGAAATACCTGAAAGTTGCATGTTGTCTGATTGGTCTTATAAAAAAATGCATCATTAAGGGATAGCCAGGTAAAACAATATAACACCATGTCCCACTGACCAATAGAAACAAAAAACTATATTTTGGATGTATGGGAAATGTCTATCCTATCAATGAAAATACTGGAAAGAGAAATACTAAATGACTTTAAAATTTCTTATGAAGTTATTCCACTAGAATACAAAATTGTAAAATTGTGGTGAAGTGACAGTAAATATAGAAAACTGTTGTTTTTTGGTAGGAGACGTTTTGACAATTAGATTTAATGGATGTGACTTTTAATAAAAATGGAACCCTGTTAATTTTATTTAATAGATCACTCTGTTAAATTTAATTTTTTATTGATCTAAGATTAAAAATAACTAAAATTTGAAACAGTAATTTTACTAACAAAAGAATATTTTTAGGGAGACCTGGTAAAGGAGCAAATGCATTATACAAGCAAAAGAATGCTTAATGACAGTAATCAAAACGGCATGGTATTAGCAGAAAAACAGACACACAGACAAGTGGAATAGAATCGAGAGTCCAAAAATAAACCCATACTTATATGGGCAAATAATTTTTGACAAAAACACCTAAAATATACAGTGGAGAAAGAAAAGCCCGTTCAATAAGTGGTGCTGGGAAAACTGGAAAGCCACCTGCAAAAGAATGAAACTAGACTGTTGTCTATCACCACGCATCAAAATTAACTCAAAATGGATTAAGGACCTGAATATAAGTCCTGAAACAATAAAATGCGTAGAAGAAAACATAGAAACTAAAGTCAAGGACCTTGGGCTTAAAAAGGATTTTATAAATTTAACCTCAAAGTCAAGGGCAGTAAGAGCAAAAATAAATAAATGGGACTACATCAGACTTAAAAGCTTTTGCTCAGCAAAAAAACCGTTAACAAGGTAAATCATCCAAATGGGAAAATATATTTGCAAACAACACCTCTGATAAGGGCCTAATATCCAAATTATACAAAGAACTCATATGACTCAATAACAATAAAAGGTACAAACAATCTAATCAAAAAATGGGCAAAGGACCTGAACAGACACTTCTCCCTAGAGGACATATAAATGGCCAACAAATATATGAAAAGATGCTCAACATCGCTAGCTATTAGGGAAATGCAAAAACCACAATGAGATATCATCTCACACCTGTTAGAATGGCTATAATCAACAGGACAAGTAATAACAAATGTTGGAGAAGATGTGGAGATAAAGGAACCCTCATACACTGCTGGTGGGACTGCAAATTGGTATGGCCACTATGGAAAGCCATATGCATATTCCTCAAAGAACTAAGAATTGACCTACCATATGATCCAGAAATCCCCTTCTACTGGGTAATTACCCCAAAGACTTAAAAACTAATATCCAAAAAGATATTTGCATACTGATGTTCATAGCAGCATTATTCACAGTGGCCAGGACATGGAAGCAACCTAAGTGTCCTACAATAGATGACTGGCTAAAGAAGCTGTGGTACATATATACAATGGAATATTACTCAGCCATAAGAAGAGATGAAATACTTTCATTTGCAACAACATGGATTGACCTTGAAATAATCATACTAAGCGAAATGAGCCAGATAGAAAAGGTTGAAAATCACATGATATCACATATGTAGGATATAAACCTAAAAGCAAAAAATGAACAGGACAAACAAGAGACTCATGGACATGGACAATGGACTAGTGGTTACCAGAAGAGAGGGGGAAAATAAAAAAATAAAATGTTAAAAAAATTATGTATATATAGTATAAAAATAGCATTAAAAAATGCTTAAAACTCATAAAAATAAATCTCCATGGGTTACATTATAGCTGAAACTTCTGGTATTCTCAATGTCATCTCCAAAAGAAAGCACTCGCTGTTCAGATTTTTCTATATTATTGTAGGCATTTTCTCCCCTAATTTTCTGTACTGAGAATGATTTACCTTTACATGAAAGTTGTTAACCTATCTGGAACACAGCTGGATTTGACAGTGCAATACTTTCAACCAACATTGCTGAGAGCCTACTACAGGCCCAGCACCATGCTAGCAGCAGAAGACACACACATGAATTAAGACTGAAGGAATTCATGATCTAAGTGAAAGAATCAGACCTATAAAATATCTAAATTACAATGAGAAAAGTGTTAATGTAGTCACAGTCTATAAAAATATCTATTAGAACAGAGATGAAGATGCATAACACTACCAGAGAGGCAGCTTAGGTAAGGATTCATTCAGAGAACAGTTTTCCATTAATCTGGATTTTGAAAGATTGAGAGATTCTTCGAGGAGTCTGAAGTATAGAAGATAAAGTTATTCAAGACACAGGAACAGAAGGAAGAACAGGAAAATATTAATTAAATGCCTGCTTTGTACCAGACAATTTTCTTGCTATACTTTCAGGTATGAAATCCGATTTATTACTCATGTCTCTTAAGTAGGTGTAGTTACCTAATTTTTTCTCAAAAACTAGTTAAAAATTCAGAGAAGATAAACGATTTTCCCACTGGATCACACAACTAGAATGTAATTGTATAGGATTAAAACCCAGGTTTGTCCAGCTCTGAAGTCCATTCTCTTGTCATTTTTCCACGGCAGAAGAAAAAACATTAAAGTATGAAAAGTTAATGTCAAAAAGTACTAAATAAACTGTAGTATGCATGTAAAGTACTGGGGTGTTGGCTGGAAATAGAAAGATAAGAAGAGATAAGATTATAAGGAACATTCTATGCTAAGGTAAGTAATTTATACTAAAGGCACTGGGACACCATTGGATGTTTCTAAGTAGCAGCAATATATGATATCTATACTTAAGAAAATAACTGGCAACAATGTGGGAGATAATATAAAGGAGAGAAAGACCAAAGACAAGAAGACCAGGTAAAAGACTAGGAAAAAAACTAAGAGATTGTTGACAAACTATCTCTTGAAAATGTACTGATTTGATCTGGACATATGAACAAGAAACTTTCACATAAAGATAAGCATTCTTTCAACTAGGTAATTACTAATTTTACTTATTACCAGAACTCACTAAAAATATTTTTTTTACAGTAAAATTGCTATTTAAGTTCAGTACTCTCTACTTATATGTACATTTCTGAATATATAGTATACTTCAATACAAAAAGTTAAATTAATGTACTGACTGTATTAGATGGGCAAATCCTAGAACAAGAAACTCTTCAGAGTATTATGTGCTTAAAATATGAAGAAAAAACCACCAATTGTAATATAAATGAACTACATTTATATTATAATTAAAAATATTATATCCTTCCAATGAATGAAGTAATATTACAATACAAAAGCAAAAATATCTGCTCTAAAACAACCAGTAACAGCAACAATTATTTTCATGGCACTGAGTAGTTGCTTTTTTTGTTGAAGAGAAGAGTGGTTACCTCTCAAATTCTATCTCCTTCCCTTAATTAGAAGGCAGTATCTGTCATATATAGCTATCCATGTTTAAATATATAAATCCACAAACCTCCTTTTACACCAGTGGAGATGAGAATGGGAGGAAGGCCATCTTCTGGTATAAGGTTCATTGCACTGCCAACAGGACTTCCAACCTGAGTTATACTTCCAGAGAATAGAGAAATATCCGTCTAGGAAAAGCAAAGTGAGCATTATAGAGAGTTCAAGACCTTGGAAGAATATAGTCGAAAATATAAATGGAAATTTAAGTGAAAATTTGGAATTCATACTTTTGAAAGACAGTACAAGATACTCATTAACCTGCCATCTACAACAACATGGATGAACCTAGAGAGTATTGTGCTGAGTGGAGTTAGAGAAAGACACATGCCATATGATTTCACTTACATGTGGAGTCTAAAGAACAAAATAAACAAAACAGAAACAGACTCATCGAAATCAAGAACATTTTGATGATTGCCAGATGGGAGGGAGGTTGTGGGGATGAATGAAAAAGGGGAAGAAATTAAGAAGTACAAACTGGTAGTTAGTTACAACAGTCATGAGGATATAAAGTAGAGCATGAGGAATATAGTCAATAATATTGTAATAACTATGTATGGTGGCAGATGTACAGATTTATAAAGCTGATCACTTTGGAAATTATATAAATGTCTAATCACCATGTGGTACACCTGAAACCAATATAATATAACTGAAAAGTAAAAAAATTATTTAAAAAGATACTCATTAAACTGTGGTTTCCCAAAGGACTGGGTTTTATACTACGAAAACATTTCCAATTGTACAAGTTTTCCTTTTGGCATTATCGAATCATAGTAATGAGAGAAAAGGACCTGTAGCTCAAAGAGGTAAAGCTTCCTTTACCCAGGTTTCTTTTGCCATAAAAGGAAAATATTTTTTGAAATTACAATGGCAACAGAAACAAAACTTCAATATTATCTCATAATTTCTGCACCTTTAATATGTTTGGGTGTACTTAAAGTCTCATTTACACTGCTTTGCCAAATTAACTTTAAGAACAGTGGTAATGGTTGTACAACAATATGAACATATTTAATACCATGGATGTGCACTTAAAAACAGTTAAGATGGCAAATTTTACGTTGTGTATATTTTACCACATTATAAAAAGAGAAAAAAATTAACTTGAATAAAATACAGAGATTAAAATAGGTCAATGTTTTCATTTACTATGCAATAAAATAAAACTTCAAGTTCATTCTTCTTTGCATTAATATGTCAGATACACTTAATAAAGTATAATACTGTGAAACATTTTGAGTGGGGTTAAATCCAATTAATTAACGACCTAATAGATTATACTCAAAGATCTATTAAAATGATGCACTCCTCTCCATATCTCTATCACTTAAAAAAAAAAGCTTTAAAAAGTTTTAAAATGCTTTTAAAAAAACTTTTTTACATGTACAAGAATGTTTATAGCAACTTTATTCAATTAATAATAGCCCCAAAGACTGGAAGTAATCTGAATGTCCATTAACAAAAAAATTGATCATTTGTGGTATATCCATATGGTAGAATGCTACTTAATAATAAAAAAATATTTTGATGCACACAACATAGATAAATCTCATAAATATTAGTCTAAGAAGCCAGATGTAAAACATTATACACTATATATTTTATTCACATGAAATTCAAGAACTGGTAAAACTAATGCATGGTGATACAAGTCAGAATAATGATTACCTTGGGGGAAACATATAAAAGAAATTCAATTAAAAGGGGTATTAACAGAAAAAAAGGGTATGAGGGAACCTTCTAAAGTGATGATGGAAATGTTCTATATCTTTACCAGAGTGGTAGTTACACGGGGTGTGTATGTATGTGTATACACATGTATACATATGTGTGTCTGTGTGTGTGTGTGTGTGTGTGTGTGTGTGTATATATATATATATATATATATATATATATATATATATATATATATATCAAGTTGTTTCCTAAAGGCTAACTCTCCTAAAGTACTTTCTATACTTTAATAAAGATTAAAACTATTTTTAAAAATACCACATCTTCCCATACTTTTGTCTATACTAGCTGTAATTTAGTGAGTTTTTGCTAAAATTTTACAATGTTCTTAGTACATCATCATAAGAAAAATTGTGGAAAATTTTATTGGCAAACCATCATTAACTGTTTTTGGAGGCTCAGTACAGGAAATAAAATAATCCATTCCAACTTGCTGTTTAATAATGTATAACTCCACCTTTTAATATTATAAGAACTTGTCATTTGGCCTCTACTTAAATGCCATCTGTGAAAAGGAATTTACTTCATTTACTAAGTGCCTATTAACTGCCAGGTATTCTACTAGGCCATAAAGATAAGAAAAATATATTCCAGTCTGGCCTTAAAGAATTTGTTTTCCTTCATTTTACCAGATAAATATTACAATAGAGTGTTAAACAATGTGAGAGCACAGAAATAAAATAATTAACTTCGTTTAGTTTCTCTTAAACTGAGCCAAACCTTGTTTCCCTATAACATTCATTCATTCCAAAAAATTTGTATTTGGCAGACCAATTAGGCAAGAAAAATAAATAAAAGGCATCCAAATTTGGAAGGAAGAAGTAAAACTATCATTATTTGCAGATGACATGATTCTATATAGAGAAAAATCCTTAAAGTACAAAAAAACTATAAGAAACAAAAAAATTTGTTTTGAGATCCTATCATACAATTTAAAAGATGTAAAAGAAATTTAATAGAAAGAAAGTAGTAGTCATTGTATAAACATCATAGTTTTAACTGATTCAGGCAAGAATTGTCAAAGGACAGTAAAACCATTGGCAGAAAGACTGCTGGAGAACAGGACACTCACAGTCTCAAAGTATCACCCCTCATATTACTTGTTAATTGCAAAGAAGAAAAGCTACTTTTGCAGTGGAGAAACACAGGAGACCTTAATTTAATCAACTATCAAACTGATATTCTTGATATATTCTAAGAAATGACCATCAATTATGTAATATTATTATTCTTGCCAAAATAGTTTAATCTGAAATTAATCATGAGAAAAAAAACCCACAAATACAAATTAAGGCCTCTATGCAAAACATGGCCTAGATGCTTCCAAAAATATCAATACAGCTGACCCTTGAACAACACAGAGATTAGGGGCACTCACAACCTGGGCAGTTAAAAATTCGCATATAACTCAAGTCAGCCTTCCACATACTTGGATTTCCAACCATGGACTGAAAACACAGTTGACTTTTGAACAATGCCTGTTTGAACTGCACTGGTCTACTTAAACATAGTGATATGAAAGACGAATTTTAAAAAGTGAGATAACTGTTCTAGATTAAAAAAAAAAGAAACATGACAATTAAATGCAATTGTGATCCTTGACAAGATCCTAATTTTTTAAAACATATTTTAATAAAAATTTTTTCATATATGTGCACATGTGTATAAATGAAAGCTACAAAGAACATTATTGGGACAATTCAGGAAATGTGAATGTGGATTATATATGAGATAACAGAGTGTATGTTAAATTTCTTTCTCATATGATAATTGTATTGTGCTCATATGAGAAAATGACTTGTTCTTAGGGGAGACAAGTTGAAGTAATAAGTGATTAAGTACAACGAATCCTCAAATGGTTCATCAAAAAGAAAAAGTATGTGTGTGTTTAAGGGTAAAGTAAATGCGGCAAAATGGGAACACTTGGTAAATACAGGTGAAGAATATATAGGTGTTCAATGAACTATTTTTGCAACTTTTCTGTGAGTTTGAATTTTTCCAAATGAACTGACAGAAAATGAAACAAATGTCTTGACAAAGTCATTATGCAGACACAAAGAAGAATAAGAAAGTACTAGCTGCTGCCTTCTGCAGCCACAGAAAAATAAAAAAAAAAAAAACACTCAGAAATATTTGAAGACAGATGTGACATGATTTAATGTTCCTTCACCAAATATGAAATTTAGCTCAATATACCACTAAATCTAATCATAATAACATGTAATTTCAATTACAACCAAATCCACAAATTATAAAAATTATTGAAAAAAATGTACTGAACATAAAATACAAACAGTACTTAAAAATTCTATGAAAACTTCAAGAGCATAAACTTTATCTAAACTTTGATCCTCTTATTTAAAAAAAAATGAACATGTTAGTTGAAATGAATGGCCTTATTATAGACTTGACCACCAAATTCAAGGGGTCAATCAGCAACAGAAAGGGTCCCACTGTATAAAAGGATGCTATGTATATACTTTCTAATTTTGGCTCTAGGTGACTGTTTTCTCACTAACTCCAAAAAAAAAGTATCTGGTATTTATCCCCTTCTGGAAATTAAGTCCCCAAAGAAAGAGAACACCATTAGTCCCCAAATTGTGACTAGTATAACCTACAGAGACATGGCAGAGGTGACAGCAGTAATGAGTTAGCTTCCTTAGGTAAATGAGTCTTATAACCACTAAGTCAGTGGTTTTTGACTAATTTTTAAACTTTGGGATTCTTTAATTACCTGGTCCTTCCTTTCCACTGTACTCCTGAGAGGCTACTACAGAACCTGGAGAACATGATTTGAAAACCAATATATCAAGGGACCAAGAACCCCTCTAGCATGACCTCTAGCTATAGCAATAGCCTGAGCTTACCTGAGAAAACCTTCATAAGAATCTTTCTCCTGAAAAAACTTCCGAATACAGAGCAAACAAGAACAAATTTTACCACATTTACTTTAGTCCTTCATACACACACATGCATACACACGCACATACACACACGTACTAAACTGTATCTGAAACTTACAAGGTTCCATAGAAAGGTCACTCAACTTAGAAAGAGGCAAGACAGAGGCAGCACAATGCTGAGTAAATAAGTACTTACTTTTAGTTGCCATTTTGTTTTCTTACCTCTGCTGGTAGAGGACTGGTAGTCACTGGCTTGACTGGGTCATGTGACACAGCCAGGGTTCCTGCAGAGGAAGTTCCATTCATTGTTAATTTGGCTGCATCAGCAACTTCTCCATTAGGCAAGATCCCATCAGCAAACCAAACTCGCCTCTGCTCTCTGGGCTGAGCCACTTGAGGAGCCAGAAAAATAAAACAGGCTTCAATGTGACATCGGTAAGACTTTCACATCAAAGAAGAGAAGGTCACCAACTCCAGACACAGAAAAAAAAAAAGCATCTTACAGAGAACTATAACTATGTGTGAAAGTGGTTACTAATAAAAATACACATTTAAATATATTTCTATAACTTAAATGTAAAGATTTAAAACACTTTGGTTTAAAATATTAAGAATTCTTAAATATACCTATAACTATGTTGCATACTCTGTCTCACATCACCAATAGAGAAACTAAGGAAGGTGTTTTAAGTGTTTAGGAAATAAATAATAGCAGGGGAAAAAATATCTAGCAGTAGACATCCATATCTCCTGGAAGTATGAGGTTTCTACAGAAATTAAATATCTGGAAAAGTTCTCAGGTATTATTAGAGGGCAAAAAATTGCCTTGAAGAATGCTGAAGAATTATTGATTAATAAAAGAAGAGTTGGTACAGATATGTAAGAATCAGGAAGCAAACTGACCAGATCTTTAGCTAACATGTAACTGAAGAAGAAAAAGACTGATCTGGCAGTGCAAAAGTAGTTGGCATTTTAGTAAAAGGACAGGGGAAAGCTGGAAAACTGAGTCTGATAAAATAAGTTCTTTAAATCCAGTTCTGGAAATTAGTTCAAACAGCCAAAACAAAGAGATTCTAGGGAAGAACAAAAAATAACAAATGAAGTAAAGAGAATAAAGATTTTAGGAAAGAAAGCCTAAACTCATAAAAACACAAGGTACCATGACTAAGGTATGATCTGAAGACAGGGGAAAATGGGAAAGAATATGACTGTGTCAATAGAAGTCTCTGATCTTCAAAAGGGGAGGAGGGCTATTTAGCAAGGGGAAGGGAATATTACTAGACAAAAAGATACAAAATTAATGAAAGAAGATTGAATTTAATTATCAAGGAAAACTTCCTAACAAGATCATGTTAAGGAAATATGTAACTGTTCTTTTTACTATTGATAATCCCCTGAATTTACAAAGTGCCTTTCATCTGACATATCACAAAGACAAAATAAGTTCAGCTTATAGTTTTCTACCTAGTATCTGATATAATCAGAATTAAAGTTCTTTATTTTATAAAGGTCTGTGTAACTAACACGATATTTTCATATTGATAGATTAAAAATACAAAGAGAAAATGGCAATGTATATTCCAAAAAGTAATGGACTGGTCAGAAAGAAGAACTTTCATTTTCATCACTTTCTGAATTCCTACAAAGAACAGGTAGGCACGAGGTTAGAATTTTACAGGCGGACTTCAAATTTGCATTTCTTTTCAAGTATAAGCTACTCCATTCTTAAATTGGAAAGAATACTGGGATATTTTTAGAGGTGCCTCCAAAATATCAGGCAACATAGTATTATTCTTTACTGGCCCAGAAATAGTCTCAACACATTTCTCACCTTGTTCTTCCACTTTAATAACCATCCAAAGGGACTTAACTGAGTGCTTTAAAGACGTGTGCTGTAAAATAACATCAGCACCTTTTCAGAGGAACTTGGTGAGGAAAAAGAGAGAGAACAGCACATGATCCCCTACCTTCTGCTCCAGGGTGCTTTAAAACTCCCACAGGTACCATCACAGTGGGAGGTGGAGAGCTCAGGGCTCCTGAGGCCTGAGCTTGCTGCAAGGGAGGGATAGTAGAACAGTATTCAGCAGGATTGTTAGGGTTAGGGCTCTGGCTTGAGGCACTCATCATGTTCTCCCAGGCTTGAGCTAAAGCAAATACAGACACAATCAATGTGAATGGATTGCAAAATATGGACATCAAGACCTCCACAATATTGGATAAATAATGTAGCTTCTCCTTATTAACACTCATAGAATGTTTCTCCTCAAAAGTATTAAGAAGATAGGTGATCTAATTCAGTAAAAGAGACCAGTCTATGGCCATGCTACCCTAAACAAGTCCAAAACCCTCTTGTCTCTGAAGCTAAGCAGGGTCAGGTCTGATTAGTACTTGAATGGGAGACCACCTAGGAAGACCAGGTGCTTTAGGCATAGAAATAGAAATTAAATGAAATAAAGGAGTCCATTTAGTTAGGTAAACTATTTGGAAGCAACAAATAAGAATTACTTGATACTTCTGATACAGGCTGACAGACCAGTCTGAGGTTGGCTTCTTTAAAAGACATCATATATTCCCTTAATAAGAAGTAAAACAACATCAAACTTATTAAGGATTTGCAATTGGGATAGCATTTTTTAGACTTTTCTTTTTTTGGAGGGGGGAGGTTTAATATTCATTGTGTTGTATAAAGTTCATCAAAAATCAAAATCCAGGGATATAATGACATAACTCCATTGTATGATATTTTCTTTTTCATTTCTAGATTTTTAGGTTATAAACTGAGTAAAATCTCATTTGAAATATTCTAAAGCTCAGGAGAATGCATCTCAATATTTTTGTAAATTCTGCTTTTGTACAATCATCACCCTGTGTAAAAGTATCCAGCAAAAACAACCATTTCACATCCTTGGTGTGTCTCAAAAGCACAGGACTCATTTGAACATGAAAATGTGCCAATATCATATAAGTGCCATTAAACAATATAATGATCACAAATGTATTAAGATTCTTTATACTCTATAATTGTACTAACTAAATACTAACATATCCAATACTATCTTTAAAATAAATAAGATGAAAGATGCTACAAAAATGAAAGATATCAATTTTTATCTTCCAGGTTCAGGTACAATCACATGCCTGGGGATAGAAACCATCCAATTTTTTAACATCTTTTTAAAAATCTCGTTCAACATCAAAGAATGATCCATAAGATTTTTGAATATTTATTCCCTCCAAACATCAGGACAAGGCTAGAAAAAACAGCTATGTTCCTTTGAAAGCATTGGCAGGATGAGAGGAAGAGAAAAGAAGAAGGGGAAAAGGGATAGGGAACACCAAAAAGCACCAAATTAAATATTCAGTAAAGACTAGGCTAAGCCATGTGAAAGAAAAGACTGGAAAAACCAGGAATAGTAAGTTATTTTAGGATTCTATTAGGGGCATTCTTAGCTTAATAAAAAGTAAGTATTCCATATGACTCCTCTGCCATTTCCTTCATCTTAGCTATACCAAGTTAAAAAAAAAAAACTATCAAGTTGAAAGACCTCAACAAATAAAAGAGGTATTGGGTACTATAAGTAGCATGCTCTTATCTGTGGATATATGTATGAAAATGAAAGCAGGAATAAAAATTACCAATTGAGCAACAGAGTGAAAATAATTGCCATCTAATATACGACCCTTAAGAGTAAAGAGAATGAATTCATATTTGATCAAAATTATAAGAATTCAGAAATGAGAGGAAATCGGGTGGATCATAGAAAAGTAGAACAGATCAGATTAACTGACATGCAATAGGTTAATAAGGCAGCAATAGGAAAACATCACTATGAGCAACACAGACAGACAAAGCAGGAGGGGCCTCAAGCAGATAACTTCCAGCCTCCAGGAGGCACACTATTCCAGCGCAGGCAGCAGTGGTGTCCAAGTTCAACATTTTATGTCTATTAGTAATTATTCTGACAACTGTACAGGTACACTGAAAGAGAAAATACTACACCCTGATTGGTTTTATTGTATCTCTTTTTGAGAATACTCTGGTGGTTTCTGTTTGTTTAACTAAAATGCCCTTAGATTTCCAATGCCGCAAAAGATGAACATTTGATAAAGCTATAATTACCTTCTCCTGGCCATATTTTTACCAGGGAACTAAATTCAAAAACCATTATCCTTACAACAAATAGTATCAAGAAGAGGACTGATAGAAAAATCCAATTTTCTATTTGATCCTAGATGCTAAAATATTTTTAACAAGATGAATGAAGTAAGGTGCTAATAAGAATATATTCTAAATTATTAAGGTATTTCCTAGAAAAAAATAGCTTCCCTTGAAAGGTACACCTCAGCCCAAATGAACTATTTCATCATCTAAGAAGTCAATACCCCTACCCCTTTCCCACTCCAGACATTAACAGCCACTAGACTTCCACAAGAACTTCCATTCTTCCTGCAAAACTTACCTGACTTTAGCATTCCTTCATTAAATTAGGCACAAGAATTTTGAAATACTAAGATATTTTCAAAACATAAAAATTTAGCTCAGTATTTTCAGTTAAAGTTGTGACATTTCAGAAAGTAACTTATAGAGAAAGGCAGGAAAAAATAGCCTTTTCAAAGAAATTCTCATTTTCAATAACTGAATTCAACTTGTTTTAATACTTACCATTCATTAGCACTGAATGGCAGATTACACATACTCTAGCTTCCTTTCTATCCATGTATAATAGTTTACATTTCAGGCTACAGCAGGAAGCACAGAAAACCTGCAGGAAAAAGAACATACTACATTTACTTAGGATCACAGCATAAAGGAATAAACCAATACTGACTAACACTGACTGATAGGGAACCTTATTACTACAATACTAAAAACTTCAAAGGAAAATGCAGTTGAGGAAGCTGGGCACAAGGCCCAACTCAAAACCAACAGTGTGAGATCATATGTCTGCCAGCAATAAGGAAAAGTGAAAGCGTTGGCTGAAAACAAAAATCTTAGCCAAGACCAGCAAATAAACAGCAGGAGAAAAAAAATCTGAACTGTTCTGAGGCAAAATTCCTATACACATAGGCACTTATAGGTACTTACATCTGCTATTTCTGTTTGGAAAGATAATATAGCAGGATAAAATAAAGATTGGGAATACTGGGTTTTAACCTCTGTTTTTTACTATCCTTATGTATAGAATAATAATCATACTAGCTGTTTTTACTGGTTTCCTATGAAGGCCAAGAAAGATAAAAAATACAACTTAATTATAAAGTTAAGCATCAATCCAGCTATAGGAAATCATAACAGGCAACCAAAAACTGACCACGCCAATTTCTAGCACTGCATTTCCACCTTCAAGGGTTGGCTCCTGATAATCTTACTTCCTTCTCCCTTCTACACCAGGCAACAAGAATCTCCTTAGCTCCCTGTTAAGATTTATTTTCTTCAGGACTCATTAGTCACTTATCACAAATAACTGCATTCAGGCAGAAAGCTGTTCTCAGTCGGATAACTTCTACTAATTCAGTTTTTATGGCCAAGATGTATCCTATATCTTACAAAAATGAACCAAGAGATGAAGTTATATTAAAGACAAAGTGAGTGAGATTATCTCTTCTTCTACTAGGTATAATTAATATAGCTAGCTACTATCTTTGCCATTTTAAAGCTTTCAATGGCTTTACATTCTCAAAGTAACTTTTTGATGTAGGAAAAACAGGGATATATTACTTTCTCTCAGAAGAAAGTGAATTTGAATGGTTAAAAGACTTGCTCAAGTTCACAGCAGATTATATGAATACTAGGTACTTTATATCTATTATCTAATTTAACTCAAAATTCTATGAAAACTCATTTATAATTAACAGAGTTAAATAAATGTCAAGTAAAATTGCTCAGTCATACAGTTAGTAAGTTATATGTTTTCAAAGGATCTGTTCTTAACCACTATGTAATACTTCCTCATACTAATTCACATATTTTTGATCTTGACTTCTCCTTTACCATAACCACATCCAGTCATTAAATCCTGTTGGTTTTCCCTCTTAAATAGTTTCCCCAAAATTCTATCCCTTCTTCCATTCCCTTTATTCAGGCCTTTATTATCTGAGGCCTAGAAGATCACCCATTATCAATTATCTGTCTTCCTGATCTTCAGATGTGTCTTTCCAATTCATCTTTCACACAAATACTAAATTACAGAACTTTCTCAAAGTAAATTTAATCATGTTAACCTTCCTATAATCCTTTGATAATCTTTCTAATCAAGAGGTAAAACCATCTGGTGATGGCCAGAGGGGAAAGGGGTTGAGGGGCTGGAAGAATGGGTGAAGGGTTAAAGAAATACAAATTAGTAGTTAATAGATGGTCACGGTTATGGAGAGTATGGCATAGGGAATGCAGTTAGCATTAATGTAATGGCTAAACGGAGAGCCAGAAAAGAGAGAGAGCAATTAGGGGGATCACTTTATAAACTATATAAATGTCTAACCAACGTACTGTCTACTTGAAACTAATAATAAAATAAAATTTTTTTAAAAAGTGGTAAAACCAAGAGGCCATCATTTACTCATTTATTCCACAAATATTTGAGCCGTGATTATGTGCTGGTTACCATGCTATTCCACTGGGTATGAACAGATAGATAGATATGGCTCTTCCCTTAGTGGAATTAACAGCCTATGAGGTTATAATCTAAAGTCAAATATCACACAAGTGAACATAAAATTACTTGCTTCAAAATAAATACATGGTAAAATAAGATCATGTATAGGCTTTACCCAGATTGACAGTCAGGAAAGCTTTAATTTAGGAAATGACAGAAATAAAATCTGAATTATGGGTAAAAGTTTTCTATGCATAAAATGATACTAAGAAGAGAAACAATAATAAGCAGAGGAAATGGCATGTGCACGGGTCCTATTAGGGACTGCCTCAAGGAAGTAAAAAAAGTTAATGTAGCTAGAGGCCTAAGAGTTAAGGGATACCAAGCAAAGTTTCCATAGGCTCTATTAATAATTTTGGTCTTTTTAATACAGCAATGAGAAACCACTTAAATGTTTTAATCAAAGAGAAAGAAACAATCATATCTGCATGGCTACAGTGTCAGGAAAAATGGAGGGGAACAAGAATAGATTTGGGATGGTTCAACATACAAAATCCATCAATGTAAACACATTAACAGAATGAAGGGAGGAAACCACATTATCATCTCAATCGATACAGAAAAAGCATTTGATAAAATTTAATACCCTTTCATAATAAAAACACTCAAAAATCTAAAAAGAGAAGAAAAATGCTACAACATAATAAAGACCATATACAAAAAAGCCATAGCAAATATCATACTCAATGGTGAAAGACTGAAAGCTTTTCTCTAAGATCAAAAACAAGACAAGGGTGCCTACTTTCTCCTCTTCTATTAATGTAGCACTGAAGTTCTAGACAAAGTAATTATGTAACAAAAATAAAAGGCAACCAAATTGGACAGCAAGAAGTAAAATTATCTGTTTGCAGATATGATCTCATATGTAGAAAACCCTAAAGATTCCACCACAAAAAACTGTTAAATGAATTCAGCAAGGCTGTAGGATACAAAGTCCACACAAGAAAATCAGTTGCATTTCTGTACACTAATAATGAACAATCTGAAAAAAAAGTTACAAAGACAATTCCATTTATGATAGAATCAAAAATAAAAAAACAGACTGGATAAAATATTTGTGTTATATAGAAATGGACAAACTGCTAAGATCCATTACATATAAAGAATTTCAATAAACTATTAGAAAAATACAAATACCTTTAAGGAAAGAGACAAATAATTTACACAAATTCACAGAAAAACAAATAAAATGGTCAAAAACTAAAAATACACTAAATATCAGTCATTATAAAATAAAAATTAAAAGAATGAGATTTTTTTCTATGGTACAAGCTAAGGGTTTTTTAAAAACTGATATTATCCAATGGTGGTGAAGGTATAGAGAAAAGAGAAACTTATATCCTGCTGGTAGAAGTATAAATTGGTAGGTTAATTTAAAAGTATCTTAAAATTTTTAAGTGTTCATTCTCTATGACTCAACAGATGCAATTTTAAAAATGTTCCATAAAAACCATTCATATACAAAGAGATGTATACAAAAATTATCTCTGTAGAGCTTATAACAGCCAAAAGTTGTAAACAACCCCAATGTTCATCAGAATAATTAAACTGCAGTATAATCATAAAATGGAATGCTGTACAGCCTGTAAAAAGAATGAGATAGTTCTGTATGTACTGACTGACATGGAAAAGTAAAATAGCCAAGTTAGAGGATGAGAGTTGGGTAGAAATAAGGTCTTTTTCTCTCTTTATACTTTATATATTTTTCGGTATTAGACTGAGATATTTAGCTTTAAGTTGAGCTTTTACTGTATTTAAAAAAATAGAAAAAAGAATATTAATTTGTGTTACAATCTGCATTGTGTCTGCCTCAAAAATATACGTTGAAGTCTTATCCCCCAATTTTTTTGGATGTGACCTCATTTAGAGATAGGGTAATCAAGTTAAAATAAGGTAATTAGGGTGGGCTTCTAGTGCAATGACTGGTGATCTTATAATAGGAAAATTTTGGACATGACACGAATATAGGAAGAATTTCATATGAACATAAAGACAGCCATCTACAAGCCAAGGAGAACAATCTCAGGAGGGAACCAACTTCATCATCACCTCGATCTCAGACTTCTAGCCTCTGCAACTCTAACAAAATAAATTTCTGTTGTTTAAGCCACTCTGTTAGTGGTATTTTGTTACTGCAGCCATAGCAAACTAATACAGTTAGAACCCTTTAGAAGTAGAGGGCTTGTACTTTGAGAAAATAACCACAAGAACGGAAAAAAAAGATCTTTTTAAAAAAAAACTAGTGGAGGCGGAGGTGGGCAGCATAATGCAGTTAAACAGAAGGACCCCAAAATATTCATCCTTCTCAATATTCCATAGGCCTAACAATAGTGTGGAGAGGGTCCTTTATATTTCCAATGGGCTCAGAGAAAGGCACAGAAGTTAGCTAGAAAAGTAGATGACTTGCCAAAAGACTACCTGGGAGACAGGCTTCAGGATGCAGTTCTGTAGAATCACCCATGCTAGAGAACTGCACAGAAATTGAATGTAACATATACCACAAAAACAACACTGAACAGTGAGCCTATGGCTGGCATAGATAATGAATAACAATATAAAATAGAAACCTAAAACACTCGTCCTTGTTCTCAAAAAGAGAAAGACTTTGATGTAATACGATCCTCGGGTCATTAGAATTAGTACCTAAATCTAATGGAAAAGATTAAGCAAAATCTAAGAGATTTGAATCAACTGAGAATGGGTTAATAAATCTGAATTTAAAATTACTGGATAATACTGAATTTGCCTGCCATGAACCAGTTTAGTCAGTGTTTTTCAACAAAGAAACTCTTAACATTTTGGGTGGGCCAATTCTTCACTGGGCAGCACTGTGCTGTTTATTTAACACAAGATGTTTAATAGCCTTGGTCCCAGATTACTAAATACTAGCAACCTCAGTCATTGTGACAATCAAAAATATCCCACCACCTTCCAAATATCATCTAAGTACCTTCTCCAGTTCTCTGAGCTAGCTCGGTCAAAAAGCAAACTCAGTCTGAAAAAAAAATTATATATTTGTACATATAAATTTATTATATTGATAAAATATCACATCATGTACCTTTACTATTACTACTAACACAATCCACTGCAATCTATTGCATTTATTTAACTTA
This sequence comes from Macroglossus sobrinus, assembly GCA_004027375.1. Taxonomy (NCBI): domain Eukaryota; kingdom Metazoa; phylum Chordata; class Mammalia; order Chiroptera; family Pteropodidae; genus Macroglossus; species Macroglossus sobrinus. Next base: position 1,307,587 of record PVKZ01000152.1, on the reverse strand, counting down.
TTTCCCATTTTCTCAAATGAAAATATAAATCTCGTGCAGCAATGGACTAAAGTATTTTAATACTGATATCACTGTGCCTGAAATAAAATAGGTACACGATAAATATGTTTTATGGTTCCTTGATCAGTAAAATTATTGTACAAATGACTAAATATAGAAACAAACATTAATGTGCATTTATCTGGGATAGGCTATATCATACATGCCCAAATTCACAACTTTAACAATGACAAGTAGATTTTAAGTAGTTTATTAATAAGAGTGACCTCAAGTTTCACAGACCAAATGGTTGTGAATGACCTTAAAGAACAGGATCTGTATGACCTGCCTAACTGTAAAGAGACAAACTGTAATAAGACATGTGCTATACAATAGTCCAGTTAAATATTGATTAAAATGCTCTATTTGTGTGTTTATGTATAATTTTGTTCAATGCGGTACTTCTGGGTTCCAATCTCAACTTTACTATTTACTAGTCAGATGACTTTATGGGAATAATTTAAACTCTCTGAACCTCAGTTTTTCCTTATATATAAAAGTGAAATGTTAATATTCTCCTTGGAAGCCTTTTATAAGGATTAGTGAGGTAATACATGTAAAATGTAACACATAATATAAATGTATAATGACACCATTATTGTTTCCTTTCCTTTTAAAATTTCCCACTCATGGCTTTCTATATAACAAATCCTACTGCCAAATTTATGAACCAGCTTTAAACTCAAGTACCATTTGTGCCTATTTATACTCCTTTACAGGGTGAATAACATTTATTTCTTTGCAATTCTTAAAAATTCAAATCATCAAATGCTCATTTATTTCTTTCCAAATTAGAAAGTGGAAAAACTGATGTTCCAGGTCTTCAAAAAGCCCTGAAATTATGACAAAAATAATAGCCTTGTGAGAAAAAAATAGGAAAGTGCTTGTAAGGACCAATATCCAGTTAAGTTATTCACAAAGACCAATGACAATAACAACTTTAAAAAATTCTTAAGTACATGAGAGTACTTTACCCTTGCTTAATTAGCAAATACCAAAATCAATGTAGTAAGAACTAAAGCAGATCAATTAGATTCCTACCTTGCCTCTGTCCAAACACGTGTTCCATCTTTACTATTATTAACTGAAAGCAATAATTATCAGAGTTGCTTTAAGAATATATGACAGGAAGGGCTACAAAGGGTCTTTAACCTTTTGACTTTATTTCCAAGTGAGGCAATACAAAACATGACACACCAGAATTGTAAGACAACAACATTCAAGATAAAAATCTTAAACTTGTTTGAAGTTACCTGACTTATTTCCTTTAATAAACTATGAATTAATTTTTTATATATCCTGTTATTACCTTGTAGATAACACACATATTGCATTGTTTTACATGTTAGGTTAAAAAGTGCTAATGTGTAATAAGTAATTAAAACACATCCCTATTTTTATAATTATATTCTAGCCATTCTTCATTTTTAAAAACTTTTTATTAAATTTCAATCACATTAAAGTAGATATAACAGCATAACAAATCCCCAAGTGCCCAAAACCTACCTGAAACAATTACCAAAGCCAATTCTCACTCACTTCTCTCCCATTTAATTATTTTGAAATAAACCTCAGATATCATTTGATCATTAAACATTTAAGTATATATCTCTGAAATAGGGGCTAACTTTAATATATTATTATCACAATAAGAAAATGAACAATTTCTTAATATTAAATATCTAGCAGAATTAACATTATTAATAGTCATATATACTTTTAATAGACTTTATTTTTTAGTGAAGTTTTAGGTTCATTAAAAAATTAATCAGAAGGTATAGAGATTTTACATATACCCCTACCTCCACACATGCCTAACCTTCTGCCATTATCAACAACCCCCACCATTTATTACAATCAATAAACCTATATTGATACATTACACTAAAAATTTCTAGTTTACATTAGGGTTTACTCTTGGTCTCGTACATTAGATGGGTTTGGACGAATGTATAATAACATGTATGCACTATTATAGTACTATAAATAAAGAGTAGTATCGCTACCCTAAAAATCTTGTGCTCCACCTATTCATCCCTTCCTTTCCATTAATCCTTATAATCACTAATCTTTTTTACTGTCTCCATAGTTTTCCCTTTACCAGAATGTCATATAGTTAGAATCATATAGTATGTAGTTTCAAATTAGCTTCCTTCACTTAAAAAACAACAAAGTTGGAAAACTATCACTTCATGGTTTCAAAATTTACTACAAAGCCAAATTTAAAACTTTGGTGCATCGAGGGACACTATCAACAGTAAAAGCCAACTCATGGAATGGGAGAAAATATTTGTAAATCGGATATCTGCTAGGCAATTGATAATATATTAAATATAATAAATAGTATATTATAATAAATATAAGAAATATATCAAAAAATCTACAACTCAACAACAAAAAAAGACCATGAAAAAATTACAGCCAATTTCTAATAAAGATATAGTTAAAATAATAAGTTACCATTTAATGATAACCCACTACATACAGTGCTAGGTAACATATTTCTTATTTCTAATGCTTATAATTAATTCACTCAGCATATCTTTAATATAACCATGTAAGTTAAGTATTATCACCTTTATTTTAGAGACGATGAAAGTGCCTTGTCCAAAATCATGAAGAAAATGGCTGTGAGATTATTCTGAACCTAGGTCTACTGAGAAATATTGATTTCTTCTGCTCTTTACAATGCTTTTAACACATTTCAACTGACCTTTCAGTGTAAGATATTACTACTACTCTGATTCCCAAGGGAACAACCAGTGGCTATGATTTAACATCAGAGGATAAAACAAGCCTTGAGAAAATTATCTGTGAAGCTATAAAACAATAAATTATCTTAATGTGCTTATAATTCAGGGTCATATGAAAGTTATTCTGTATTCATTACAAAAATTCTCAAACGTTAAACAAAACTGACTGTAACTCAAGTTATGCAAAAGTAAACTGCAACCAATTTAACATAAACTTTATTTAAAATGAGACTGCCATCTGATATAAATAAATACCAAATATTTTTTACCTTTCTGAATAAAATTTCCTTTAGAAACATGGTACAAATGTATATATTCCTCTCATAAATGTTAAGATTATAACATAAAAATTACCATTAAAGCTGTTTTATTTTTATCCTCTCAACTATATTTACAGGAAAAGAGCATGAGTTATAAAGCAAAAAAACAAAAAATAAAATAAAATAAACCTAGTTCTACCATTTCAGTTTTTTCAACTGTGAAATAGGGATATCACCTTTTAGATAGGTTTACTAGGAAGGTTAAATTAGATAACAAACAAAACAAAACAAAACAAAACAAAAGTAAATATTAAACAAATGTTAGCTCCCTTCTGTTTCCCTCTTAGCCAGCTGCCCAGGAACTCTGTGGTCAGAGTCCAGGTGCTGCTAGAGAAGTGGCCCTTATTAAGAACCTCAGTTTTATATAATTCCCTTATTCTTTTTTTCCCTCAAACCACTGCATACTACTTTGGAGTATGGGCTCTAGAAGTTAAAGAGCCTGAGTTTGAATCCTAACTCCACTTATTGGCTGTGTAATTTTGGAACAAGTTACTTAATCTTTCTAGGCCTATTCTATCACTTGCAAAATGTAGATTATAACTCTACTTCAGAGGCTGTAATTATATTAAATAGTAGCATTTAGCATCCTGTAATGTATATTAAATAGTAGCATTAGCATCCTGGCTAATGATAAACACTCAATAAATATTAGCTATCTCATTCTTTTCACTATCAATACCACCATCATCATCATCTACCTGTTTCCCACAGTGAAGCAGTGCAACTGTTTTGGTACTTCATGTATTTAAGTTTTGTTAACTATAAAAACATGACCAGTATGTTTTAATAGGGTGGTCATTTTTTTTTCTTTTTTTGCATCTGAATTAAAAACAGAACACTAAGCAGTAAGCAAATGCTCACTGAATGAATCAATAAATGAACAAATAGATGGAAATAAATGGCCTTATAGAGCTTTTCTTGGTTCTCCAATCCAAATCGCTTGTATTGCAAAGATAATTTAACTAGCTCATGACGTCTGCAAAGACAAATACTGACCCTAACCCATGAAGTCAGAATTGCAGAACTGACCGAAATTTTTATACCAAGTTTCACAGAGATATCAAAATTTTAATTCTCTACTAGGCCTTTACTTCCCATCGAAGGTAACTATCCCTCTCCCTCTCTCCTCTCAAACTATCAACATCTATCCCTATTTCACCCTTCTCGATGTCTGTATTTTCTATATGAAGTTCATCCATGCAGATGTAAATTTCTTCACACTCTCACCTCTTAATCCATAAACCTGTCTGTCCCCACCTTCACTTCCTTCCCCCACTGAAGACCAAACCCTCCACATATGCATAGATCCTATTCCTTAGGCCTCCTCAATATTTTTTCCCTTCCTTTGATTAAGCCCCCTTTTCTCCTAAAACAAACTTGTCTAAAGGATCATTCATGACATTACAAAAATGCAATAGTATAACTCCCATCATTAAAAAAATTCATCCAAACTCACCTTCTAAATGCTCCATTTTTTTCTGTTCTCCATGACAAAATTTCTCAAAAAAAGCCATATCCATCTCTTCTCTTCTTATTCTAATTTCAACCCATTTTCAACATATTCTGGCTTCTGTATCCACAGCTCTACCAAGTCTGCTTTTATCAATGACTGATGCAGCTAAGACCAATGCTCCTTTTCCTATCTACACTTTATAGACTTACCATCAGCATTTCACATAGGTGATGGACCCCTTGCTTTGACAAACTACATTATTCTTTTGACTTCCAAGACACCATGTTTTCTTGGTTTTCTGTCTACTTCTCTAGCCACTCCTTCTCAGATACTTACACTGGGTCCACATTCTCTGCTTAACCTTAGTGGCTCTGCCCCCAGACCCCTTCTCTTCCCTCTGTCTACTTTTCCCTAGGTGAGCTCAAATATTCTCATTGCTTCCCACTGTACTCCGTTGTATATGACCTGCAAAGCCCTACATGGTCTATTTCTGACTTCCTCTTCAAGTTTCTTTTTTATGTGACTCTTCTCTTACTTGTAATACTTTAACCATACTGGATTCCCTTCAGTTTCCTGAATAGATGCTTTCCTACCTCGGGGGCTTTATCCACGCTGTTTCTCCCTTCCTGAAGTATTTTTCTCTCTATTCTTTGAATGGCTGACTCTTCAACCATGTGTCATCTAAAATGTCACTTCTCAAAAAATTTCTCAGATCTTCTTCCTCTCTCCATTTAAAAAAATATTATCCCTTAATTTCCTTCATAGCCATTATTATAATTTGTAATTATATGTTTGTTTTGGATTAGTCTCACTAATCTTTACATGAGGGTAGGGATCACAATGTTATCAGTGTAACTCAGCACCCAGCATAGTGATAGACAAATTATAAGCACTCAATGTTTTTTGAATAAATAAATGATCTGCGACACATTTAGTCATTCAACAAACATTTACTGAGCACTTTGTACGTGACCAGTAGTACTAGATGTTGGGGATACACATACAAATTAGAATCAATCTCAAGATCTTTACAGCCCAGTGGGGGAGAGGGACAAAGACAATTCTGGGTAATAAGTGTTATGACATGGTTGAGGTCAACTTTTAGTCAACATAACCTTGTAAAGGGTATGAATGGAAAATATTTCCCTAGCTTTATTAGAAGCCAAATTTAATCTTCATGTTGATCCTGCTTTACAGTGATATAATGATACAAATCATAATGCCAATGATAAAACAGATAAAGTCTCAGGCAGAGTATGAGGAAAACTGCATTACCATGCAATGTTCTACTTTAAAAGTATCAGTTTCTTACTCTCAAATCAATTGGTTCCCATCAATAGATAAGTAAATAAGAAACTGGGAAAATAAACTTGTTTTGGTCTGAATTTGTCCTTAAACAGGAAAAACATATACAATTAATTTAAAATATTTTCTCAAGTTTTTACAGCTGTTATATTTTGAATTTGATACCATCATCTAAGAACTCAGGTGCTGGGAGAAAATATTTACAAAACACATGTGTGATAAAGAGCTTGTATCTAAAATATAAAAAAAAAAATTTTTAAGCTCAACAAGAAAACAATCAGATTAAAAGATAGGCAAAAGATCTGGACACTTCACCAAAGATATATTGTGCCACCAAGATATATGGGTGGCAAATAAGCATATGAAAAGATGTTCACTATCATGTCATTAGGGAATTGCAAATTAAAACAAAAATGAGAAACTACTGCACATCTATTAGAATTATTAAAATTCAAACTTAACAGCACCAAATGGTGGTGAGGATGTGGAGCAACAGGAACTCTCAGTCATTGCTGATGGGAGTACAAAATGGTACAGCCACTTTGGAAGACAGTTTGGCAGTTTCCTACTAAGAGAAACATAGGCTTTCAGAACAATCCAGCAATCATTCTCATTTATTTATACAAATGAGTTTAAAACATACACAAAAACCTGCATGCGAATGTTTATAAACAGAATGTTTATAACTGCCCCAAAGTGAAGCAATCAAGATATCTTCCAACAGCTGGATGAATAAACAAACTGTGGTACACCCATACAATGAATATTATTTGAGCAATAAAAATGAGTTATCAAGTCACAAAAAGACATGAAAGACTACTTGAAATTGGTCTTGGTGATGATTTTTTGGATTTGAAACTAAAAGCAAATGCAACAAAAGCAAAAATAAATAAGTAGGACTATATCTAACTAAAAAGTTTCTGCACAGCAAAAGAAACAATCAACAAGATGAAAAGGCAACCATAAAATGGAAGAAAATATTTGCAAATCATATATCTAATAAGAGGTTAACACCCACAATATATAAAGAATGAATACAATTCAATAGAAATATATAACGCAACAACAAATGATCCAATTAAAAAATGGGCAGAGGATCTGAACAGACATTTTTCCAAAGAATGCATACAGATGGCCAATAGGTAGATGAAAAGGTGCTCAACATTACTAATCATCAGGGAAATGAAAATCAAAACCACAATGAGATATCACTACATACCTGTTAGAATGACTATTATCAAAAGGAGATAATTAGTGAGAATGTGGAGAAAAGAGAACATGTGGGGGGTAGGCAAAATGGGTGACAGTTGTCAAAGATATTATTTTTGTCTAGTTATAAAATAAATGAGTCTTGAGGATGTAATGGTGACTATAGTTAATACTCTATTGCACATTTCAAAGTTGCTGAGAGTAAATATTAAAAATTCTCATCACAAGAAAAATTTCATAATTATGTATGGTAATAAATGTTAACTAGATTTGTGGTAATCATTTTACAACATATACAAATATTGAATCATTATATGTATACCTGAAACTAATGTCATGTCAATTATACCTCAAAAAATAAGACATAGTAAAATCTTAAATAAATATTCCTAAATGAAAGAAGCCAATCTAAAAAGGTTACATACTATATGATTCCAACTATAAGACATTCTGAAAAAGGAAAAAACTATAGAGACATTAAAATAAGTGGTTGCCAAGGGTTCAGGGAGAGAAAGGGAGGGATATATAGCTGGGGCACAAGGAATTTCTAGGGTTATGGAACTATTCTTGTATATGACGACAAGATACGTAATATGTATTTATCAAAACCCACAGAAATGTACAACACAAAGAGTAAACTCTACCATAAATTATAGTGTATATTTCTTTTATACGACTTTAGTTAATAACAATGCATTAATACTAATTCATCAATTTTAACAAATGTACCACACTAGTGCAAGATGCTAATAATGGGGTCAACTAGAGGAGGGAGTATATGGGAAACTTTGTACTTTTCACTCAGTTTTTCTGCTCTAAGCAACAGTCTATTAATTTCTTTTAAGTCTATATGTCTAAGGAGATGGACTAGAGACTTCTAGAGATATGAAGAAGCAGGCAGAAGGTTGCCATCTGACAATACATAAATATTACTTTATTTAAAGTATTTAAGACTTTACTATGGAACACTAATTCAAATGAAAAGCACAGTTACATACTGACTGTAGTTTGCCATTTTATACACAAACCTATAATATTATATATAGAAATATAAACTTATAAACTATATATTATATAAATATAACACTATACTAAATATAACATTTTATAATCACATTTATAAATGTTTGATATATGTTAAGTATCTATAATTCCAAGTGTCTGAAAGGGAGAACCTTTCTAGAATTACATTAAAAAGAAATCTAAATGATTTGCAGCATCACTTTGACATCATGTAGGTTATCAAGTTATTTTTTTAAACTAAAATGATGATCATATGTGCCTAAAGGGATCTCGAAGAAATTAATATTAGAAATAAGTCAAAAAGAACATAGAAACTGCAATATAAAAACCTCAGGACAGCTCACTTAACTTGCACCTTGATGAAGAGCATTCCAGTCTAACTTTCAGAAAACATACTTTGTCAGTACAGCACATTTCAAAATGTTTAATGGCATACACTTCACACTAAGTGACCTTAAATAAGTTTAATAATAATTTTACAAAGATAAATCTGTGCTAGCAGAAATCTTTCCATTTCCTTTCTCTCTATTTTCCTTTAGATACAGAGGATCACACAAGCTCTTCTAAGAGCTTCAGGGAAACAGAGATAAAGGTCTATAAAATGTCCACCTTTTATGGAAGAGGAAAAAAGCTTAGATGTTTTTTATACCAATTCCAGTGCTCTTTTATATACAACCTTTCCTACAGTTCTTTTCTCTGTTCTGTCTCTTGCAACCACTAATGCAGTAAAAATTCACCTTTTCTGAATTATAGTTTTTAAGTCAATTAAAGTAGAAAAAACTAATGAGTAAACTGGAATGGAATGTATTATTATCACTAAATCTCTCTTCATTCAGTGACATGGCACCATATTGTTCTTTCCTACTTTGTTCAAGATCTGATAGGTAGAGTAAAACCCTAAAATCCTGCTAACTTTGCTAGGCTCCTCCATTACCTTACAGCATTTTTGTCTTCCTTAACAATTTAAATCTCTAATCCTTTACATTGCCCAAAACTAATGTTCACCCAAAAACAATGACATATTTCTAGTAAGCAATTCAAGTACAGATAAATTTTGTTACTATGTACAGTGTAGTAAAAGGAACATGGAACTTTGGAGTCACTCAGATTTGTGTTAAAATCCATGCATGCTCATTTATAAACTCTGAGAATTTAGGCAAGATATTTAACCTTTATGAGGTGCATTTTTCTCACCTGTGTATCTCAGAATTGCCATGTTAGACAAGTCTAGCATAATGTAGATGTGTTCAAAAATGTTATTCTAGTTTAATCTTTCATAACATCTCAAATATAAAATATCTCAGTCAAGTATCAGTTCAAGAAATTACTTTTAAAAGGCTATTTTGAAGTCTACTTCTATCAAATAGAACATGATCATTGATCATCTGGCACCTACTAAATAATAACCACTCACATCAGTAAATAATGGATAAAGTGTGACAAAACTACAAATGATGATAAAAAGTAAACATTTTTTTCTTGTAGAAATTCTCCATTTTCAATTTTTTTTTTTTCTGTTAAACTCAATGGCGTTTTTAGGCCTTTAAGTTAAATGATCAAATAAAAAGGGTCAAAATATTCATGGCAAATGGAGCTGGAGAGAGGATGAATAACCATGATCTGCTGGAATCAGTGATTTCCATAAGAAATTAACATGGATATATAATAATGGTGAACATTTGAACTTAGAGGGCACCTTTGGGGAAGGAGTTCTTTATATTCCTTCTATTGTTATTTACTGCCTATCATACAAGAGAAGTAGGGATTATGTGGCTATATGAAGGAATTATCTAAATTAAGTGTAAAATCACAAAAATGCAGAACATTTTAGAGTGTGACATACTCTTCTAATTAACAATTAAGACAATAATTGAATCCAGATGTCTTAATCTCCATTGTAGCAATCTAGAAATAAACTAATATTTTAACAATTTCATAAATTCTAGTGTAATGTTTTTATATTCTACTTAATTATATTATGCCAAAATGAATGTCATAACAATTATAATATGTACTATTTTATCTTGACTCATTCTTCTGAAAGGTAAATTGATTTCCATTTCCCTACTGTTAATTCACCTGTGCTCTGATGTGGTCCCGTTCTTCTCATATACTTTAGAATTTTGTTCCATAAATTATAACCTCTTTTAATATCTTCCTTTCCAGTCACTTTTGTATCATGACTTTCCTGACTCCCTTTGCCATTCTTAGAAAAGCTCTCATTCCTCAGTGATTCTAAAGTATTTTGTTCATACTGCTAGTATGAATGAAGAGAAATGCTCACTGGGGGAAGCAGTATGACTGAAGGAAAGAGAATTAGCTTTAAAGCTGGCTCTAGCACTTTCAAACTGCGTGACCTTGGGCATATTCCTTGACCTCTCTGAGCCTCTAATTCCTAATCTGCCAAACAAAAAAAAAAATTAACAACCATTCCACAAGACTGTGATGGGGATTAAATGAAAATGAACATAAAACACACATAACTGGCTCTTAATGTGCTGCATTATAATTTGTTGTGGGATGGTCTGTCTACTGAGATCTGTGGTTCACAATTTTTATTTTAGGATTTTTTAAAAACTCCAGGAAATCCAGATATTCCTATCCCCACTCACTGAAATCAGCATCCTTGATATAAACTCCATGAGTTCATACATCTCAACTTACGTATCTCTGAATCTCTACTACCTAGCCTAGAACTTTGCATATATTAGATGTTTAATATATACTTGTTAAAGAAAACTTAACTGTAGATATTAAGTAGAGAAATTACTGAATATGCTTACTTTCTACTAAGATAGAAAAACTATATTTCTTTTTTTCAATAGTAAACATTATTTCACAAAGTCACATTACTTGGGGTATTTTTATAGCTACATCTCCAGTATAATCTGATTTATTCGATAACTAGTAAAAGTATACTTATGTTTATAAGCTCTTTTGTTATGAGAAGCTTGAGGATTTTTACAAATATTTCATCAATCTTTAGAACGTCTCTGAACTGGGATGGGAAAGGGGAAAAATATGGAATATTCATCCATAATCTATATGAATTCATAAATTTCATAAATTCCACCAGCAAAATTTCTTCTAATTTTTTAATTTATGTGTATCTTGCTACTATTTTCTTTCCAAATCCAACTAAGTTACCTATTTAATTATTACATCTGGATATGCTGGTCTGGAACAAAAGTTTTTATCATTTTCTGAAGAAAGCAAAATTTTCAGGAAGCATTATAGTAAAACTAGAATATTAAAATGATGACTCTAATCCCTTAACAGAATACTAACTGACTGTTCAGGCTTCTGACTAAAGGTTTACTTCAGATTGAAAAATATTTAGGAATTAGACATATTATTCTCTTCAAAATTTTAATAATCAGAGACTAGAAGCCCAGTCAACTTTAATTTCTTTCTGTTCCCCCATCATTTGTTGTTTTGTGCTATAGAAGCCTTTGTTAATTGTACCCAGGAACCATTCTCCCCGTTTTCCTTATTAACAGAATCCCAGGACACACTGGGCTCAGCTCTAGGGGATAAATCATGATTGATCTTAGCCAGGTCTGACAATCCTGTTCCTCTTTGTCAGTAATTGGTCTAAAATTGAACCTGTGGTCTAAAACCAGCCAATAAATTTTAAAAAGTTGCCATGGATCCTTTCCTCCCTGATGAGGGAGTGATAAAACGAAAAGGCTCTTTTGCTTCCCAGAAGTTTCTTTGCACTTTCAAGTTGTCAGGTTGGACTTGATGCTTAGAGCTATGCCACTGTCTTGAGACCATGAGGGGAAGACCAAAGAACTTCAGTCATCCTGACTGCACCTAGATACAAATGAGTCTCTGTTCTACCTTTACACTTCTTGTTATGTGAAATAAATGTTATTTCTAAGTCACTATATCAGATATTCTGTTCCTTGAAGATGAAAGCATCCTAATTGATATAGACCAATAAATCAAGCAAGAAATTAGAGATAAATTATTGAGCACTTATTATTACATCTGTAATCTCATTTAAACTTCACAATAATCCAATATATAAAAATTAATCTTTTTTGTTTTTATAAAAAACTAAGGATTAATAAAGTTATACTGTTAATAGTAACAAAGTTAAAGTTTGAATCCAGACTTGACACCAAACCTCACATTCTTTTTAAAAATACAAAACCCCCTTTCCTCTTTTGTTTACAACTCTTGTTAAAAACAAAAAACAAAAAACTAGTAAGTTGACATGTTATTGGCTAACAGAACTTAGAGTTTAAAAATATCAATTATTCTTATAACCTTGTCACAAAAATTTTATCTTTCAACTCTATTTTGTATCAAAGTCATGTGAAGAAAAGACAAAAATGTATGTATAAAAAGTCCCTCCCCCCCCCGCAAAAAAAAGGGTTTCAGAATGTCTAATACAATGGCAAAAATCTGACATCAAAAACTGCGATGGATTCTAAGTGTAATATTCAATTTCTAAAGAATTAAAAAGTATGGAGGAGGGGGACAAAGAATTTAAAAATATGAAGTCAATCACAAACATTTCTTAAATCGAAAGAATAACTTCCTTATTTCAAACAATTCCATTAACCATGTATCTTATCAATATAGAAACCACAAAGTTAACACTTCCTTAATTCTCCTCTGTTCATGAAAACTGATTTAGCTTAAATCTTGGCACCAAGTCACATAAACACTAAGAATCAGGGAGGTCATATTTTATTTAAAACTAGAACTAGGTGTTCAAAAGCTATCTATAATGTATCTCAAACTGAAATATTCCCTTTATACTACATTTATTTATTTCTAATAGAGCATTACAAAATGGACATGACAGATTTCTGAGCTGATACACATAACTTACCTTCCCACATGCTCTGCAATGGTGCCTCCTTTTGGTGAATGTAAATCTGGCTTCACATTTCATGCAATTTGGAGCCTGAGAATCTGGTACCCATACTGGAGCCTCCTCACCCAGAGTGGTAAATGGCTTTCTGGAAGAAATTCCAAACTGACCAGCTCTGAGATCATTATCTGGGCTATCTGGAGCTAATACAAGGCACGGTCTACTGGATATCCCAGACTCATAACTTTCTAAATGTTCCCCATTTGTGTCAGCAATAGAGATGTTTCCCAAAGAGGCATTGCATACATTGGTTGCTGAGTTTTCTCCTAATTTTGCTCTCCCAAGAATATCATTCTTGTTTTTAATATTATTTCCACTGTTTGCAGGTAGGTCATTTTGTAAATGGTCTGATAATGGCTTTGGAATTTGAAGTTTAAGATTAGAAGGTTGCTTGGGTCTTGCACCACCAAAAGGAACACTGATAGATTGCAGGTTTGCTACTATCTTGGGTGAAGAGTGCCCAAGCACTGACGGAACTTGGCTAGAGAAACTGTGTAAAGAATTTTTCTTCATTAGGTCACCTGTGCTGTTTAAAAGCAGTCCACTCCCTTCTGTGGCTTCATTTCCTTTCTGTTCATAAATATTTGAGTAGCATTCTGACTTGCTCTCTTCTATTTCCTTTTCTTCTGTTACTGAATCTTCTTTGGAGGGTAAAGTCTTTGGAACAAAACAAATAACCGGGCTTTGCATTCCATAGGAATCACAACAATTAGACAGAGTATTTGCTGTTGTATCCATAACAGTGGAGAAATCACATCCTTTACTTTCATTCATGAAAGTTCCTTTTAAATCTAGACCTTCTTCTGCCATTCTATCACACTCTCCTCCACTATCATTGTATGTGTCCTCAGGCTGATTCATTTGCAGAAACTTCTCATTTTCTTTATTTACTTGGCTGTCATTCATCTCATTTAGTTTAGTCAATTTCCAATTAGTCATCTCCTGAGATTCAGAGAAATGCTCTGTCATATTAAGAAGTTCTGTAGTGCCAAGATTTTCTTCATGTTCACAACCTTCATTTTCATCATCTCTAATTTCATCTGAAAACTGTTCACAGTTACCATCCTTTCCAGACCCATTATACGAGTCAGGTTTGAGAAGCAAAGGTAAAACAGACCCAATAGATTCTTCAGTAATCTCCTCTGCTGGCTCTTTTTTCACCAAAATCTCCTCACTCAAATGGGAAAAGGAGTTTAGACTCCCTAGATCTGTCCTAGGAGGGCTGGTTTTGCCGGTGAGAACCTCATTTGGTATACAGTTCTCTTGGTTTTTTACAGCAGGGCCTTCATCTGTTCCCTGGGATGAGATTACTGAATCAACTGTTAAACTTGTAATCATAGACACAGAGGGGTTTCTATCTATAGTTTCATCATCCTTTAATTGTGAAGGGGAACAGACACTGGTTAGGTTATCAGATGAAGTAGTACAGACATGTTTAACAGAATCTCCCTCTGCATTTGGTCTATTCAATGGATCCATTTGTTTCTCTGAGTTCATATCTTTTTCAGTAGACCCATTTATATTGAAACTAAATTGATCAGTTTGTCTGTTTTCATTAATCAGTGAACAGCTAAAAGCATCCATGAGAGACTGACTGTTATAATTATTACAATCCTGCAAATCACTTTGTAATGTCCTTTTATCACAGTTATGCATGACGGCTACAACAAGAACATTCTTCTCATCGGGCAGACGGGCTAGGTTTCCACATTTCTTCTCCCCCACTTCAAGAGTGCTGCAATGATCATCTTGATTACAGTTCTTCTTAATTAACTGATCTTCTGCAACAGCATTTTCATCAATCCACATTGTGTTGCTCTCTGGATTCAGACTACAGTCCTGCCCATTAGCAGCACAATGGTCCTCTCTCTCTGGGGTCAGAGGAGGGGACTGAGCCAGTGAGACGACTTTCAGTTGTGGCTGTGACTCATGAGAAACTGCAGGTTCATTCACACTAGTTAATGCAGAGTTAAATGGCAGTCGGTGAGGAGGATCTAGAATCTTATTCCACTTTGTATCCAATAAAATAGGAGAAACTGTTTCATCTGAAAAAATAAATAATTATGATAAGTTTGCTGGTAACACTAGAAAAGCTAGGACTAAGTTAATCAAATACATTTGCAAATATACTCTGAAAATAAAATATCCCTAGGATAACTGAAAACGGAATATTCTTAGAATATAAAATTTCTCATTCTTATCTAAGAAAATATATTTAAGACTGTTCCCTGTATTATATATCACTGAATGATAACATCCCAGAACATTCCAAACAACAAAAGAATTCTACCTCAGTCTAGTAACATAATTAAAGTGGCCCACTTTTTAATTGGGAGCTGAGGGGATGCCAGCAACCAGGAAGGCCCTGGATTGCCCAAGCACAACAAAGAGTGGAAACAAATCTAAAGTGGAAAAAAAAAATCAAACAGTGATGAAGATGTAGTAACTGAGTAGAAATAAAAACAAAGGAATTTTCTGTGGGGAAAAAAATGTTCTATAATCTATATCATGACTGGGATATGGGTGGTATAGATACATCTATTTGTCAAAACTGTACAGTTAAGATCTATACATTTTAATGTTTGTCAATTTTATCTTAACAACTGTAAAAAAAAAAAAAAAAAAAGAGGAAGGGAGTGAAGAGTAGCCAAAGATACAAATGACAAAATGGCAACATGTCAACCACTGTAGAAGCTGGGTAATGGGTACACTGGAGATTATTTACTATTGTTAACTTTGTATCTATTTGAAATTTGTCCATAATAATAGGCTATAATTGGCTATAGTATGTGAAATTCTGCTCATAACCACATCACAATATGTGAATTAGGTTCATATTTACATTATCGATGACACTGGCATGAAGTATTCATTTACTTTATTAAATCAACCTACTTATATTCTATAAATAAGCATAATTTCATATAATGTTTGTTTACTTTTTAACAGATTATAACTATGTTGGCTATTTTCCTAAGTTATAGAGCTATGTGTATGTTCAATTAGAGAAATAAGAAATAATGCACTTACTACCTTTCCTGATTTCTTCCTAATCCTAAAATTATATAGCTATATTCTCCTCAGTAGTAATATTAATCTTTAATGCTCCCTTAGCATCTTGTTCATATCTTTATTAAAGCATTTACTACAATGTAAGGCAATGGCTTATTTACCTGACTTTTTCAGGCAGAAATCATTTCTTTCCATCAATGTAAGTCCTCACTTTGCACACTGGTATGTAGCAGGTGCACAATATATATATGCTAAGTGAGTATCTACCATAGTAAAAGCAGTGGGGATGGAGGAACATGAAGATTAAATGGTAGCTCTGACCTCCAAGAAGTACATAATCTAGTTTAGGAAAATAACAAAGAGATACAAATGAATATCTAATTAACAGTACAAGACAGCTAAGTATTTGAAAACTATTAAATAATACAAAATAAATTCAGGGAGAAAGATATTTTCAAGGTTAACTCAGTGAGCTTGAATTAACGAAGGCAGAGGAAAATAGGCTGGGCTTCAAAGACAATTTTATGTAAGTTTGTAAAATAGGGCACTCATAAAAGAAGAACAAGGAAAAGCATAGTCTCAAACACAAATATCTGAAAGAGCAATAAGCAAATCAGTTTGGGTTAAAAAAGAATTTGTGCAACTAGCGAAAAGAAGCTAAAACAGGCAGATTATAAAGGCCATGAAACATCAGACTGTGTGGAGAATGGCTTAGTACCTGAGTGTTAAATCTTGAGTTTACCAAATGTGGGGTAGCAGAGACCTGAGATTTAGCAATATGTGTTTCCTTTAAAAAAAGAAATCATATTTCTAAGCTGCTTCATGGAAATGAAAAAAGGAAATACTGCTTCTTACAGGAACATTTAATAATATTCAGACAGAAATGATCAGGTATTAAAAATGTCATTTTTCAACCACCTACATGTTAATTATCTAGTGTTATCTTATCTGTGTGTGGTATATTTTTCATTTAAAGGAGGACATTAACACAAAATGAGAAATCACTTTAAAATAGAGAAAGATAAATATCATATGATTTCACTTATATGCAGAATCTAAGGAATAAAAAGAAACTAATGAAAAATAGACTCACAAATATAGTGGACAATTTGGTGACGGACAGAAGGGAAGGCTGGGAGAATGGGGTATAGGGTTAAAGAAGTACAAATTAGTAATTGATAGCTGGGCACACAATGGGGAACATGGCAGAGGGACTGCAGTTAGCATTAATATGATGGCTAGGTGGCGGGCCAGGGGAGAAAGGGAGCAATTGGTGGGGGGGATTGTTTTATGAACTATATAGATGTTTAAGCAATGTACTGTATACTTGAAACTAATTTAGATAAATAAATGTAAATATACATATATATATATACACACATATATACACGTGTGTGTGTGTATTTGGAAAGGTACCAGTCTAGAAATGGTAGTTTTAATCTAACTGGTACTGAGATTTTAAAAAACAGTTCAAACAAATAAATGACATAATTACAAACAAGAAACTGGCTTCTGAAATTCTTGTCTTTTTAAAGAAGTTATTTTTGTAAGCAAATGCTATATTTTCAAACTAAAATGACAATTTTTATTAATTCAACAAATATGTAGTGAAAATCAACTGTATACAAAGTACTCTGCTGGAATTGACAAGAAATAACAAAGAGATGTAATAAACTAATGGTTTTAGTAATTAGAGTTAATATTATTCTAGAAGTACAGTATTCGCTAGGTGTAGCACCTGTGTATATATCTCATGACAAATAACCGTGATACAGAGAGGGCCAAATTAAAAAAGAATTGAGAAAATACTTGTATAAAGGATTCAAACTAAGAGAATAATATACCTACTACCTTGAAATATATAAAACTCACCTAGATCCAATAAAATCGCAAATGATTAGGTTTCACATTTACATGAATCAGGAATGAACCTAGGGTTACGGGTTAGCTCTGGGACATCAGTGGTAACATATGAGAAGACATTTCCAGGTATCTTTCCTCTCCCTTTTCCCTCCTACCCCAATAATCCCACATTTTCTTTAAGGCTTGCTCTGTAGTAGGCATAAAGCAACAAAATCAAAACAAATCTCTCTTCCCAACTACTACTAAAGAACAATCTGAATCACTGGCTACAGAAAAGGTCTGGAGACCATTACTAAAATCATGGACTTTAGATGGAAATATATGACTTTGTAAACTTTTTATATGCCGTTTCCTGTTAAAAACAGACCACCATGGGAGGAGGATAAGGTGAAAGAGATTTAATTATGGCTTAACCATTGAAATCATACTGAGAGGGTGATTTAAGAAAAAAGTTTCCCTAAATGAAGTGATCTTAAGCAGACATTTTTAGACTGAGCCTTACGAATGTGTCGTTTAATTAACCATTTTGGCAGTTACTTAAAAATGTAAATCTTTTAAAATTAGGTTTCAAATGTATCTTTATTGGTCAATCAACATTTGACAGCTGTTTTTCTTAGTTTAGGACATAAAATCACACATTTTAAAGCTTTTCTTAATGATAAATTGGTGTATATAGTAGAGGAGAGTTCAGGCTCTGGTATACTGCCTGTAATCTAAACCTGCTACTTATTAGCAAAGCAACTTGGGGGAAGTTGCTTAACCTCTCTGTGCTTCTAGTCTCATCTGTAAAATGTAGATAAAATCTACTTTTGTGGAATTATTTTCAAGACAAAATGATATCACCAATGTAAATGGTTTAGCATAACATCTAGTACATAGTGATTCAAAATGTTAAGCTATTACTCTGGATATTAACATGTAATATTATTAAGTCATTAGACCTGCTTTTACTTTTTAAAAAGATACTGCATCCTCTTATAACCCCACATTTTCTATTTCATAAATACATACAAATAAATTTCCCAAAGTTAGTACTCACCTTCGTTTTGTTCAAATTCATCTAACACCTTGTCCAGGTTGTAAGCTTCTGCTTGGAAGTAATTCTCCATCAGTGAGGAAACACCACTTAAGAGACTTGTTTAAAACTAGAAAGTAGATCAAATTTGTATTACACTTTCAATTGTTAAAATATAATTTATAGACAAAACAAGTGTTACAACAGAAATGCAATGGATCATAAGAGACTAACTGCTATGAACAATTATTCATCAATAAATTGGACAACACTAACTGAATAAATTCCTAGACACATATAATCTACCAAGATTGAATCATGAAGAAACAGAAAATCTGAACAGACCAATTACTAATAAGGAGATTGAATCAATCATTTAAAAAAGAGAAGTCTAGGACCAGATGGCTTCACTGGTGAATGCTACCAAACATTTAAAGAAGAATTAATACCAATACTTCTCAAACTCTTCCAAAAAATAGAAGAGGAGGAAACACTTCCGAACTAATTTTATGAAGCCAGCACTACCTAATAAAAAGCCAGATAAGGACACTACAAGAAAAGAATATTACAGGCCAATATCTCTGATGAACATAGATACAAAAATCTTAGACAAAGTATTAGCAAGCCAAATTCAACAGTACATTAAAAGGATCATATAATATGATCAAGTGGGATTTACTCTAGGTGTGCAATAATAGCTCAACATCCACAAATCAATCAATGTGATACACCACATTAACAAAATGAAAGATAAAAATCACATAATCATCTCAATAGATATGCAAAAGTTATTTGACAAAATTTGACATCCATTTATGGTAAAAATTCTCAACAAAGTGAATATAGTGGAAACATACTTCAACATAATAAGTCATTTATGACAAGCCCACAGCTAACATCTTACTCAATAGTGAAAAGCTAAAAGCTTTTCCTCTAAGAAACAAGGATGCTCACTCTCACCACTTGTATTCAACATCGTATGAGAAATCCTAACCAGAGCAATTAGTCAAAAAAAAATAATAATAAAAGGTATCTGAATCGGAAAGGAGTAAAACTGTATTTACAGACAACATTTTATATATACATATATGAAACTCAAAAGACTCCACCAAAAAACTATTGGAACTAAAAAACAAATCAGTAAAGTTGCAGGATTAAAAGTCAACAGACAAAAATCAGTTGCATTTCTATACACTAACAACAAAGTATCAATAAGAAAATTGAGCAAATGATCCCATCCACAATCGAATCAAAAAGAATAAAATACCCAGGAATAAATTTAACCAAGAAGGTGAAAGATCTGTCTACTAAAAACTGTAAGACATTGATGAAATAAATTGAAGATACATATAAGTAGAAAGATATTCGGTGCTTGTGAACTGAAAGAATTAATGTTGTTAAAATGTCTATACTACCCAAAACAATCTACAGATTCAATGAAATCCCTACCAAAATTCCAATGGCATTTTTCAAGTAAAAAATCCTAAAATTTGTATGGAACCAAAGAAAATCCTAAATAGTGAAAGCAACCTTGAGAAAGAGCAAAGCTGGAGCCATCACACCTCCTGAATTCAAACTATATTACAAACTTATAGTAATGAAAATAATATAGTATTGGCATAAAAACAGACACACAGATTAATGAAACAGAATTGAGAGCCCAGAAATAAACCAACACATATATAATCAATTAATTTATAACAAAAGAGACAAGAATATAGCATGGGGAAAGGATAGTTTCTTCAATAAATTGTACTAGGAAACTGAACAGCATATTCAAAAGGATGAAACCGGACACCTATTTTACATTATACATAAAAAAATCAACTCAAAATGGATTAAAGCCTTAATCATAAGACCTGGAACCACAAATGTCCTATGAGTTTTGGTGGTAAGGTGATAATAGGTGGTAAGCTCCTGGATATTGGTCTTGGCAATGATTTTTTGGATTTGACACCAAAAGCAAGGCAACAAAAGCAAAAACAAACAAGTTGGACTACATCAAACTAAAAAGCTTCTAAAAAAATAAAAAATAAATAAAAAGCTTCTATAGCAAAGGAAACCATGAACAAAATGAAAAAGCAACCTACAGAATGGGAAAAAATATCTGCAAATCTAATAAGGTGTTAATATCCAAAAATATATAAAGAACTCATACAACTAAATAGCAACAACAAAACAAAACAGAACAAAAACATCCTCTGGTTTAAAAAATGGGCATAAAAACAGAATAGACATTTTTTTCCAAAGAAAACATACAAAGGACCAATAGGCACATGAAAAGGTGCTCAACATCACTAATTATCAGTGAAATGCAAATCAAAACCACAATGAGATATCACCTCACACCTGTTAAAATGGCTGTAATCAAAAAGACAAGAGATAACAATTGTTCAGCAAGGATGTGGAGAAAAGGAAAACCTTGTTGGCTAGTGGTGGGAATGTAAATTAGTGCAGTCATCATGGAAAACAATATATAAGTTCCTTAAAACATTAAAAATAGAACTACCATATGATCCAGCAATTCCGCTGCTGGGTATTTATATAAAGAAAACGAAAACACTATTTAGAAGAGATACCTGTACCTCCATGTTCATTGCAGCATTATTTACAATAGCAAGACATGGGAATGATGTAAGTGTCCACTGATAAATAGATTTAAAAAAAATGAGTTTGTGTGTATAAGTGTATAGATAATGAAATATTACTCAGCCATAAAAAGGAAGGAAATTTTCTCATTTGCAACAGTATGGATGGACCTTGAAGACATTATGCTAAATGAAAAAGACAAATACTATATGATCTCACTTACACGTGGCATCTAAAAAAAACTGAACTCATAGAAACAGAACAGACTGATGGCTGCCAGAGGTTGCGGGGTGGGAGATGAGGGAAATGAGTAAAGGTAGACAAAAGGTACAAACTTCCAGTTGTAAGATAAATAAGTTCTGGGGATGTAATATACAGCATGGTGACTAGAGTTAATAATACAGTACCATATGTTTGAAACTTGCTAAGAGAGTAGATCTTAAAAAGTTCTCACCACAAGAAAAAAAACACTGGTAATTATGTGAGGTGATAGATGTTAACTAGGCTTACTGTGGCAATTATTTCACAATATTATATACTTATATCAAGTCTTTATGTTGTATTCCTTAAACTAATACAATGTATGTCAATTATATCTCAGTAAAACTGGAAAAAAATGAAATACAAAGATTAATAAAATACAGATATGTATATATTTTTTATAAATCTTAAGTATATAAGGATAAAATCTCATAAATCTATTCAGACCATGATAAACTATAAAATCAGTCATCACACTGGATATACTGCAAGATTTTTAAGCTAATAAAGTCAAAAAATCTTTAAACTGACAATCATTAAAATATAAATAATTATAGAAAACAAACTTAGTAATCATTTCAACAGGACATGTTTCGAAAGATAAATTTCAGATGTTGAGAAAAGAATAATTTTCTTTGGCATATAACTGCATTTCTATTACAACAGAAAGCTTACAGAATTGTTTTCAAATGGGAAATGACAAGAAAGTTCAAATGAGCATGGGAGTGAGGGATATTAGTTCCAAAATGCTAACAATGACTCTTGGTTATTCTTTTTAAACCTCTTCTTTTCAAGTATAATTTCGAAGTCTTTCTTGGTGTTAACTAGTCTAAAAGAATCCTGTGGGCATATCCAGTAGGAGTCTCAACTACTTAACAGAATACAGAGAGCACGAAGTAGCTGTTAAATAAATATTATTCCATTTTCCCCCTCCGTTATCATAAGCTTCGTGCTTATTTATCTCCCTAATCTCTCAAAATTTTTCATTGAAAATTCTGCATGACTTCTTACTGGTATATATGGAAGCAGATGGGAGGGAAGATAAGATTATAATTCTCCCAAAAAGTCTGAATAATGAAAACACGAAAAAGAGGGAAATACCCTATTACAAATTTTAAGCCAAATGTTAAAAAATGGTGAATTTTCTTTGACTTTTAGTGTAGCTTCTTCTCTGAAGCATATGGAAGTATCAATATTATTGCTCTCATTTTACCAATTTACAAGATTAAGCTCAGAGAATTTAAGTGACTTATTCAATTATTTCCCCATGATTATTCATTTAGTCAACTATTATTTATTAATTGGCTCCTGTTATGTAATTTCAATTTACATAGACAAACAGGCTACATAATCTACACAGATTTCAGATTTCCTGAAATCTTTACAGTTCAAAAATTATTTTCATATACACACCATTTTATTTTGATAAAGCCTGCACGTTTAAACTGTCCAATGCAAAAAGCAAAAATAAAATTTACTATACACAATTTAGCACATTTAACATACACCTTCACTACTTAACATTTCATGGTCATTATATGTAAAATATTAGTAAACAAATAATCAGTTCAGCATAATTACTGTGCATCTACTATATACAGAGCATTGTGATCAAATCAAGGAGCTTATAATTATACTTAATGGTAAACTATGCTAAATAAGAAAATTTAAATAATAAATGATTTTAATAACAGCACAAGAAACACAAGGTACTACATGATAATTTTTCAGAATTACAGATAAGTGCTACAGAAGGTATTATAAAAGTTTAAGAAATGGGCCAATCACAGTCTAGAAAGAAAGTCAAGGAAAGCATTATGTATGGATTTGAGCTGGGTTTGAAGCTTAGATAAAATTTTACCAGATATTCTCCATGGGAAGATGTGGAAGTGAACTTTCAAATGGGGGAGATTTACAAGGAGTGATCTTATAGGAGATCAGTGAAATTGAAGCAAAGATTTATTTACATAGGTAACAAAGGGACATAGTTGGAGAGGTTGACAGACATGATATTATGGAAGCCTTGGAATGCCTGAGAAAGGTTTTGTATATACTCTAAGTAATGGGAAACATTATAGCATTAATAGATAAGAACATGAACTCTAGGACTAGACTGTCCAAGTTCTAATCCTAGTTCCTAGTTCACTTGTTAACTATACATGACCTTGAGGAAGTTACTTGTGACTTATTTTTCATCTGTAAAACTTATTTTTCATCAATAGTAATATTAGTATCTTCCTCCAGATTAAATAAATTGATATAGATAACACATTTAAAACACTGACTGACACATAAGCAATTTATAAGCTTTACTTTATAAGCTTTATTAGCAATTAATTTTTTAAGCTCTCGAGTTGATCTATTTTAAATATACCCTTCCACAAATATTTATTGAGAACCAATATGTGCAAACATTATGCTGGATGCTAGAACACACATTTCTTCAAAGTACCATGCTCCTTCCCTCTTCAGAAACTTTTACCCAACTGCCTCCAACACATCCCTTCCTTGTCCAAATAGTTCTACATCTTTCAGTATTTAGCTTACTTTCATAAGAGTCCTCTCTAAACCCCTAGAAAAGGTTATCTCTTCTTATAATTCTTTACAGCACCCATTTTTTCTTTTGAACATTTATCCTAATCTATAAATATACATCTGTGTGATTATTTGATTAATGCCAATCTTCCCTCCAGACTGTAGACACCACAAAGACTCCTACTAAACTGTGTTCACCAAGTGATTAGCATGAAACCTGATGTAGTACCTATTCAATACCAGTGGCATGAGTAAGTGAACAGTGTATAAACAGTTGGTCAAGAAGTTGTATTGAACTCCAATTATATTATTGATTCAGGCAAGTATCAAAAATAGATGTTAAAACTTTTAGGTAAATAGATATTGGGAAAGAAAATTATTAATTACAAAGGAAAAAAATGTATGTCTACAATAAAAAGATGGTAATCACTACCTTAACCAAATAATCACATTACCAATAGTTTAATAAGCTGACATTATGTACCCACTAATGTGATGCAATGAAAAGTTTAAAACATTGCTTACACAGTATTCCAGGCAAAAATGTTTAATTTGAATTGAATCATGAAGAAACAAATCTAGAATGTGAAGCATTCTTTAAGACAACTGTCCTAAACTCTTAAAAAAAAAAACATAGTGTTATGAAAAACAAGATCATTTTAAATTAAGAGACTCAAGGGATTAATTAACCAAATGCTATTCATGAACACTGACTAGAACCTTGATAAATAAAACATATAATTCACAAAGCAAAAAATGACATTATGGGGCAATCAGAGGAATTTGGACCATAATTAGATGATACAATTAATTAATGGTCACTTTCTTGGATGTGATAATGGTATTTTGATTTTGTAGGAAAATGTCTGCTCTTAGTAGGTGGCTGCTGAATCATTTAAAAAAGAAATGTTTTATCTGCAACTAATTTTTTAATGATTCAGGGGGAAAAATGTGAGTGTGAGGGAATATTGGAGTGAGGAGGAGAAACAGGAGAGAGGGAAAGAAGAGAGAGGGAAAGAGGTGCTTGAAAAAGAGGCAAAATGACAAAAATAAATCTAGGTGAAAGACTGATATATGGGTCTTCATTGTATTATTTGTGTAACTTTTCTACAGGCTTGATATTTTTCAAAAGAAAAAAGAGTGTAATGAGTGGGAAGCATTCCTTCACAATCTGACTATAGAAATTCTAGACAAACTAAATTTTTTTTAAAGTTTATACAAATTCAAAAGCAAGAAAAGGAAATATACAGATACCATAAACCAAGAAGAAACCAGGCCACAGCAATGAGTGAGAACTAAATGGTGGCAGTCCACAGGGGATACAAAACCTTCAAGCTTGTGATTCGAAAGCTAGCAGAGAGGATGGGGATTGCAAACTTATAGAAGTTTCTACATTGGAGGGAGCCAGACTGGGCTCTCTGCATAAAGTCAAGAGCTTGCAGGTTTTGATGCGGTGGTGGGAGGGAATGGTCTACAAATGGCCCCAAGACTCTGCAATAGAGCAGGATAGAACAGAGTGCCAATAAATTCAACATTCAGAAATTAGAATTTCTATCCTGCCCCTCATTCAGGAATGGGAATAATATTAATTCTTCCATTCATGAACATCACATAGTTTATCTCTATATTTACACAGTTCTTCCTGTGACTTTTATTTTTAATTGTAAAAAGTCATTAAATATGGGACAGGAGAGAGAAGGGTGCATGTAACTATAAAGAAGTAGCACAAGAAAGAGAAAGCTACGTATTCATGAATATATTCATAGCAGCATTATTCATAACAACCAAAAGGTAGAAAAACCTAAATATCTATCAACTGATGAATGAATAAGTAAAATGTCAATTTCCTGGTTTTGATATTTTCTATAGTTATGTGTAACTAACTACTGAGGAAAACTGGGTAAATGAAGGGTGCACAGGAACTTTTTATACTATTTTGCAACTTCCTGTGAATCTATAATTACTTCAAAATAAAAAGTTGAAAAAATAAGGAAAAAAGATATTGAAAATTGAATAGACATGGGGGCAGGGTGAAGAGGGCATCTTTATAAGAGAATGTCAGAGCCCAAGTGTAGTGAAGCAGATATCCTTGTTGTAGGGTGCTCCAGCATAAAGGTGTCAGAGCCCTAGCAGGGTGAGAAAGTTGTCTTTTCAGGACAGCCTGGCATGGGGAGTCAGAATCCAAGTGGATAAGAAGGGTCCATGTGCAGGAGGGATATAGAGAAAGATGTAAGAGGTCAGGATAAAAAGGGCCAAGAAGACCGTGATAGGAAATTGGTTACATGTAGAGAAATGGAATAAGTAACTACACAAAGGGCAATGAGAGAAGGTTTCTCACTGTTGGAGAAAGGGTTTAAAATGTGAAAAAGGAGAAAACTACAAAAAACCCTGCAAAGTTAGCTTGGAATCTGAGGTATGTGTATATTCATGAACTTCAATAAACATATATGCTTATAGCAATAAATACAAATGTAAATGTGTGTGTGCACATGTGTGTGTGTGTGTCTGTGTATACATATATTCTCTAGCTCTATGCACAGAGGATCTTGGAGTAGGAAAGCCCCACTTCAACTCCATGTAGAATATAGTTTTGGTTTCTAAATAATTGAACCAAAGCTCCACAGATAAATGGCTGATTCCAGACCTGGAGTAGAAAAAACACAAGAGCTTTGATGAGGTTGTAAAGAAATACGAACCCTCACACATTGCTGGGAGGAAATTAAAACTGTGTGGTAACTCTGGAAAATAGTTTCTCAGTTACTCAAAGAGTTAAACAGTTATACAACATGACATAGCTTTTCTACTTCTAGGTTTATACTCAAGAGAAATGCAAATATATTCACACAAAAATTTATCCACAAATGCTCACAGTAATATTATTCATAACAACCAAAACTGGAAACAATTCAAATATCTATCTAGTGATGAATGGATAAATAAAATGTGGCTTGGAATATTGACAAAATGGAATATTATTTGATACAAACAAATGAAGTAGTGCTCTATACCACAACATTGATGAATCTTGGAAATATTATAGTAACTGAAAGCAGACACAAAAAGCTATACATTATATAATTCTATTTATATGAAATGTACAGAACAGGCAAATCCACAGAAACAGAAGGTAAATTAGTGGTTGCCAGAGGCTGAGGGGAACTGGAGGGAAATGGGGAGTGACTGCCAATGGATAAAAGATTTCTCTTAGGGGTGATGAAAATGTTCTGGAATTAGTGGTGATGACTTCACAACTCTGTAAATATATAAAAACCACTGGACTATAAAAAAGTGGTGAATTTTATGGTTATGTGAATGATATTTCAATTTTTTTAAAAAAAGAAGAGTCTTTTTTTTTAGAGTGAGTATCTGTTGTGCTGGAAAGCAAGGAAGTGCTCCAAGAATGACTGGGACATGTTAAAAAGACACAGAAACCAACATGAAGGAACTCCCACAGGCCAAATCAGAGACAATCTGAACATCAAAATAAATAATGATAGCAATGGATCATCACCCACTGAATAAAAAAAAAAAAATGAGTCTTTATAACAAGAATGAATGAAACCCAAGTGTGCTAAGAGATAGGATATTTAAAATTCCTCTCCACAAAAATGCTTACTAATTACTAAAGAAAAAAAGAGCCACTTCAGAGACAGCCTGGCAGACACCACCTTACACAAGTGATCAAGGTGAACACCATCAGTAATGGGACAAATAGAAATCCATGCTCCCTGACAAGTTACAGTGAAAAGGACATAGCAATATAGATACATAGCAATAGACATACTTATGTGTGTGGGGGGTGGGGTGACAGGAACAAAAGGATATGAAGAACTCCCTGTATTTTTTGCTCAATTTTGCTATGAACGTAAAACTGCTCTAAAAAAAAATAGTTTATTAATTAAAAAACAAAGGCAGTACCATTTCTGTGAAATTCCCACTAAAAATGTATTCCCTGAACCTAATCATGAGGAAACACTGGACAAATCATAATTAAGGAACTTTACAAAATAATGAGTATATAATGTTCAAAAGAGTCAAGGTCAAGAAAATCCACAGAACTGTTCTAGAGGAGACTAAAGAGACGTGACAACTAAATGCAACATGTGAATCTAGAAACTCTTGATAAAAAGAACATTAATATAACTGGCAACACTCGAATAATGTCTGAGAACTAGATAGTGGTAATGCATCGATGCAAATTCTCTGATTTTGATGACCGTACTGTGGTGATGTAGGAGAATGCCTTTGTTCGCAGGAAACACACGGTTTCAGAGGTGATGGGGCATGCAGCTAGCAACTCACTCTCAAATGGTTCAGGGAAAAAAAAGTTGTTCGTACTATACTTAATGCCTTTTCTCTATGCCTGAAGTAGTTTTAATTTTTTTAATGCACCAAAAGTATCTATCATATTTTTAATTTCTTTTTCTGATCCTTTTATGGCATCTTGATCTCATTTCACAGATATAAATTCTTCTTTTACCTCTCTAATGTATTTACCTACAGTTTGGTTTTTGGTTTTTTGTTTTTTTTTTCAAACTTCTGTTTCCAGTATTATTCCCTCTAATTCCTCTTTTGTACTTTTGTGTTTTGGTCTCTTTCACACTGGAGGCTTTCCCCAAATGCCTATCTACTAAACAAATAAAGTACTAAAAGCCAATTGAAAGCTCTGCATGTGTGGCCTCTCACTAGGAGGCTTCCATTGCATTGTGATTGGTTGTGAACACAGCTATTTCACTGGAAGACCTCCATATGTCAATACATGTACATTTTTCCTTTGGACTCCAGAGAAGACTCATGTAATATCCTGTCAGGGTGCGGAAATGTAATACCAGGCAATCACTTTCCTAAAAAAGAGTAGAGGAAGGAGTGAAGGGAAAGGTTTCACTTGTCAATCTATGGGATTCCCTTAATTCCCCTACTTTCACTTTGGTGCCCCATCCCTGATCTCTGCTATGTCTAATGTCTCCAAATCTTAAGCCTCTGTAGCCTCATTTTCCAAAGAAAACCTATGGTCTACTGAGGACCTGGGAGAGGGGCAGTCTTCTCACTGCAATAAGCTGGGGCTCTGAGAAGATTTAAGTTTATGTCAGGATTCTTTATTTGCTTTCTTACAAAAGTATCCATCTCATTTTAAAAATAGAATTCAGTAAATATTATACTTGTACATCTAAAAAAGGAATATAATTACTTAATTCAGTACAGTTTCTTCCTGAGGACCTCTTCTTTTCCTTTGGGCTTCTAGACCTCTGTTTATTATGACTACCAGAGGCCTTATGGACACTCTCATGAATCTCAGTCTTAGGGGTTGCTCCTTTTATGTCTCCTTCACTGGTACTTCCTCTTTATGCTATATAATAATTACAATGAATGTGTGAACATTATGCATCAAACACAACTGAGCATCTATTATTTACCAGGCACTGTCCTAGTCATTAGGTTACAATGACAAGACAATGTCTTGACCTAAAAGTGCTCAATGTTTCATGGGAGAGATGGATAAGTAAACTTAAAATATAAAACACTGTGCGTGTGTGCATGTGTGTGTGTCTCTTTCTCTCTCTCTGTAGGGCAGGCTACAGTAACAAATATTACTATAACTTATTATTGGTGATTATTTATTGACAGTCTTTGCAGTGAGTGAAAACTTCCTGAAGAGGTGATGCCTGAAGAATAATATTCTGCTAGGTGAAGACAGAGAAAGGCACTGCACTTCCTTCTCACACTCCCATATGAAAAGGCTACCTCTCCAACTGCAGGCTCAGAAGCTTTGGTGAGAAAGACACTATTGCTAAGTGCCCTTGCTCAAGTCTTAACTGAAAAGAAAAGGAGCTCTGTCTCCTGTCACACACTGTCAGACCCATGCCTCTATCTTCAAAGCTTACATGGAAAACCAGAACCGGAGTATGTGACACTGCATTAGTGAATGACATAATCAGTTTCTGAAACCAATCTCACCTACACACTCTCCATCCTACCAGCATTTTCTACCTCTGAAATAATCAAGGGTAGTCAGAAAAAAGTCAATGGTTCCTGTTCTGCAAGAACTAATAAAATTTATTTTCTATTTGAAAGTATTGCTCTTCATAACTAGTCTAAAATTACAAAATAATTAAATCTATATTTCTAGCTAATTCACTGCCCCCAAATTAGCTTTACCTGTTGAGTTCTTACATGATGACTAAGAAATATAAATGGTATTAATTGGGTAGATATAGTACTATTTTCTCCTAACAATATTCCTCAAATCCACGTTTTCTCATGCTGAAATTACCTTTCTATGCTCAAGATAGAAGTTGACTTTAAAAGGGAGAAACCAAGCACTAGTAGAGAAATTAGCATTCTTGACATAACACAACAGCAATTTAAAATACCCTTTTGCTCTGAATTTAAGTCAAAACATTTTTTTAAAACTACATTCCTGATTTAACAAGAGGCAAAGTTATACGAATCAAGCAGTATATGAGCATTATTTTCTACAGATCTAGTTGTTTTCTTAAGTTCAATCTCTAAAAGAAATAAGAACACTGATTTTCTTACCTTTTCCCCCTTACACACGTGATAAGGAACAGAGTTCTCTGTGCTTACTCATGATGCTTGCTGCACCATCAGCCAGTCCTGCTGATTCAGTATACTCTGTTGGATCCTAAAGAAAAAACACATTGCTCATTACATCTGCGAAAGCAATAAGCCCTAATTTTCTTCATATAAACCTATCACAGCCAGACAAATAAAAGCTATGGTGCTTAAACAATAAATTACAATTACGCCAGCATGGAATGCAGCAGCAGGCACATTTTATTTTCTAAGGCTAATTAAATGTTTCAATGAACATTTAAGAAATTTTTCACACTTATTCAACAGATAATACAAGGTAAAGCATAAAAGCAAACACTTTCTATCCATTGTCTTTAACTATGTTAATTCATAAAAATACCACTGATTTTATATAACAATAGGCCTTCCAATTATCTAAAGCTACCAAAACTGCTGCTTAACAGGAAAAGTTCTGTTAGTGTGTTTTTTTTTCCTATCGATACAGAATTCCTAAAATGATATTCAAAAGGTTCCTGCTAAAATTTTTGTCGCCAAACACTGCTTTTCCCCCAAGTGGAGTCTCTTATGACTCCTCTCTTCTTCCATTGCTTTGAAGCAACGACTCTATTAACCCAATTTTAACTTTTACTATCAGGAGTATGCAAAAGATAAAGCTTTCTCAAATGTCATTTCCTTCTATATATAAATGACAATATCTATGAAGTTACAGTAGTCCAACAAATGCCTCTTCAACTGCTCAGAGATCATTTAAAATTCTTTAATAGTCTAATTTAGCCTTCCACAAGATAAGTAACAGAAATTAACCAGAATAAAACTAAGAATCTCATATTATCTGTATAAAATATAACATATAGTCATAGAAATTTCAGAATGAGAAAGTATGTTAGAGATGATATAAGGAACATCACATAATTTTAAAGATAAAATGAGGTACTAAAGAAATTTGCTGACATTATTACAAACATAATATCATTATCTGATGTGAAAATTATGTGCTTACTAAAAAAGAAGAGAATAAGAAAAAGGCCTAAAATTCTAGAAACCAATAAAAAATATAAAATGAAAATCATTGGTGAAAGGTTTTCCCATCTTGAGAACTTGAAAAAAATATGTACATGCTATATACTCTAAATGAAAAGAGCTCTTGATGCTAAGAAAGACTTTCATCTATCAAAAAGAACGAAATCAAATCAGAAGTATGAAAAGGCTGTGTGAACTATAGTCAAAATGAAAATGAGGCAAAAGTAAGGTCCTCTCCTTTAATATCTAGCTAATCGAAGATTTTTTTAAAACAAAATTAACTCTATTGATTCAAAGTCAAATCCTGCACGTGTATGTATATTTTAATGTATAACATCATGTAACTGTCCCAAATATCATAGATTTTACTTCTGTTATCATTTCCCTTTGACTTTCTAGCCTAAGCTGGAAAAGCCTCAAGCCTGGTTCAGTCTAACTGTCTACCTATAGTCACACATTCCCCTAAGCAGCTTAAATGTGACAGGGTGAAAATCACACTGATGGCAAACTGGTCTCAACTTTATATTTATGACTTCACTCTACATTTTCCTTAATCATTCTACTTTCAACTCTGTACATCATCCCCACCTTCTGATATGCCTAGAATGTCTATCTCCTCCACTGGACTGTGAGTTCATTGAGAACAAGGGCTATGTCTTCATGCTCTGTAACTCAGGGTGCACCACGTAGTGTTTGACAGATATGTCATGAAGAAATAAACTGTATAAAATTAATGAAGCCCATATTTAAGTAATCAACCTCATGGTGATGATTTCTACCTCCCTAAGAAGGATTTGTGAATGTATATTATAGGTGAGAGGAACAGTAAGCAAATACAAGAAACAAAAAAGAGAAATTCTCTAGTGGGAGAGAAAAAAGTGACAAGAATTTAAATAGGAAATTTTATCATTATTATATAATCACAGGTGCTTTGATATAATAATTAACTTCTAGAGATTTATAGAAAAAGTATAGAATAAGTTAACTGTTAGATTGTTTAAAAGAGTAAACTACTAGAGAAAATCTATATGTCATATGAGAGGAGCAATTTACAAAATGGTACAAATGTTTAAGATTCCATATTTGGGGAAAAATTTAAAAGTCTTAAAAAATATGCACCAAAATATAATAGAGAATCTCTCAATTAGTGTTTGAGGAATTTACATTGTTTTCTAGCCTCTATAGTCCTAATTTTTCTTAAGATGAATATATGTTACTTATTAATAAAAGATATATGAATTTAAGATATATGAATTTCAATTAATAAAAACCCAAGCTACTTAAATTTTTACTTTTAAGTATGAAAACTGATAAAAGAAGGAAATAGGAAAAACAAGGATTTTTAAAAAATCTCCCTAGGATATATGATTAAATATTAACTATATTATGGGGAAAGAGAATCATCTAAAATTAAAATGTCAAGATTTTATTTTTTAAATAAACATAAGGAAAATGACATTAACAAAGATGTTTAAGATATAAGACCAATTTACAGGAATCTCTGATGTGGACATGTTTATAACGTAAGAGATTTGTGAAGGTAATAATTTCTGAAATCCTGGCCAATTAAAAAAAAAAAGACAAGAAAACGAGGGGGTAAACTAGATAAAAATCTCAGTTAAATATTGTTTTCTATCTTGGCTCTGGTTAATTCTATTCACCACAGAATAAAATTAGTATATGTTTAGTAACCAAATTTCTTAACATTTTCACCAGGAAGTTTGGCAAGAAATTAAACTCAATATGTACAAAACTGCATTCAATATTCCAAAGTCCTCTTTCTTGGTTTCCTATCCTAGTCTGGGTAGAGCTCTCAAAATAGGTATGGCAGATTATATTTCCAATGATGGCTGCTACAACAACTCCCATCCCACATGATTTTCTTACAAGAAAATATCCCCTTCCTTATATCCCCTTCCTCTAAACCTGGGCAGATTTTCATGACTACCCAACTAACAGCAAAACAGGAGGGACACTAATAGTAACCTCCTGTTAGGACACAAAAGCTAATACAGTTTCTGCCTGGTCCTTTTGGGACACTCACTCTTGGAATCCAGTTATCATGCTAGAGAGACTACATGGAAAGGCCTCTATGTAGGTGATCTGGCCCATGAACCTCAAATATGTGAATGAGCAAGCCTCAAGATGACTCTAGCCTCAGCCACTGCCCGGCTACACCTGCAATAAAGACCCTAAGAGACAACCACCTCACTGAGTCCAGTTATTCCCCAGAACCACAAGAGATAATAAAGCTGTTGTTTGAAAACACTATATTTTGGTGTAGTTTATTATATAGCAATAGATATATGTAACAGTTTAGTAATTTGTTACTCTTCAGCCCAATCTTATATAAATAGTTTAAAAAAAAGGATTAGAACCAACCATGAGAGACAGGGGGGAAAAAAGATACACTGATCACAGCCTCTATTCTATTAAGCAATTTAATGCTAACTCCAAATTTGCAAATCCCATTCAATAAAATAGACTTTGGACTTATTACAGTACAGTTTATGAAATATCTCATTACTCAAGCAAGAATCTAAAGTGTGTGTGTGTGTGTGTGTGTGTGTGTGTGTGTGTGTGTGTGTGTGAGGGGGTGTCCTTACCCTCTTCTACATTAGTTTATCAAAGTTTTTCCCTAAATATACAGTACTCTACTACTAAGAAGAGTTCTAGTAAAGTTCTGATAAATGTATTGTTATCCATTACATTAACTTTCCAGTACTATTTTTGTACTCCTTATAGATTAGCATCCCAGGAACTCAGTTAGTTAGCCAGCTCCTAAATGAGTCTATGCATCATTATTCATTTGGCTCATTAACCTCAAAACTTGAGTGCCATTCTAGATACTACCTCTCCTTCCCATCTCTACATTCAATCTAACACCGAATCTCATCAATCTTCCCTTTTAAATCTCTCAAATCCATTCACTTTTCTCTATTCCCACTGCCATATACCACACCACCATCTTTCTATTGTCCAGATTTTTGCAACAATCCTTGCAAAATCCTAGTCTCCCTGTCCCATACCCGTTTTATCCATCTAGCCTATTCTCTATACAAATACAAAACACAAGTCTGATTATATTATTTTTGTACTTAATATCATTCAACAGTATCCTATTGCCCTCAGAATAAAGTCCACCCCTCTATAACATAGTGCTAGTTTCTGCTTACCTCTCTAGTATGATACCTTCCATTCTCAAATTTTTGCTCTATTCACTGGTCATCCTGATTGACTGAACTCTCAATTCTCAATCTTGTCCTTCTCCATTCCTAAAAATAGGCCTTCATACTGACACATGGATGAACTTTGAAAACATATGCTAAGTGAAAGAAGCCAGTGACAAAAGACCACATATTTTATGGTTCTATATATACAAACTGTCCAGATAGGCAAATCCTGAGAGACAAAAAGTAGGTTCGTTGTTGCCAGGGACTAGGGAGAGGAGGGAATAGGGAGTGGCTGTTGATAGGCAGGGGGGCGGGGAGTGGTGGAGAGTGGGGATCAGGTTTTTTGGGAAGTGAAAATGTTCTGGAATTAGACATTGGTGATGGTTGCACAACCCTGTTAATAGACTGAAAACAACTGAACACATACTTTAAAAGAGTGAAATTTTATGGTATGTAAATTATATCTCAATAAAACTGTTATAAAAAAAAAAAAAAACCAGGTGTTCACTCATTATTATTAAGGCCTGGAATACTCTGCCTCTGGCACTGTTACTTGATTAATTCTTACGTATCCTCTTTATCTTATCCTACACAACACATCTTCAGTGAAGCCCTTCTGATCTAAGTCTGGGATAGGTGCCCCATCTTTCTTAAATGTATTTTGCTTCCTCTATTACAGCAGTTATCAACTGAATTATGAACTTTTAACTACTTGTCTTCCCCTTACAGGCTACTGAGGTTTTTCCGTAGAGGAATGCTTCTGTCTTATCATTACATCCCTAGTATATGGCATAATGTTTGGCACAGAATAAATGCTCATAACCACTTGTGACACACAGTAAAATAACTAAAGAACTTACTTTCAAAGTACTTCCACCTAGGAAATTGTTCCATACACAGGATCCTAAGAGTTGTGCTGAGACTGTTAAGACTCTAATGTAATTACTATTTTAAAGTTTATTAATGCCAACATAAATCATTAATTTGCACACTGAAGAACTGTTCAAATTAAACCATGTTTTATCAAGGCTTTTTATCCATAATCACAACTCTTCAGACAGCTCGTATGAGTCTGATGACTTACCTTTAAAGAAAAAGTGTGATTCAAGGGTATCTATGAATACAACAATGAAATATCCAGCAAAACTGGTATTTATGCTTGAATTCTAAATCAAGCATTACTAACATGTAATATATCTGTTTGTATGGCATTTAATCCAAATGAACACCTTTATGAGTAGTCACTGGAGCTTGGTGAAAGAACACTGAAGACTGGCAATCCAGATTTAAATTCATGCTTTATCATTTAACAACGCCGCTGTTTTCAGAACAATGTTTATATAAAGTGCCTTGCTTAGGTCTGATATATACGTGCTCAATAAACGGTATCTATCATTATTCATAGTCAAATAGTAGCTTGTGTGAAAGAATTAGAAGAGAAAGGCAGTGTGATTTGAACTATAAAACAAACCAGCGAACTAGTTTACAATAACCCATCAGGGCCACTGGTCTTAAGTGATCAATTCAAGTTTGAACAATGAAAAGAAATATAGAAACAAAAAAGTAACCTTACTGTTTAACTTTCTGAAGAGGCTAAGTACATTTGATCCTAAAATAAAACCTTTTGAATATTAAAACTCACTCACAGTGGCAGAAAAAAAGAAATGAGATAATCTTTGAGAAGAGCTTTATTCTCACAAATCAAGACCAAGTACATTAAAAGAGCAGGATCTGGGAAGTTGACATTGTTGCTGCCTTACAATTCACACAAAGCTTCAATTTCCAGGATATCAATCTGGTATCTTTCACAAACACTGAATTCTTGGTCAAGACCTAGTAGAAACAGTTAGTTGTTTCATCTATTAAACACTAATCAAAAAGCACAGTAGTTTAACAAATGTTAGGAAACATGATAACAACTGTATCAAATATACATAATGTACTCAAATCTCTAGTACAGCAACTGATTAGAGAGTACTTCAAAAATTAAGAACAAGTATAATTCTCATGTTTGGAGTAATAAGATTTAAGACCACATAAATGAATTTGTATATATATGGCACAGGACTAGATACTATTTAGATCTACAACATCCCTAAAGTAGCATATAAATTGTTTGTTCATGGCTGAACCATTAATTAACTCTATATCTCTAATTTATAGACAGCAGATACCTAACTGGATTATCTTTGCCAAGAGAATCTAGAATTGTCCATCTCTCACTCCATACACATACATAATTTTTATTACAAGACAAAATGCCATATGCCATATTCAGGGGAAACATAACAACCTAACCAGTTAATTAACCTGCTTTAACTTGTAACAAAAATCTTAACAAATATATCCCAATAGTATGATATAAATTGAGACAACATCAAAATCAGTTTCAACTTAAATTGTATACCTAAAATTTCAAAGATCAGACACTGTGACATTCTATGATTTACAAGTATACATCCATCCCTCGATTTACGAGGATTATCTGTTCCACATGTCTTTTATGCAGAAGAAAACCATGTAAAAAAAGAGTCTGCCAATACAAAAAAAAAAAAAATACTGAAGAAATAGTCTGATATAAAGTCATAAAAATATTTCACTATTTCAAAAATGCTAACGGAAATTCAGAAAAAATAAAATATATTTGCTGTCAGTGTCTATACTGTAATCTAAAGCAATCAACCCTTTTTAATTGGCACAAGGTCACTATCTTCATTGTTCAAAATATTTGGAAGTACTACTTCAGTTTCATTATTTATGTTTGGATGATCTTTCTCCAACTCCATCTTTTGCTAAGCTTTCATAAATTCTATGATAGTCACTACAACATTTTAAAAACTCCTTTTGAAATTTTAAGGCTTGTTGAATGTTTGGATCAATATCTAGAATTGTAGTTTCCAGTTTTGTGGCCAACTGAAGAGCTCTGTACGTATTTTCTGGAGTGAATGAAACTGGTTCAAGGTCACTGCCGTATTCATTGGTAGGATGGGTTTCAGATATTAAGTGAATTAATTCATTATCAGTTAATTTATGATCAACCATTAATTCGTTAATGTCACCTACATTTAAATTGTCAGAGCATTCTTTTTGAATTTACTTAATAAATTAATAATGCCAGTTAATCCTTCTTCAGTTGTTGTAACCATACTCCCTGGTCCA
This sequence comes from Macroglossus sobrinus, assembly GCA_004027375.1. Taxonomy (NCBI): domain Eukaryota; kingdom Metazoa; phylum Chordata; class Mammalia; order Chiroptera; family Pteropodidae; genus Macroglossus; species Macroglossus sobrinus. The sequence continues at coordinate 1,269,415 of PVKZ01000152.1, read as the reverse complement.
ACCACTTCTGGCTATAATGCTTTCTAGCAAGCATTTATATCACTCAAAGCTAAAGCAATATTCTTGATACAAATTAAACCTGTGTATTTATTCCAGGCTTTTGTAACTATAAGTGATTATCTTTAAGTTTATTAAAAAACATCATTAAAACTCCATTTAATGTGATTAGTCTTAAAGGTGGAAATAACAACTTGATCTAAAGGTTGGATCAAGGAAGTTGTATTTGGTGGTAAATACTGTATATGACTTTTATATCTGGATGTTCTAACTGTGTGATGACCAAATGCATTATCTAAAAGTATTTTAAAAGGAAGACATTTTTCCTTCATATAATTTTCAGCTTCTACAGCAAAATGTTTGTAAAACCAATCCCAAGTAACATCAGTAGTCACCTATGTTGTTTTGTCATCCAGTGAAAAGGAAGATCATTAATAATTGTGTATTAGTTCTTTGTACATTGCTGTTAAGCTATTGCTTTTTATAAAGAGCAATAGCCAATAATGGAAATGCATAAAATGAGACCGTGTAAATGAAAAACATGCATAAAAAATCTGTGTAAACACAGGGGAATATTTACCACGTGTAAAAAAACTCATGTTTAAAAAAAAGCGTAAATCAAGGGATGAGTGTATAATACACAAGAGATAAATTCATTAGGGGTAGGGTCCTATCATCTGGATCACTGTAGGTAACAAACTGACAGGAAGCTATAACTTAAATACCAAAGAATGTGTGCACCAAGAACAATAACAGGAGAATATGTAAAGCAGAGTTATGACTCACCACTAACCCAATCACTACAAGAAATGTCTTTCACATACCAGTACTATTGGAAAACTAGCCAGATAGGTAGGTTTATAAACTGTATACCTTAATAACTGCAGTAAAATTAGATACTAGGTATGCTCTTGTCTTTATAACTTTTTGTGAACATTTAGAGCACTATATTTTATTTTTAACAATGTCAAATTTAAGAAGAGCATAACTAGAAATTATATCAGCCAAAGCTTGGGATACTGAGTTAGATGAAACAAGTCCATGTGCAAATTACTTGTATTATAAACATTACAATATTATTTATTGACAATTCAAAGAAAATCTCTTAACTGTAGGTGCTCTCCCAGTGGTATCTTTGGCTCCCTTTTTTTCTAAAGTCTTCAACTACCATCTCCATCTGAATGACTCAAATTTCTCTAATCCTCACCTCTCACTTAAATTCCAGAATCAAAGCTTCACTTACCTGACAAACCACATCTCCATCTGGATGTTTCACTACACCTCAAATTTCAAACAGTGAGTGAACCTTTCACATTTAAGAGGAATATTTTCACAAAAGTTTTCAACTCTCAATGTCTCCCCACTCTTTTCCAAGTATGCCCGCATTCTTTTCTGGCCTCTTTCTCCATCTTGGCCACATTCAATTATAGATTCTCCCTCTTTCTAAAACTCTTCTTCTATATTTTATGTGATTTTATGATTTTCTCCTACTTCTTTGACATCTCCCTCTCACCTTCATCCGACTCCTCCTCTTCTATCTAATCCTACATGTTAAAATCACTTAAAGAGTTCTATACTGTCTTCTTCTTGATTTATATTCTTTTCCAAAGGAACTCTATTTACCATTACCTCAAACATCATCTGTTAACAAGTCCCAATTTCCTTTTATCCACTTCAGACCTCTTTTCTGGGTTCTAAACCTATATATACAGTGCCTATTCAATGACTCTGTGTCTCACAACATTTCAAATTCATGTACACCTACTCTCATACTAATCAACATTGTTTCTTCTTTGTTCCATATGTCATCTACCCAACTGCTCATGACAGTCATTCTCTATCCCTCCTTGATGCTCACCATCAACATTCAAATCTCCTAAAACTGATAAAAATCCATTTACTCTACCTACAACCACTACTTTGGTCCAAGCCACCATTTTTCCATAACTAGATACTTAAATTCTCTTTTCAATGTTCTACTTATATCTACTTTGCCACATGCTCCCCCAACCCATTCTCCATGCAGCAGTTACAGACATCTTTTAAAAGAGATAATCAGGTGATTCTTCTACTTGAAATTCTTCAATTGTTTTCCATTGCACTTAAAATAATACTAAAACTCCTATGACTTTATAAGGTCCTGCACAATTTAATCCCTGCCTAACTCTCCAGCTTATTCTTTTGTCACTTTCCTTCCTGTTTCTCTCCATCTACATTGACATCTTCTTAGTTCTCAAGAATATCATGTTCTTTCCCACCTCTGGTCCTTTATTCATACTGTTCCCCCTCCTTGGATTGCTGTTTCCCACTCTTCTGACTCTCTCTGGCTAATACTAACTCACTCAACCTCCAGGTCTCAGATTAAATCTCAAGTTTTCAAGGAAGCCCCCCTCTGACCCATCAAACTAGGTTTTCTGCACAGCTCTTATAACTCCAAAATTATTTTTGTAAAACTGTAAAATATCAGCTGTATGATATTAGCACACTCAAATTAAGGTGGCAGAACACTTCACACTTATTGGCTGAGAGCTTCTGCAACATGGTATGTTAAGGTTCACCGGCAATAATATACTGTACAACCTGACAAGTTAGAGCTCAGTGACTGAGAGTATATGAGTACATCCAGAATAAGGACAAAGTAAGAATATATTGAAATAGATTGTTTCATACAGCTTTTAATGTCACTGTATTTAACAAAAATTTCTATAACATAGTTAATAAATCAACACTCTTTTGTGAGAAAGGAGGGGGGAATAATATCATTTATTGTCCATTTTCTATATACCAGACACTGTTCCAAGTGCTTTACAGGTATTGAACTCTTAATTCTCTTAACAACCTTAAATAGTAAGTATAGAATTAAGCCCTCCAGAATGTGCATATACCACAAAGAGCATAGATTTTGTCTTAATTTTCCTTGTTGTATCCCTGGCATCTAGAGTAGTACCTGGCATACAGGAAACACTCAAATATTTGTTGAATGAATGAGAAAATGAAGGTAAAAAGAAGTTAACTTGCACAAAGTAAGTTAGCAGAGACAGTATTTGAACCCAGGGAATCTGGTCTTATATCCCAGACTCTTAACCTGGTTATGTATATATTTGAGAACAACAATCCTCTTTCATTTTTTTGCTAATAAAAGAAAAAAAAGAGGAAAAGTCTAGTTTAATAACACTAGACTACAGTATGTCTGAAATTATTAATGTTCCCACTAGAAATAATAGTATGCAGAGCAGAGCAGGGAAGAGATATAGATCAACAGGGTACTGTAATGGACTTCTTTTAATTGAAGTAGAGTTGATATACAACAGTGTATCAGTTTCAGGTGTATAATATAAGGATGCAAAATGATCACCATGTTAAGTCAATAACCAATTATCACCATACAAAGTAGGATGGATTTTTAAAATATATACATATCTACTATTACAATATATTCACACACACATTATTTATCATAGCATTATAATCAATCAGCACCAACAGAGCAGTGTGAAATAAGGCATGTATGCACATCTAGAGTTGCCAGTCTTTTTAAATAGCTAAATAGCATTCCATTATACAAATGTACTATAATTTAACTCTCATCCTTATCAATAAACATCTTGTTTTCATATTTTTATACCTATACACAATATAATAAATCTTTGTACATGTATCTTTACACTTTAATATATAACAAATCACTAAAAGAATTTGAAAGGTAATATATATCTCAAATTTTAATAAATATTGCCAAAATTTCCACCAAACATGCTATGCTTATTTATAATATTTCTCAAAAAAGTTAAAGAATTTTTTCTACAAGCTCCTAATTACTGAGTATTATCAATCTTTGCCAATTGCACAGGTAGGAAATAGGACCTGATTTTCTTATTTGTATTTTTAATTATGAATAAAGGTTGACTATCTATTTACAACTTTCATATGTTTATTGGCCTTTCTACAAAATACCTATAAATATTCTTTATGTTTAAAATCTTTGTCCCAGTTTGTCCTTTTTTCTACACAGAAATCTTACATTTTTAAGTAGTCAAATTCGTCATTCTTCTTTTTCGTGACTTCTGCATTTCATATCATACTTAGAAAAGCCTTCCTCATTACAATATTATATAAACATTCACCCGTTTTCTCTGTTATTTTCATGGTATTTTTGTTTTACTCTTCCATCATCTAGAATCACAGTTTTATTTAGTTATATGTATAAGTTATATGTAGCTACATAACTACGAATGTTTGTTATTTACAGCACTGAGAAGCATTTACATTTTCCCTTATTTTTCTACAATTATCAAGAATGCGGCCGTGAATACCCCTGTACATACCTCCTTCATTTTTTTTAACATGCACATTAAAAAATGGAATTACCGAGTCATTAGTTTATGTCCTCTTTTTTTGATACTAACAAATGGATACTCCAAAATGGTGTGCCTAATACATTTTCATTTTAAAAATTGATTCAACATATATTTAAGTGTTTTCTCTCTAGCAGGCATTGTTCTAGAGGCTGAGCATATAGCATGATGGTAACCAACACAGACAAGGGCACTGCTTTGGTGATTAAGAGTGCTCTAGAGACAGATTTGGGTTCAACCAGTACTAGATGTCTGACCTTGGTCAGGTCGCTCTAATGCCTCAAGTTCCTTGACAGCAGTAATAAGAGCACCTACTTCACAGAATTGTGCCTGCCACAGTAAGTACTCAAAGTTTTCTTATCATTATTACTTGAACCTACTAATATCAACCTTTATTTTTGCCAATAATATAGTATTTCATTATTGAATCATTTCTCTGATTACTAGTAAGATTGACATATATTTTTACCTTTTGTATTTCCTATTCTGTGATCTTTTCAAATCTTTTGCCCTTTTTTTCCTGTTGGAATATTTGTATTTTTCTTAATGATTTAACAGTCTTTACATGCCCTGGGAATTAATCCTTTGACTGTTAAACAAGATGCATATATTATTTTCTAGTATGACACCTAAGCTCTGACCCACAGGTTATCAAGTTCATTTGTGAACAAGTCACATAAGAGAATTTCAGGTCCTGCTCCTACTTTAAAATTGTTACTAATTGTTTAGACTTAGGGGAAGAAGGTAAAGAAATACTCTCTAAGCAATGCAGCAGAGTATAAGCTAAAGGCTTAGAAGCAGTTTCTATGTTATTCACTCTTGTCTCCTAAACACCTGGTATAAGGTCTAACACATAATAGACTCTGGATAAACAAGTATTGTTTGAATGAATGCAAAATCTTCTTACTAAGTTAGAGCAAGGATGGTGTCATGCTTATATAGGTATCACTCCCACAATGCCTAACAGAGCTTTTACACAGAGGAAGCATTCAAATGTTTTTTACTGAGTAGATCACTATCTCTGTATCTGCCTGAAAGTAGCTGAGGTAGTCAATGTAAAACATGCAATCCCTTTCTCATATAAAGATTACTCACTGATTTGTAACTGCAGATAGCTCTGTACAGAGTCCAGTATTGTTTGGGTCCCTTCATCTTAAATTCACCATCTGTTAAATCTTTGTTCAAGGAGGGGTAAAAAAAAAAAAAAAAAGCCCACGGTTACTGTATATGCCCTGAGCCCATCTAAGTGCTGCTGAGACCATGTCTGTGCAATCTCTCTCATGTTGTAGTCTGTCCAAAGTATTTCTTCTCACTACATTATTTAAGAAAAAGTCCATTTCAACACACTAGACACAACTGTTTGAGTTTCTTGGTTTTTTTTTTTTTTTCTCTTCCCACATGCCCTGCCTGTTAGAGCCCTGCTTTGCTAAATGCTGCTGGGCTGATTACTTTCCAAGATATCACTCTTGGGGATCTAGGCTGATAGTTTCATGTGAAACAATAAGACAATGTAGTGTAATGGAAGTACAAGATTCGTGGAGTCAGGTGACCTGGAACTGAGTGCTGGCTCAGCCATTTACTAACCATGTGACTTTAATATCCCTAAGTCGCAGTTTCCCTGTTTTCAAATGGAAATAATATCAACAATATCAAACCCACCTGAATCACAAATAAGAATAAAATTAGATCATGCAAAAATATTTGTAAAGTATTCTACAGATAAATATCGTTACTACATAAAATACAGCTCAAAGACTCAGTAAAATGACTCTACCAGACAATTCACTTCACGATGGCAAGAATTATATCTGACAGGGTTATGGCCATATCTCCAAAGTCTGATGTGTTTGTTAAATGAAGGACTAAAAGAATGATAGAAAGTGAAAAGAGCATTTACCAGTGACTTTAATCAAATTAATAAATCTGAGTTTCAATTTACTCATTTGTAAAGTGAGAGCAACACCACCCATACATCAAAGGATTGTTATGAAGATTAAAAAGAATAGCATCCATAGGATATAACATAATGGATACTTCTCTATTTGCTTCTTCCTCCTAAGCCAGATATGGTTTAGGGCTTGATTTTATAAAAGGTAGATATTTTTAATAGTTTAATAATAATGGGTACTGATTTAAATTCTTCCAGAAACAGTCAAGGAACATTACTATCATCTGCCCTTTAATCTCAATAAAAATACACTGACAAAGTAATTAAATACTGTATCTCAGCAATGTTTAAACTGCTACAGTTCACTGTGACTCTCATGCACATAAACCCTTATGGTGAACCACTGCCCCAGTGAAGTTGTCTTCTCAGAGACAAGTGCTTTTTTATGTAGTTTGTATTAACAATTATGTATATAACTAGACAAAATTATTTAAGCATCAAAGCAATATAAAAATAAATTCCATTTATTGTTCACAGCATATATTATATGAGATCAATGTTTTATTTAGTTATCAATAGTATTAACATACATAGAATCCAATCCATATTATGAATCAGAATTAAAGCTATAGTACCTAACAACATAGCCCCAAAATAAATGAAGCATAAACAGAATTGAAATGAGAAAAAGACAATTCAACAATAATCATCCTAGATTTCAATATTCTACTTTCAATGATAGACAAAACAACTAGGGTGAAAATTATCAAGGAAATAAAAAATGTGAACATTATAAGCCATCTAAACCTAACAACATCTACAGAACACCCCATCCAACAACCGCAGAATACACATTCTTCTCAAGTGCACATGGGTCAAGAGAGACCATAAATTAAGTCACAAAACAAGCCCTGATAAATTTAAAAGCACTGAAATCATACCAAATATGTTTTCTGACCACAATGGAATGAAATTAGAAATCAATTAACAGAAGAAAATTTAATAAATTTAAAAATCTGTGGAAATTAAACAGCTCATTAAAAAACCAACAGGTCAAATAATCAATCACAAGAAAAATTAGAAAATATTCTGAGATTAATAAGAATGCAAACACAACATAGCAAACTCTCCACCTTAAGAAACTAGAAAAAGAGGAACAAACTAAATCCCCTGCAAGCAAAGGAAGGAAATAACAAAAATTAGAATGGAAATAAATAAAATAAAAATAGAGAAAAATAACAAAACCAAAAGTTGGTTCTTGGAAAAGATCACCAAAACTGACAAACCATTAGCTAGACTTACCAAAAAAAGAGAGAGAAGCCTAAAATTACTAAAATTACTAAAATTAGAAGTGAAAGTGGGCCATTAATACTGACCTTACAGAAATTATAAGATTATAATTTATAAGATTTTTTAAAGGATTATAAAAGAATACTATGATCAACTGAACATCAACAGATTAGACAACCTAGATGAACTAAATTCTAGGAAACTACCAAAACTGACATAAAAAGAGAGACTCTAAACAGACCTATAAACAAGAGATTGAATTATTAATTTTAAAACTTCCCATAAATTAAATTTTAAAACTTCCATAGCAGGCCCAGGTGATGTCAATGGTGATTTCTACAAAATATTTCAAAAGCAAATTAATACCAATTTCATCAACACTTTCTCCTGCAAAAAAAAAAACAGTAGAGAACACTTACCAATTCATTCTACGAGGCCAATATTACCCTGATACCAAACAAGACACAGACTCGTAATAAAACCACAGAACAATATACCTTAGGAATATACATGTAAAAATCCTCAATGAAATAACAGCAAGCCAAATCCAACAACATATACACATACACAAAACCCTGGCCTTCATGGAGCTGACATTCTAATAGATGGAAATGGATAATAAACAGCATAAACATGTAAAATATATGATTCACTAGATGCATGTTAAGGAGGATAATAAAAAAGGAAAGATTGACAAATACAATTTTAGATAGGGGCAGCCAAAAGATCTCACTGAGGTGACATTCCTGTCAAGATTTTAATATCAAGAAGAAACTCTATGAATATCTAGGGGAAGAGAGTTCCTAGCAGAAGGAATGGCAAGGATTAAAAGCAGGTTAAAAGAGGGCAAAAGGAGTAAATGAGCATGAGAGGTTAGTGATGGGAGCAGATTAAGGCTGGGCAACTGCCAATTATTTCAGACAAAAATCAATGCAATAAAATTTCCATATACTAAAAGAATCTTGATAATCTATCTAGAATTTGCTATTAAGGAACCTAATGTGTAACAAAAACTTCATTTGTTCCCATTTTCAATTTTTACTTATGAAGGATTTTAATAATAGTTTCTTTAAACAAGGACTACACTAAATGAAAAGTCTCACATCACTCCTAAGGCAGCTCCAAATTTCACACAGAAACCACTGTTTTAGGTATGATAACAAAATACATTAAATACTACAACACAACTAATATTTCTGATTTCTTTCATTTCAAGAATCTGCTGAAAACATTCCCCAATCCTAAATTTATTTGCCTTTTCCTAAAGGAGTTGGAGAAACAAATTTTTTTTTTTGCAAGAATCTCACAAGATTTTAATGTTAAAAGATCAACTGCTATACTTTAAGAGGTTTGTTCAGAGTAAGAAAATATGCAATGCAAATCTTAAAACTAGTAATTTTTTTAAGACATCAGGGTAGAATAGGTGTATGAGCAAGCAGTGAAGTATTCAGACTAAAACATGGAAAGGTACAGGTTAAGAACTATATTATTAAAACATTTTTAATGATTTAAGTCAGTTAAATATTCTGTGGAGTTTATCCAACCAGGTTATTGAATGTACGAAAGTTTAAAAACAAGCTAGGCAGTCTTATAAAGTTCAGGCTCCTTAAAACCATCCTAGCACAAAATGAGATGAGCTTAGCTTATTCCAAGTGGTTCTCAAAGTGCGGTCCACAAATTCCTGGAGATCCACAAGACTCAAGAAGTATATGAGGTCAAAACAATTTTCACACATATATAGAAACATGTGTACACCTGAAACTAATACAATGCTATATGTCAACTAATCTCAATTTTAAAAAACTATGTTCATAATAGCACTAAAACATAATGTCTTAGTATGCCTTTTTCACTGTGTTGACATTTATACGTATGGACACATTTACACATTGCAAAAGCAATGTGTGAGGAGAACTGTTTGCACCTTAACACAAATCAAGGCAGTAACACCAAATTGTACTAGTCATATCCTTTACTGCCATGCACTGTTTTTTTTTAAGCCAGCCTCACTTGATCAATGAAGCAATAAAAAATCATTCGTTTTATTAAATCTCAACTCTTGAGTAAATGTCTTTTTAATATTCTGTGTGACAAAACAGAAAATACAAATAAGGCAGTTCTGATGCATACTAAAGTGTGATGGTTGTCTCAAAGTACTTGCACAATCATGTCATATGTCAACTAGCCACTTTTTCCATGAAACATGATCTTTACTTCAAAGAAAGAGGGAGTTCAAAAGAATACAAGTAGCAGAAAGGAAATCAAAGAGGAGATAGGCAAAATCTAAGATATACTTCCAACTTTCCAATAACTGATAAGACAGCCTAGAAGACAACTAAGTTTAATATTCTGTATATGTCTGTCTCTTCAATGATTCTTATCCCAATCATCCTATGTTCTAGGAACTATGCTGATTACTTACTATTGAACTGACCCTGAAATATTAAGCTTTTCTGTTTTAAGAATCCACAGGGTTCTAGCAACATGGTACTACTACCAGCAGAACCCTAACAGTATAAAGTGCTCTGATTGTAGTAGCCAAAAGATCGCTGTAGATACACATACCCTATGAACTCACTCTGTGTCTCCCCTTTATTTATTCTCAATAGTGTTTCTGTATACCCTAATGATCTAACCCAATCATATTTTTTTCAGCTTTCAACTGATTTACTCTGTTTCTTTCCACACATGCACACATCTATCTATATGCAGGCACACATACACCTTCCTGAGCAGATTGTTCCCGGGCTCCCATAATCCTTCCGGTGGGACTTTTATTTCTCTAATGCAAAGTCAAAGAAAATCAATGGAGCCCTCCAAGTTGCTTATTTTTTCCCCCTGTCTAATTGCATTACTAGCTCCTCCAAAAGTGATGATGGACATTTTATTTCTGACTTTAATGGGAATTCTTTTAGTTTTTCACCATTAAGTTTGATATGGATTTTTTATAAGTATATAATTAAAAACAAGAAGTTGTTCCTGAACACTGTTATTGTTCAATATTGGCCTATTCTTAATTTTTTAAATTTATTTTTGTACTGTGGTAAAATAAATAAACAAAAATTTACCATTTTAAATATTTTTAAGTATATAGTTCAATGGCCTCACGTATATTCAATTGTGCAACCATCATCTCCAACCATCTCTAGAACTTCATCTTCCCAAACTGAGATCTATATTCATTAAACACTAACTCTCCATTCCCCCTTCCCTACCTCCTGGTAACCACTCCTGTCTCTATGAACTTGACAATCTATTTCAGAAATGCTGAGTGACTTTACCAAGGTCATCTAGCTGATTTCTGGTAGATAAAAGTCAAAAGTAAGCACTACGTGGTGATCATGTGTACCATTTTCATTTCCTTTTTTGCCTCAGGGCATAGCCTTGGTCCACTGAATTTCTTCTACAAGATATTTATTTAACAAAGTCTCTTGCTATCTTTTAATAGACAACTATAGAAATTTGGATCATATATCAATATGGTTAATGAATTCTTAATAGGCTAAATAGTGTTGACTATAAATTCTTAATCTGAATGGCATGGCCTAGAGCTTGATTCTTGACCTATTCTGTTCATTCTGTGGCCATTTGTAGCACAATGATGAAATCTGTGGTATGATATGAAAAAAGTGTGACAGCTGGACCTGCTAGATCAAACAATCAGCATACAAAAGATCTAATCAAAGTAAAAAGAACTAAATCTAATGATGCTTTACAGAGATATATGGTTCTACATTTGTATTCAAAAAAACCTAAGCTATTGAATGATCTGTTATAGAAAAAAAAAGCCATATGAAATAAGCTAATGTAATCTCAGACTGCACTATTAGAAATGTACAAATTGGGCTCAGAGGTATTACACATTATATACTGTACCGATCAATAGCAGAGTTCATCTCAACTACCATTCACTGAGCACCTACTATAGGCCCGACCACATTTGAAATGCTGTTTTTAGTTCCAGTTCTAAGCACAGATTCATGTCACATCTTGACAAACATTTCCAAGAAAAAATAACCAAGTAAGTAAGATGTCTACAAGTTTTTATTTATAAGGATAAAAGCAACTTAGGAAAATTTAATCAGAAGATACATATAACAATAATACCTAACATTTATGTGTGGCAGGCATGGAGGTGTGTCCATTGTGTCTCCTTTTAAGAGATACAGCCATTCAGCTGCTGGGCATGCAATTAGCTGACAGCCTCCAGCTGCAAACCCTTCAGGATACCAGGCTATCAGTCTGAGACCACTCTCTTCCTGGGGAACTCTCTTCCCCAGCTAATGACTCATTACAGCACCAACACTAAGGCAAGGCATTGCTATCAAATGCAGAACTCCTCAAATGAAGAATTTTTGCTCCAGAGTCTTCATTGGGTCTGAGACTCTCACCATTCATTCTATTTTCTTCCCTCTTTCCTGTCACAGGAGTCCTCCCCCATATACTTCTTACATTCCTAATTCTTGTCTTGGCATCTGCTTCCGGAAGAAGTCCAATTGGCACAGCTGGTACCAGAAAGGGACTTAGAAAGCAAAAGGTAAGATGAGGTTTGGAAACTAGGTCACTAGCTGTCCCACTGGCAATGAGAATCTCATCCATAGGGTAGTATGTGAAGAATGGACAGTCCCTGGCACAAGCCAGTGGTCCAAATGCTAAAACTTTCTTGGGAAAAATGCTAAAACTTTATTGGGAGAATGTTCCCAGAGAGGAACACTCTGAATGGTGCAATGCTCCCAATATTTGAAAAGTGTGAAGGGAACAATGCATATAAGAACAATGAAACTGGCTGGTTGTTATGCTCCACTAACTCCCTAGATGGGGACAGGTAATGAACAATTGGAAACTTAAGTATGAAGACCAGAAGGCTCTCTGGTAACTCACAAAGAAATCTTTAGCACTTGAAATGGGAGAGTAGGAAAAGATGAAGACCAAACTCGGGATAGTTAAAGACTGCAATGCTTCAAAAATGACTGAATGCTCCTCAAAGGCAGATATGTTGTGCCAAAATTAGGGTCCTGGTTTGGAAAAGACAGAAGCCAGTTAGATGAGATAGCTACAACTAAGGTGGTTGCCCCCTAAAAGTTTGATTCTCCAGACCACTCCGACTCCTCAGTCTACAGGGTTAACGTTAGCACTTACCAATGTGCTGGAACACACTTCAGAAGCCTCGTACCTACAAGGCAACAAGAGCTTCCTTGAGGGTCTGCCTCCTACCTCCACTCCTGGTTGCCATGATAATAACCAATGTTAACCCTACTAAGGACATGTTGGGCCTGATAAGGGAGCAAAGAGACAAGGAGGTATGGGTAGAGGCAAATGGAATGGCACAAAGCATAAATATCTTTCTCATATGACAATGCCCACCAGAAAGCATCCAATGCAGAAGAGACACTGAACAAACAAGTAGACAAAATGACTCAGACTGCTGACATTAGTCACACGAGAACTGGCATAATGAGGACATAAATGAATTAATATTCACAGGAATAGATACTTATTCCAGGCATAGGTTTGCCTTTCCTGCCCAAAGAGCCCTAGTCACACCACTAAAGGACTCACAGAGTACCTGATCTACAGACACAGAATCCCACAAAGCATTCAAACAAAGGAAACACTTCAGGGGAGAAATTGGAACAGCGGGCCCATAACCATGGGATCCAATGATCACATAACAGCACCACACAAAAGTGGCCAACCTTACAGAGCACAAGAATGGCCTACTGAAGATAAAGCTGATGTACCAGTTCAGAGACAACTGCATGCAGTATATGTACTGACTCAGAGTTATGCTCCCAATAGGAAGAACACATGGATCCAAGAACCAAGAAGTAGAAGCAGAAATGGCCCCCACTTGCCATCATTCCCAATGATCCACTAGGGACTTTGTGCTTCCCATCTCCACAATGCTGGACTCTATTAGAAGTCCTGGGCACATTTTTGCCAGGAGACACATCAAAATCATACTGAACTACAACTTACAGAGTCAACCTGGGCATTTGGGACTCCTTGTGTCCCAGGACCAGGTAGCAAGAACAGTAATCACTATCATCATGTGGGGTAACTAACCCTCATCCTCAAAAGTAGAGCTGCTGATATATAATGGGAGCAAGAATTAAGTGCAAAACTCAAATGATCCATTTGGGTACCACCTGATACTCTCCTGCCCAACTGTAACTGGGAATGGACAAATACAACCACTCCGACTTAAGAAGAGTATGGTTCTCAGACCCCTCACAAACGAGGGTTCATACCACCAGGCAAACCACCAAGATCAGCAGAAATGATAGCTAATGGCAAGAGGAATTTAGACTGGATAATGGAGCATGTGAACCGATGAGACCAGCTATAGAGATGGGGGTTGAAGCCTGTCTCACTAACCTACTTCTAAGTTTCCCATCAGGAGAAGTCCATGGAACCCTAGAGGAACTGCTCTCTGAAAATGTTTGGACACACAGATCTGTGAAGTACACAAAATGGACTGTGGCAGTCACTTGGATCTCCCTTCAAAAAAAGAATGTGCACTCAGGTGCAAGAAATACAGTTAGCTAACAACTTCCAGCTGCACACGTTCAAAATTCATCTCAGCTTTCCAGTCCAGGCCATACTCTTCTTGGGCAGCTCTTAGCCAGTAACTAAACATGGTGGGTATACTAGAACCTGGCCATTTCTTCCCAATACAGGACTCCTCTAACAAGCAATTTTTGCTCTGAAGCTCCCTGTTGAGTTGGCTCCCCCTGCCCAATATACATCACAGACTGAGGCTCTCTTAGGTCATTGCAGCTTCCTCTCCCTTTTCTTTCACAGATATTTCATTCTACATCCCAATAAAATATATTGCACTACTAACATTATCTTTTTCCCAGGAGACCTAAACCAACACACTGTAATTAGTTCTTCATTTAACGCACTAAAGTAGTACTGTTATTCGTATTTTACAGATGAGAAAACCAAGGCACAGGAAAGTTAATTAACTTGCCCAAGCTCACACAGTAAAAGCAATGGAACTAAAATATGAGCCCAGGCAATCAGATTCCAAAGCTTGGGCTTTGAATCACTATGTTAGAGAAAACAAGGTATCTTGTCATCATCTTCAAATATTAAGGTAAGAGTAAGTACTCGGTATAATTTTTTAGAACAGAACAAAAGGATACATATGAGAGAAAAGCAGCTTTCTGCATAAATATAGCAGGAAAAAAGCAATTTTCTAATAAATAGCAGTAACTGACAATAGAATGAGGTCCTTCAGGAAGTAAGCAGGGCCTATCACCTGAGAGTTGTCATGGATATTGTGAGGCTAAGGCTTTATAAAACAGGTAAAAGCTGATCTAGGTCAATAAAAGGTATACTATTAAGTATTACGTAGGGAAAAAAAGGTTCCACAGCCCACTAGGTTTGTGTAATATATTGCTGAACAAAGTTAAATAAGTTTTACTCCATTTTAAAAATACAAATGTGTGTTTGCAAATCTCTACCTGAGATATATAGTAGTATACTGAAAAACCCAAACTTATTTGATTAAAGAACACTTCCTTGCTCCTGGTGTAGGATGATTTCTTCCCGAAGTCAAGATTCACTGATCCAAGGACTCTAGAAGAAGCTAACAAGAAAAAGGATGGCAATCTTCTAGCTGTTTAATAATTTTCCAGCTAGTGAAGACAACACCTGTCTACCTGTCTATGTCAATGTTAGTACCTCCAATACCTTAAGGATAGGAAAACTATATATTTTCTCATTAAAATGCATTTTATCCTTTTCCAATACAAAATATGCCCTCCTTTGCTTTATCAACAAACTCTGTGAAGGTCTACAATAAGTGGTCCACATTTTAATTACTGAAATCTCACTTTCTTAGCAATATAAAAGTTTAATTATTTCAAGTGTGCTACTGGTGATCTAGTTATTGGTTATTTTCATATAACACAGCTCTACATGCATTTTTCTCAAATACATACACACTATCACAAGGTCAGAAGAAAGGGGATAACAGGTAGAAAAAGAAGAGGACTCAAACTATTCATCCAGCTAATTTCCAGAATTCCTGTGTTTTTATTCAGAAATATATCTCTTTATTATAGAGAAAACTTTTATTTAAATTACAATCTCTTTTTCTTGGTTCTCCTATCTTCCTCAGCCACCGCACATAGCCTACTGTCCACCCACCCTGTTATGTTATTTCTTTAATGACATTTACTCACAACTGCCCGATGTTGTCTACATGTCATCTCTATCTCTTCATTCATTTCTTTAGAAACACTGAATACAGTATTAAATGTGGAATGGGACTTAGCATCTAGTCCATCACTCTTTCAGATGAGAGAAATGAAGTCCAGAGATCAACTATTATGTTTTTCTAATAACAGCAAAGCAGGCATTTATCTGCTTCAAAAATAATAGTATATGAGTATATTTTAAAATAAAAATATTTTTAAAGAAAATATCAGTACATGAAAGCTGAAGCTCCCAAAGTGTACACACACACACACACACACACACACACACACACACTCAATTTTTCATATTTAAAATGCTACATACTAGTAGTATCCTTCAAAGGCAAATATCCACTAAAATCAATCAACAAAATCTGTGCTCTCCTGAATACTTCTTAAAGCACTGTGGAAAATACAAAGATAAAACAAACACGGAATACATAGGTGAAGTTTTCATGATGAAAAAGAGTGTGGACTTATAGTCAGATGTGGTTTGAATCATTGATGTGGGCTTTTGAAAGTCAAAACTCTCCAAGCCTTTTAAGTATCAGAAAAAACATGCGTGATACACCTAGCAGAAGGTAGCACTCTAACAACAAAGCTTTTAATATTATGCAATACAAAATTTTAAAAATTAAGGAAAACTTCATAAACCTGGAATCTTGGAAGGATTGGATAGTGGGGCATGCAGAAATGGGAGTGAGGAAAGATCAGGTTAAAGTCATGAAGGGCTATGCCATATTAAAGAATCTCAGTCTTGTTTTTTTAGACATTGAACAGAAATTTCCAAGAATGTCCTCATAATAATCTCGAAAACAATTTACCTCAGCTATAATTAAAAAACAAAACAAATTATGGGTCATTGTTTTTACATCACCAGAATCACAAAAAGGTCAGATGATGTATTTTTAAGTTTTAAGATTGTTCTCATATTGGCAGTATTTTACTTCAATTACTTTTTAGGGGTTGCTTCTCTTGTTTAATTAAAAATTAAAAATGGAGACAAAGTTTACATAAATCCTGACAGAATGTTTTCAATAAATTTTGATACTGCTTGCTCTTTATTTTAATGAGAATTTTTACATAGGTTCTGCTGTGCTTTGAAATAACTTAAAAGGATTCGGGGCAGATAAACTACCAAATTTTTATCACAAGAGGTTAGGAAAAAACCATATTGCAAGCAGAAATGCAGACTTTTTCATTAATCCCAGCAAAACTCCAGAACTGCTATTTTTTGTTACTTTATATAGAAATTACAGCATCCAAAGCAACTAAAAGATTGTATAACCAGTGGAAGCTTTTCAGCTCACTCAGTTCAAAGTCAGCATTAAAGTGATGCTGACTAAAAGTGATCATGATCAAGGAAAATACTGTGGTCCAAAACTTGCACTTTGTTTACTCAAAGTACAAGTTTTGTTTCCTGCAGTATTTACTATGTTTGGATAACTTTAGAACATTACCAAGTCATTACTGCTGACTTTGAACTATGTTCTACAAAAACCTCATAAAAAGCTTTACTACTTCGAATGAAAACAAATAATAGGGGACTATACTACATATAAGAATAAAGAACAATGACTAATGTGTGTATGCAGAATTAAATATCATGGAGAGGTATTGGCAGTCCTTAAAATCTGTCAGTCCTAAGTGCTTAGGAATGTTAACAGCAAAATATGCAATTGGACTCTAAATTTTTAGAAATGTTTTATAAGTTAAACAAAAAAACACACTAAATCTAAGGCTTACAACTGTCTTTTGTTAAGCAATATTCTTCTTAGAATATAATCTTTTATAAGCTGAGGTCCCCACACCACTATCTCCATTACTACCCCATATGGCTAACCAGTTCCACTGAGTTCTGCTTATGAATGATGGTTATGATGATGAATGAATAAAACATGCTACATCTATACAGTGGAATATTATTTGGCAATAAAAAGAAGCGAAGTACTGACACATGCTGCAATATTAACAAACCCTGAAAACATTATGCTAAGTAAAAGAAGCCAGTCAAATACTGTATGATTCCATTTACATGAAATATCCAGAATAGATAGGCAAATTCATAGAGGCAGAAAGTATATTAGTGGTTGCTTAGCGCTGGGAAGATTGGGAGGAAATCTGGAGTGACTGCTATTGGGTATGGGTTTCATGATGAAAATTTCTAGAATTAGATAGTAGTGATGTTTGCACAATTTTGTGACTATACTAACAGCCACTGAACTGTATACTTTAAATGAGTAAATTGTATAATATATGAATTGTATCTCAACAGAGCTGTTAAAAAAAAAAGAGCCTTACCTAATACTCTAAATTTAATTGAAACATGTGTCCTTCACTTCACATTTTATAGCCTCTCTACAGTTAATATAATTTCAAACTGCCAGGAGAACTCAAGGCTGAATATATCCAAACTTTCCCTACTTCATAAAAAATTCTAGACTCATTTGACCATTTTCTTAGGTCCTATTTTGTAAGACTCCTTCCCTCAAAAAGTGATAAATTTCCATTTTTTTTAAATCTAGGGCATGAATTTACTACTTCTATATTTTTTAAAAAATGCAACAAAACTACCATCACAGATATTAAGGTACATATTCTTAAGTATATATCATCATAAATGAGAAAAGATGACAAATCGCTATAGCATTAGCAACTAAAGAAACTATTATAGTCAAAAATCTAGGTACGCAAAAGCATGTTTTAAGCTTAAACGAATGTAAGAATTTTAAACTAAAAGAATTTACAGAAAAAAATTTGAGATTTTAAAAATAGTTCTGTAAGATAAATTCCTGATTGCCTCAAGATCCCCATCAACACTCATTAAGTTCTCCTTTTCCCTTGCCCAATATGAATTTAATGCCTTTTCTTGATTTCAATGTGTCCACAGAGATTTCTCCATCTTTATTTTATTAAAGGTTTTCAAAAAGTATTTCATAAGTACAAAACATCATATGCTGTCCTAATTTTACTAATAGTCGGTTCTGTAAATAGGTTATTTACAATAACTCAAAAGAAAAAAAATTAAGTAGTACTTAATTTTTAAAACAGGAAATATTTTATAGATAGCATTTTCAAATTATTTTATTAAGTAAAATGTATTATTATAAAGTGCAAGGTATTCTACTAACCATACAATAAAATGCTAACTCTACAGACACCTTAGTTCCTTCTTAGTTTAGGCATCCCTAATACTTCAAAACTAATCATGCTGATTTTATTCCTTAGTAGTAAACTATATAAATAATTAATGATCTTTCAAGTGCTTTCAAAGAGAAGTAAACAAGAAGTATATTTTCTATTTCCAGAGTAACACTGACTTACTAGGACTCCTGGGACTGAATCATAGCTTTGGTTTATGCACTATATCATTGAATCCTTACAATAATCCTATTAAGTGGATATTACCAGCTTCATTTTATAGAAGAGAAAATTGGGGCTTAAAGGGGATAAGAAATTTGTCCAGGGTTATATATAGGTTATAAGATTGGAATCTATATCCAATAGGTTATAAAATACAGCTCTAATCTACTGCACTTTGTAAGGAAAAGTCTGTTTTAAAGACTCTTCAGTTCTTAAATAACACAAGTTTAATAAACTGACATCATTTTTGAAAATTAAGTATATGAACTATGTCTATTCAGTAATTGCAACTATCTGTCTCTATTATATACTAAGAAAGTGGCTCCATAACATAATTAAAGTCAGGTACATACAAGAAAAATAAAAGATTATATAAAACTCAAAAACTGAGTAATGTGTAACGAAAGTACCCTATACACAGGAAAAAGCTAATTTTTAGCTAAAAATGAAAGAAAATATGTGTAATGAGTTAAATTAAAATTGTTTTCTATCAGAAATTTCTAAGAATTCCAAAAGTAGACTCATTCTCTAAAAAATTAAAGCTACCAAGTTTTAAGTCATACAGAAATTTCAATGCCTGGTTTCTGTTTTCTCCAAAAGGAAGAATGGAAATGAACGTTTACTGAGCTAATTGCTTTTGATTACGTTTGTCTCATTGGAACCTGTGCTACTTCTCAGTGAGATGTGCTATTATTCCAATAATATATAAGAAGAAACTCAGGATCTAAAAGTCACATTGCTCTAAGAGTTTAAGGACACCTGCCCACATCTGATGCCACATTCTGCACCATATAATGCAATTCACAACCATAAAACACACCACACACACACCATCTCATTAGGAACATAAGAATTTAAGTTAAAATCCAAGCAATTATCTTTTTAAAAAGCTTTGTGCCTTGCAACCAATCTGTGTCCACGCACATAAAGGGACCAAATAAAAGTTTACTGAATGGAATGAACAGTGGTAGCTTAGCAACAGAGGAAGAAATGAGATCATCTCCACTCATTCTGTCTTTCTAAAGAAGTTAATATAAAACTCACTTACCAGGCAACATATACAATTTCCACCTTAAAAAATAAAACACTGAATCAGGAGTTGGAAGAGAAAGAAAAGATCTCATATAAAAATTACTAATATTCTTAAAGGAAAGCTATTGAATTAAACATAGGAGCCTTAAAGAGGGATCTAGCATGTTCCACTCAATTACAACACCTGTCTGACCCTGCCTTGTAACAGTTAATTAAACATGTCCTGCTTCTACAATTAGCTAGTTATTAGCAGAAACCTTAGTCATTTTTGTATTTCCTAGAATACCAAAGGATCTTGCACTTAAAATTAATAGCTAAAATTTCATAATGATCTTTATAGGTTACAAAATTTTTTCTGAGGTATTACTGTAAAAATCTTGCAAGAAGTATAACTTTGTATTTTACAGACAATAACATTTGAGGTCCAAGGAGATTAAGTACCAAGTGGCCAGGTTATCTTTTTATAACACAGCTACCACAAAAGGCTTGCAAGTGTTTGTTGACTAAATCAGTTGTCCCTTAAAATAGCATCATTTTTCTTTCTAAGATTAAAACAGCATTATCTGTTGCCATGAGAAATGATTGTATTGCCACTTATGACTGACTGATGATAGCTTTGCTAGATAACAGATATGTATTTTCATTCAGCTTGCCAAGGTTAATTTTAAACTTATATCTGATTCTTGAACTTTAGTAGGCCTAAAAATAGGAGATCTTGATAAAAATGAAGATCCTTGAGCCACCATTATCCCTAGAATACTGATTCAAGGAGCCAGGATCTGCTTATTTAAATAATTAGAATCAGTTGATTCTAATGTTAGTAGTCTTTGGGGACACACAGACAAAAACAATTAAAAAAGTTAATCTACCAAAAATTTTTTTAATCAAGCCAACTTTTTACAATTGTAAATATTTAAGAAAAATCTTACAAAAACAATACAAGGTTACTACATTTAACAGGACAGGTCCTCAAAAACATTTACTACACCAAACCTCCCTAGACCTCAGGAGCTTCTCAAGGCTGTACCAGGGGTCTTTTCTGAAGCTACTCATGTTATTCTGTTTTAACTGATGGATTAACTGATTGCAATGAAATTTAGGAAAACATTTCTATACGTCTTATACAGATGACTGGATGTAAAACAGTAAAATGGTACAGTATATGCAGAAATAATCATTTAAAAATCACCAACAGCACAAGCCCATTTTAAACTTTAAATGATCATCAAAATGTACTATAAGATTATGCATTAAATACTTAGGGAGTGTCTACACAGTACCTTTTGGTACTTTCCCAGTTTTCTACAAAAAGCGTATTTTTTTTCATGTTTACAGAAGATTTAGAAGTACTTATCAATCCTACAACCTTCACATACATAACAGGAAAACAAGAATAACCTGTAACCACGTTTTATCATAAACCATAAACACCCATATATATCTGACTTAGGATATCGAAGTGAAATCGCTAACTTTTTTTACATTAATACCAAAGCAAATTATTTAACATAAAATTTAGAACAAATCCATTTCCATCCAGTATCTGTTATTAGGATAGTTAGCATGACTTTTAAAAACCGTCTTGTCATCCATTCTATGGATCTAAGTAGAGGACTGAGGCACTAAAATATTCACACTTACTGGAGGAGAAGGGGGGAAAAGACCTTGTAACATATATATTCACTTTTTTATATATAATTGTGAGCATTTATCTAGGAAACTTAACATCGCAAAGCTGGGATGGAGCTTTCTTCCTAGGCAGACCACGCTTCGAGGCAAAATGTAATAGAAGAAGGCAGGGATGAGCTACCAGCAGGTGATAAAATTTCACCTCGAATAAGACGCAAAAGGTTGTTTCCAACCCAATCAGACCCGTGAATGACACTCCAGGGGTACCAGGGGCTTTAGGGGCCGCTCACTTTCCGCACTCCAATTCTCACCCTGCTCTCTCGCCCCTCCCCCAGGGACTCTGCGGGACTCAGTATGCGGCGCGGAAAGCCAGGGCTGTTTGCAAACAAGCGTCCTCTGCCTCCCTCCAGGATGTACGTGCACGGCCCGGGCCCAACCCAAAGGGTGCCAATGCCCCCGCCAGCCCCCTGTTCCACATACCCAGCCGCGCCGGAACCGAGGCCGGGCGAGGGCTTCTCGGTGGCGCAGGGCCTAGTTGCCCCCCACGCGCCTCCAGCCTCCCAAGGGGACACCGGGAAAAAGGGCTGAGCCCCCAGAGCAGGAGGGCAGTGGAGGCTGCCGCAGCGGCTGGACGTCCCGTCCGCCCGGCTAGAGGGCTGCCGCTGGGGCCCTCCCCAGAGGCCGAAGTCCAGCGAGCCCGGGACCGCGTTGCGCCACGCTCACCTCCAGCAGAGGCCGCCGCCGCCTCAGCATGGCCCGGAGGGTCGTCCCCGAGCCGACAGCCTCCTCCAGATGGCACCGGCACGACCCCAGGCGCCGCCGCGAAGCTTCCTACTTTGGAAGGGGCTGTGGTCGCCGCTATTGCTGAGGCCCGGCGCCCGCCGAGCCGCATCAAGCTCACGGGTCGCCTTAGCCACGCGGAACCTGGCGGAGCTCCGCGGAGCCGGGCCGGGGGCGCAAGGCTGCGGCGGGACGACCGAGGTGCTGCAGGCGGGGATCTTCGGCGAAGCCTCCAGCGTCGCCTTGGCCGCTCCTGCCGCCAGCGCCGCTGGGCCACAGCGCCCCCTGGACCCCACGCCTGGCTACGGCACTAGGACTGCGGCGGCCGCCCGGGCACGAGCCACGGGGAACATCACCCAGCGCAGTCTGGGGGAGGCGGGGGCCGCGCGCTCCAAGCACCGCCCATGGCCTTCGGCCCGCCCCCGACGACACCTCCCCGGAGGCGGAAGCCCCTAGGTCCCCACAGACAGTCGCGCCCCGCTACCCACTCTGGGTCGTCAGACCTCGAGCACCTTTGCACCTTTTTCTTCGCTCCTGAAGGTATGAGAACATTCCTGTCACTGGGACATGCATCTGAGAGTAGGGGTGTGAGGGAATCTCCTTGTTTTCATCTCTTGTAATTCGAAAGGGAATCCCTTCTAATCCCTACAGTGTGTATAGGCATAAGAACAGTGACCCAGCACCGACCTTTTTACACACACACACACACACACACTTCCACAATCCTTTCCCAAAGTTATGAAGGAATTAAATTGACCTTAATTTTGGGGGGGCCTACTGTGCAGACCATTACAGAAATTTCCTAGAGATACCAAACCTTTAACCCCGAAAACCTCCCCCAAAATAGAAAAAAAATATATATTCCCAGCAAGAGAAGAGAATAGCCACCGGGTTGTCCCGAAATTCATAAACAACTTCAAGGTAAGAAAAGAACGTCCATCTTTTCTACCTATTCCCCTCCCCACCCCTACTTCTCTTCCATCCCCTAACCCTGCCACATCTCAGGAAGGAAATTGTTATATAGTGGGAGCTGTGGAATCATTCTGTTATAGATACCTCGTATTCGATCCCACTCAAACTCTATAGAGTGCAAACATCAGAACCAAAAACAAAAGAAAGAACACTAATGTCAGAGGGGAAGTAGGGGGGGAAATTCTCCAAATCCTCATTCCCAAAATTTTCAAATACATTATTTTATCGCAGAGCAGTATAGTCAAATAAGCAGAGACCTTCGTGGCAGACAAATCCTGATACTACCAGTTCCAGCTCTGTCGTGTTTAGCTTCACGACCCTGGACAAGTTATATATTTCTGAACTTCAGTTTTCTAATACCTATCTCACTAATTGTTGTGAAGACTGGAGATAATTTATGTAAAGGAATTGGCCTATAGAAGGTACTCAATAAATGTTAGTTGTAATCATTATTGGTTCCAAAGCACCCTCTCAGTCTTTCTTAGAATGAAGATTGTTCCCACTTGCTTTTGTTCTTTCACACTGTCTACGTGTAAATGTATTCCTGTCAAAAGGTGGGTGCATCATTCTTCATCATCCTTGGTCTGGGTAAATTTCTCTAAATTTCAGTAATGGACTTATGTAACATCCTTCCACTAAGGAATAATAGAGCTTGATACGCTGGATCCCATGACAGTCTGCTCCACAGCAGATGTCAGCATAGAACAAGTATATTTTTCTTTAAAAAAAAAAAAATTATATGGCAACCTCACCTTACCTTAGGTTATGTCCTAATAATAATAAATCTTAATGAGAAAATTATATAAGGTCTCTGAGAACTTTCAAATAATAATTGAGCAGCCACCTTAGAGAAAAAATAACCTAACAGCTGTCTTCCAATCAATGAAAGCTGTTCCTGTACAATCCTGAGTGTGCCTTCACCACCTACTTCTGAGTCACATTACAAAAAAAAATCACTATCTCCTCTTTATACCCAGGGAAACTGGGGCTCAGAGGGAAATTATGATTCATCCTCACAACATCTCTATGAATTAAGTACTATACTACCACCATTTTACATGTGAAATACATCTAACCTAAGGAAGAGCCGAAAGGAAACCTTGAGATTCCTTCAGTCTCCCATCTGATGCCCTAATAGTCTTTTCTGCAATATTCAGAAAATACT
This sequence comes from Macroglossus sobrinus, assembly GCA_004027375.1. Classification (NCBI taxonomy): domain Eukaryota; kingdom Metazoa; phylum Chordata; class Mammalia; order Chiroptera; family Pteropodidae; genus Macroglossus; species Macroglossus sobrinus. Next base: position 1,244,734 of record PVKZ01000152.1, on the reverse strand, counting down.
GTAAGAGTAAGTTACTGTTGCTAAAAATTTTCAGTCTAGAGAAATGGGCCCTTTAATTTAGATCAGTTTGACAACCTAACATCAGCACTGTGCTTTCCAAGCCTAGTTCACTACCACTAGGAAATCATGCTACTCAGGATATAGCTACTACATGAAGATGATTCATTTGTTCTCAGGATGTTTCCTCTTGCTTCACGCTTTCTTCTCCTATTGTGTTGATGAAAAAAGCTGCCTTTATTATTATTACTACCACCCTGATCATAGTAGTTCATCTTAAATCCTTCCATATGTAATTTTTTCCATTGTTTTGACTCTTCCTACCCAGTTTGCCCTCTGCTCCTGAAATGTCTCTCATCTGTTTTTCTCCTATACTTTAAATCTCTTTTTCATTTTAATCTACCTTGACCTACTGTCAATTGATTTGGTTATCCCACTCTCAGTTTTGCATTGATTTCCACTACTATCCAGTGGCTCTTAAATATCCTTTTATTCCCAGCCTGGTCAACCTTCCCACTTTCATTTTTATACCATATACATCCATCCTGTAGAAAGTTAGTAGTCAAAGAATGGTTTCTTCAAGTGAGTTTAAGTGTAGCACCCAAAACAAAATTTTCTTTTCATTCTTTTAAAATTTGTTCTTTAAAATTCAGGCATTTTGTTAATTACAGCTGACTAGTGCTGGGGGTGGGAAATCAGGCCAAAAAGATATCCATTTCCTGGCTTGGTAAATGGCACAGGAGTCATTCTTAACTCTTATGTCTCTGTCCTGGACAGTTGGTCACTAAGGCTGGTAAATTCTACTTCTTGTTTTATTGAATTTCTCTCCAACTCCACTGCCACCCCGTTTGATCTAGGGTATATGCTCGAATTATAGATATGCTGAATGAAAGGAGAGAGGGAAGAAGGAAGAATAAATGAATATATTTATGTACAATAGTATATATACTGTTTAAAAGGAGACACAAAACCTCTTCCATGCTCCCAATAACACTTGTGCTTCCCAACTTATAAGTACTCATCATTGTGCTGTCAATATCTGTTTACATGTTTATCTCTCTTACCAGTTTGTAAGCCCTGTGAACCAGGTTCAGTGTTTGATTTATCTCTGTGTCTCCATAACCAGTCTCAGCACAGAGTACACTTCAGGAAATGTTAAACTGAACTAAATTGTGGCTTAGCTTCATGTGTGTCAGTCTAGTGCATCCTATTCACTTACTAACTTTTTAGGTCTTTTTTGTTAACTTTCAGGTCCCACCAAAGAGTAAGACTTCCCTTCAACAGATGATTGCCTGGCAACCCAGAAATGACCCCTGCTTGTTCCTGCCATCTATGGTCTCCCACACCACTCTGCAGTTATCAACAACAGCCAGGAATCAAATCCAGAATTTATAGTCTGTTACCAAACAGGTAAGGCTGGAGTAGGCCAGAAGTCAGTAAAGCAGCACAAACTTAAAAAGGAAATTGGGGATGTTTGAGCCTTGAGCCATTTTAAAAAAGAACATAGCAATTCTCATTTTAGGAATTGAGCATAAGGAAATAATCAATATGTGAACAAAGATATGTACAAAGATGTTTCCTATATATTTTACTATAGATTTATAACATAAAAATGTGAGGAAAACTTTAAATAAATTAAATGAATTATAATACCTCCAAATAGGAAATATTATGAATTCATTAACAATTATGTTTTTAAAAGAATTTTGAAAACTGCTCATGATTTAATATCAAATTAAGAAAACAATGTTAACTAAAAAAGACTATCATATGATCCAAATTATCTTTTTATATATTTTTTTGAAATATATAAATATAATATTTAGAAGGAAATAGTACAAAATATATGTTTGTGGAACTTTTTGGCTTTATATTTGGAAATAATTTTAGATTTAAAGAAAAGTTGCAAAAATTGTGAAAAAATCCCATATATCTTTCACCCATATCTAACCACATTTACTTTATTATTCTCTTTTTTACACATGCATGTGCTCATTCCTGCTCTTCTATCTCTGTAGATAGATAGATATAAATATAGATGTATAAAGGAACTGTAGTAATTATTTTCTGATCCATTTATCCCTATTTTTCAGTTTATTTCCTCAAAGGAAAATACAAATAATACAGTACAATTATCAAAATCAGAAACTTAACATTGATATGGTACTGTGTTTTAAACTATCATCTTATTCAAATTTTGCCAGTTGACCCACTAATATTCTTTACAGAAAAAGAATATAATTTTTTTTTCTGGCCCAGGATCCAAAGCAGGATCATATTATAATTAGTTGTCAAATCTCTTTAATTTTCTTTAATCTGGAAGTTTCTCAGTCTTTGTCTTTTATGACCTTGACATTTTTAAAGAATACAGCCCATTTATTTTGTAAAATATTTCTCAATTTGAGTTTGTCTGATGTTTCTTCATGATTAGATTCAGATTATACATTTTTGGCAGGAATACTTTAAAACTGATCTTGTGTCCTTCTCAGTGCTTCATATCAGAAGGCATGTGATACCTGTATGTACCATCCATCACTGGCGATAGCAACTTTGTTTAGTTGATTAAGGCAGTATTTGTCAGGTTATCTAGTGTATTTCGCTCTTTATAATTAATAAATACCTTGTGAGATCATTTGAGACTACTGACAAATTCTAACATTCATTGATAATTGAATGAATTGGTTGCCAAGTGGTAATTTTCTAATTTCATCATTATCATTTGTCATACATTTTTTGTTTTTCTATTGTATGAGGTTTTTGCTTCTACCTCATTTGTTCACTTATCAGTTTGTTAATTTATATCTCAATGAACTCATCAATTTTTATTTTATTCTGTGAATTATATAATCATTACCATCATTTATTTTGATGAACAATTTGTTTCTGATTTGGCTGGCATTTATCTTCTTTCATCATCTTGCCATCATTTTTTTAATATTTCCCTTACTTTCTGGCTCTACATCCCAGGCTTACCTTGTGCATTCCCAGCCCCAGTCCTGGAATCACCCATTTTCCCTAAAAGTCCTAATTCCACTGAGTAGGGAATGTTTTTAGAAATTAAGACCTAGGTGGTAAGTGTGCTCATTGCCACTGTGGTGTCATTGCTTCTACACTCTGTCAGTGAGTAGAACTAGAAAATACACACACACACACACACACACGCGCGCGCGCGCGCGCGCGCGCGCGCACACACACACACACACCACTTTTACTTAAACATCATTTTTACTTTATAGAACAACAGATAAATTATAGTTATTCAGACTTGGGAATCTGACAGATATTTTCTAGAAAATAAATGAAGTAAGCTCGTCACTTCAAGGAAAACAACTAACAGTATATATTACCAGTGGTAAAATTCAAGCTTTCGAGTCAGTATTAGAATTTTGAAAAACTTGTATTCATCACCATGAATTTTTGACAGCTTCCTAAATTTTTCTAAAGAGATGGATAGTGATATTAACAAGTGTTGTGGGGTGTTTTTTTTTAATGTCATATAATAAAATGTGTCAATATTTGGTATATCTGCATAACTCAGTAAACTAGTGTTTCTTCAAATGACCAATGTATGATGTTACAAAAACATATATAGGTAAAATATCCCTTTAAAGAATAATACAGACCAAAGTATTTTAATGAAACAACACAAAAATTCATTGATGTGGTTTCAGATTCCACATTGCAGCTAACCTTTAAGAAAGTACCACTCGTCAAGTTTTGATGCAGTATCAAAGAAAACATCCACAAGTATCTGAAATGACTATTAAAATACTCCTCACTTTTGTAACCACATATCTGTTAAGGACAGATTTTCTTTATATACATCAGTTAAAACAAAATATCCCAACAGATTGAATGCAGAAGCAGATATGACAACACAGTTGTCTTTTAGTAGATTGAATTTAAAGAGATTTACAAAAATATATATAATGCTACTCGTCTTACTATGTTTTTTATTTGAAAAATATTGTTGCTTTTCCTTAAAATAAGTTATTTATGTTAACATATTGGCTATTGTTATTTTGAATAATTGTTTTGAAAGTTTTCTCAGTTTTAATTTCTAAGATGATAGATATCAATAGATATAATCCACATAAACAAAAGATCTCTGGGATCCTCAATAATTTATAAGCATGTAAAGGGGACCTATGACTAAAATGATGGAGAACCATTTTATTTAACCATTCTCCTGTGTGTGGGTATTTTGGTTGTTTCCAGTGTTTTGTATTACAAACAATGTTGCAGTGAGTTATTTTGTGCATGTGTGTTTTTCTAATGTAGATGTATCTTAATGGTAAATTCTTAGAAATGGCGTTTCTGGGTCAAAAGATAAATGCATATATAGTTTTGTTAGATATTACCAAACTCCCCTTCCAAAGGATTTGCCTCACCATTACCATTGTCTCTCTCCCCTGCCAACACGTGTTTCCTACAAACCTGATACAATAAGAGGTATAACATTTTTGAGATTATATAGTGGAAGAGCTTTGGAATAAGACAGATCTGGGTCCAAATCCTGAATAACTATTTAGGTATGAATAGAAGGAGATGTTTACTCATCAATAAAATGAGGCTTATTGTCTGCTAAATATACAAGGAATTGCCACATTGTTCATTAAATGATCTGTTGTTATTATCTGAATCTCTCTGGGCAAGTAGCAGTAATGATTAGGATTGACCAGCATTATCCAGGATTCTTTGGGAGTAAAAATGGACTATCCTAATTGGAACTGCAGGGGCTGTTGGCAATTAGACAGAATGTACAGAGTTGAAAGTCTTGGGAGTTACCTAGGGTGCAAGAAGAGAACAGGTCACCTAAATCAGAAAAGAGGGCCAGAGGTAGATTCTGAAATGTGATGTATAGAGCCAGAGGTCTGGACAGTGAGAGCACAGAACAGTTCATTAATTCAGTCAGTTAGTGAAATATTCATTGAACTTGCTGTGTACCAGGCACTATATTATGTGGGTAAGCAAGATACTGTCTCTGCCCTTAAGGAGTTTAGACTCTTGGTGGAGGCATATGAGAAGGTAGGCAATTATGATTTTAGTGAGTAAGCACAGTGCTATAGGAATACAAATCAGGGACATCTTACCCAGACTTAGGAGTTGGGCAAGACTTTTTAGAAGAAGTGATACCTAAATGGAGACATGAAGAATGACTAAGACTTAGCTGGGTAAATTGGGTAGAGGGGCTGGAAGCAAGTAGGTAGGGAAAAAACATGTTCCAGACAGCAGGAATAGAATGTACAACAACCTGGAGGCAAGAGAAAATATCATGTGTCTGTAGAACTGAGAAAACAGAGAGGATAGGATTGGGGAGTAATGACAGCTAAGGCAGAGGCCAAATCAGGAAAAGCCTTATAAATTCAAGGACTTTGGATTTTATTTTATGAGCTATGGGAAGCCATTAGAGCTTTTAAGCTAGTCAATGGCATTAACAGGTTTGATTTTAGAAAATCAAACTGCTCTGTAGAGAATAGATTAGAGAACACAAGTTCGGAGATAGGGAAGCCATTTATAAATGTCTATTAGAGTAATCCAGGCAAAAATGATAGTGACCTGATTAGGGTAGAGTAGGGAGAATGGAGATTTTGGGAGGCAAAATTATCAAACTTATGATTGGATTGGTGTGTAAAAAAGAGTTCAAAGGTGACATTTGGGTTTCTGGCTTAGGCAACTTGATAATCCATGCTTTCAAGTTAAGAGACAGCAGGGGAGAAGGAGGAAGCTTGAGAGAAAAAAATGATGAGTGCAATTTCATTATGTTGACAGATTAGGAAACTGAGGTTCAGAGAAGTGAAATTACTTGTCCGAAGTAATTGTAGGAGGCAAAGCTAAGATTCCAACCCAGGTGTATCTGACTACAAATTTTTTTATTGCGTCAGTACTGCCACACCTCCTCCCACACTCAGAGTAGGAATGTGCACCAACCACCAGGGAGTGGGAAAACACTGAGAGCATAATGTGAGTGAAATGCTTTCATGTAAGTCAAGTTTGACTGAATAATAAAACAAGGGTATTTCCATAAGCATAATTAACACCCTGTCCATGACTCATACTGTTGTCTGCTGGTCCTAAGAGAAAAGTATTAGGATACACCGATATTGGGAAATGTTTATGATGTGTTATTAATAATAATTACATATGAGGCATCGTGATGTATGTGGTACAATGGAAAGATCCTGGGTTATAAACATGAACTGGACTGTGGAGGAAAGTGTTTATTTGTGCATTTGAATCTCTGGGCCTTACCTCAAGGTGTCAAGTTCAGTCAGGGCTCCTTTAGCCCTTCAGCCTATTCCATACTACCTACCACATACAAACACAGTACAGAATAGTGGAAAGAGCCTGTGCTTTGGAGTTAGCAGATCTGAGTTCAACTCACTGCTCCTGCAGTTTCAGTCTGTTTGAATGAAGGAAGTCACTTATTCTCTGAGTCTTGTTTTTCTTGTCTGCATGGTACGTGATTGTAAGAATCACGAAGAAAATGCCAGGTACATAATAGGCACTCAGAGTTAAATGGCTTCCCTTGCCTTTTCTCCTCTTTTTAACCTCAAACACTCTTTCCTATCTCTATATAGCTCTAGAAAGGAGTTAACAGCTTCTTTCAAATCTCTTCTGTTCTTTCCAATATACGTGTATTCTCTCATGTTCAGAAAACCAAATAAACAAAACATATTTTGGAGCACAGAGTAGACCAGCTAAGCAGTCAGCATGCACTACAGCCTATGACTCACAACGTTTATTTAGTTTGGGCATGCTATACCTGCATGGTACAAATGAAGAAATAATGTGAACTTATGTATACATTCTCATGTGAATGTAAATTCACCTCAATTCTACAAACACTGAGCTCTAACTATGATTCAGACACTATGGGAATATAGATTTGAAAGAAAATAATGTTTTTGCTTAGTTTTTAATATGTGTATATGTATGTGTGTCTGTATTTTGGCTGAGAGAAGGAAGAATTGGATTCATAGAATTGAGGAATATATGAGCTAAAAGCAGTGATGGGCTGGAGCCAGCTATTGAGAGCCAGTTGTTAAATTTTAATAAACATTGTGAGTCAATTGTTAAACATGGCCATTTAAAAAAGTTAAATTTTATAAACTGACAAATAAATTATATTAAAAACAATTAATAAATATTGACAGCCCTTGCTTTTCACAGTTCTGAAATGTACAAATTTTAGTTACTGGACTTCAGTTAAATAACATCAGTCCCCCAACAATATAATTCTAATTTCATTTATCACAGTATATTCACTGTAAGTAATTGTGTAATTTGCTGCCATGTCTTTTAATTCACAAATCACTATGTAAATAACAGGTGCACATCATTATCAGTGATCAATCACATCATGTCTTTCACAGTCTGTCAGTGATGGTCACTGCACATCTGTTATTCAATTCTTACACAGACAATAAAGTATATATTGTGTTGCCTTTTTTTCTACCATTGATAAAACCCACATGACGTTTTACATAAATGAATAAAAAAAGAAAGGAATTGGCAAAAAAGAAACAAAAAATGATAAGGCTGGAAGTGAAATGTCAATTGAATGTAAATGGAGTTCTAGAAGAAATAGTTGAGCATAGAGATACTGACATTCCTATTGAAAGACTAGATGTGCAGCCAGAGGAACTTAGTGAAAGCAAATTTATTGATATAAATGAGGAGAGCAGTTATGATCAGAAGAATGAAGTTGTTTTAGAGAAAGTAACCTCAGCAAAAAACTTCGTATTAAAAATTTTGGAGATACTTTACATTGTTGAAAGTGCAAAGAATAATATGTTGAAAGCTGATTCAAACATGGAAAGAAGTAGAGCCATGTTCCAAGCATAAAAAAATGTGGTCACTCATATTGTAAGTTATACAACAAGAAAGCAAACGCTATTCAAATTCCTCTTGATAGTTTTTTTTTTACAAAGAAATACTTTAATTCTCAATAATTTAAATGTTTTAAATTATAATGTGCTATACCACTCAATGGGGAAAGAATACCATATACCATATACAAAAATGCATTCAAAATGGTCAAAGACATGTAAAAGCTAAAACTATAAAACTCTGAGAAGGAAACATAGATCTAAATCTTTGTGACCATGGATGAAGTGGTGATTTCTTAAATATGACACCAAAAGCACAAGCAAAGAAAGAAAAAAAATGGATAAATTGGACTTAGTTAAAATGTGAAACTTTTGTGAAATTGGCCATCGTGGAAATATTTATACCACAGAAATTGGCAAATGCTACATATCGGGGCTTGTTTTGTTAACTACTTAGACTTAGGAATGTGATTGAGCAAATGTTAATGCAGGCTAAATTTAAAATGATGTATCTGTATCTGTGAAAAGCATAGCAAAAATTGAGGAAATATTCTTCCAGCATTTGAAAACTATTATTTGATTCAGTAAATAAGTCACTCATATTACTGACAAATAAGCAAAGTTCTAATAGATGTCTTTGTTGTTTCACTTCGTCTTACTCATGAGCAGAAACTAAAATATTAATCAACATTCATGTCAGAACTACACTAGGAGAGTCACTAACTAAACATTTACCAACACACCACTGGCTGGAAGGGACATCAGTGATCCTAGAATCCAGCATCTCTTACTACTTTATATGTTGGAGGCATGAGGCCAAGGACCTGCGCAAGGTCACAAACAAGTGAATGGATGGATGGTCAACATTTGAATCATGTGCTGTCCCTTTTATTTTAACACCACTTCCATGGATATTCAGGAATATGTGTTTTCCAAGACATACCAGAGTTAGGATGGGCAGGGAACATATGTGAAACAGTTCTCATAAGTTTAGCTAGAGAAAAGCCCTTTTCTCTAAGTTTCTAACAATGCTGAGTATCTGCCTTCAGGGCTGGAGGAGCCAGCAGAATTAGGGCACAAGAAGAAACATGCCAGGTTCCTATCCCTATCTGGATAGACAGCAATAGAGCAGGCAAACAAGCAGTCTTATTTAGGGGCTTTTCTCTCCTCTTCTTACACCCTGAGGCACTGAAGAGATTGAGGAGATATTCAGGCTTCTCTCACCAATCAGAGATTTAAACAGAAGCCTGGCCCCATGGGAGAGGATCAGGTTCAAACTTAGCCTCCAGACCAAAAGCTCTCTCATTGGCCTCAATCACTTGGAACATCATTTCAATATTATTTACCCAGAGTCTCCTTTGGAGATGAGCCAAGGATTATTAATAATAATAGACATTTACACATAGCACTTAACAATTTGTGAGGACTTCGTACTTGCATCATCCTGTTTGAGACCCATAATAGCCCTGTACGGTAAGTAAGGTAAGGGTTAGTAAACCTATTTTATAGATGAGGAAATGAGACTCAAAGAAACAATGTGTCCGAGTTCACAGGGCCAATTTCAGGGCCAGATATACTGACACAATTGGTATATTTAATTGTCTCCCATGGCACAAAAGTACTATAGCACAGACCTTGAAGTATTTAGAGAATTATTATTAGTGATAGTTATTAATAATGAAAAATAGCTACTATCTATGAGCTCAATGTGTCTCACTGTACTACATGTATCATATGCATTCTCATTTAATCTTTATAACAATCTTTTGAGGTTATGCTGACTTCTGCATTTACTAAGGTTCGAGAACCCAAGGTTCAGAAAGTTTAAGGAATCTGTCCTGCATCACACAGCAGAAATGTCAGAGCAAGGATCTGAACCCAGTACTCTTAAGCTCAATAAATGGCCCTGGACACATAAAACAATATTTTTGTTAGCTGTGGAATATTTTGTGGTCTGGTAATGATATAATAAGTGAGGAAGGAGAAAGCAAAGAAAGCATTCACTCTTCATTCATTTAGTAAATACTCTCTAACAACTATATCTTTAGGACTTTGAAAGGTACTTGGGATAGACGGGTATAAAAGCAGACAAAGCATTTGTTTAAGAAAAGATATAAAGGATTAAGTAAACACATATTAATATATAATAATAAATTTTTTTTAAATCCTAGAATATTATAATATTGTTAAGAGAGAAAATCATGGGAGCAGGGAGATCTTTGAGAAAGTTTTTTAGGAGGGTCCAGGAAAGTCTTTTTAAAGAAGTGAAATGTAAGTTGGGAACTGAAGGCTAAGTTTCAGTTATCCAGGAAACAGTGTATACTATACAATGGCACAGTGTGGAAAAAGGCCTAGGCAATTGAGAGTCAGCCAGTGTGGCTGGAATGGCCTGGAGAAAGAGTGAATGGCAGAGATGAGACCAGAGACAGGCAAAAGTCAGATTATGAAGGATTTATATGTAGTCCATGGTAAGAATTTGGGATTTTATCTCAAATTCAATGGGAAGCCTTGGAGGGTTTCAGTCAGGAGAGGGATATGATCCAATTTATGTTTAAAATATCACTGGCTGCTGAAAGGCAACAGAATTGTTGAAACAAGATTTGAAATAGGAAATAGGAGGTTCTTTCAGAAATTTAAGCAAGTTGGTAGCTTGGACTAGGCCTCAGGTAATAGCAGTGGAGATGGACAACTTTGGATAAATTTGAAATATATATCAGATGTTATCAAATATATTTTCTTATTTGTTCTTCACAACAACCCATTGATGTAAGTATTTTACAGACTGTACAGATTTTTTACTTTGTAGATAGAAGAAACTGAAATTCAGAGGTTCAGCTTCCATATCATGCTACTCTTAACATAAAAATAAAAGGTGAAAGTGAGAGGCAGCAAACATTTATTTGAGAACATAAAAAATAACTATTCCTTCAGGCAGAATCCCAAATAGTGTTCTAATTAGGAGACAAAGGCAAGGAGCTTTTATGAGAAGGAGGGGGAACAATTACTGCAAAAGAAGGAAGGCATTTCAGTACAGATACTATAACATAGTGATGTTAATTCTAAAGAATTTTTAATTTTCTGTCTGGTTGTCAACAGTCCAGTAGTCATAATGCCTTTTTGTTATCTTTCTAAACAGAAAGTTGCTCTAGGCCCAGTCCAAAGGTTATTTTGCCTCCTTTTAACATTCCAAAGTTTGAGACATAAGATGTGCAAGGCAGTTCCTCTGGGCTGGCAGCTCGGACTCCACTTTAAAGCAGCTTTGTTTATATTATTTTTCACAGTTTTCCTCTGTATAACAGTGATCATCTCATTTGCCAAATGAAGAAACTGATATTCAGAACCCAGGGCAGATATCAGGGTGAATAGTATAATAAAGCCTCTGTCTGAAAGGCTTCAATTTTTTCCAGATGAAAGAGGAAAAAACATGCTAGTTGGGGAACTTCTAAGGTTAGATGAGATTGTGTCATTTAAAGAACTGTGTGTTACTTAGCACAAGATCAGGCCACCAGGAACCCTTAGTTTCATCAGTGTGGAGCTTCCTATTGCTGGGTAACATGAAAAATTTAGACCCTAGAAAAATTTAGGTCATAGATTGACAGAGTTTAAAAGACTCCTTAAAGGTAGATATAAATGTTCCAGTTCACAGCTGAGAAAATTAAAAATAAAGTTCAGAGAGGCCAAAGGGCTTGCTAGGATCACCTAGAAAGTTAATAACAGAGTTGTAGCAAGACCCAGGTCATCTGCCTCCTAGCCTTCAGTTCCCATGGAACTAAGCTCTGCCACCCTTTGATGGGCCCAAAGATCCTTTTATATTGGGGCATTCTGTATTAAATGAATTTCATGTGGGTAGTGTGCTTTTGAGTAGAGGAAAGGGGTTAAATCTTATTCTGTTCCTAAGAAGTTCCTGGTAAAAACACAAGAGTCAGTATCTTTTCATATAACAGCTTCTTAAATCCCCAAACATAGCCTGCTCCAGAGAGTAGGAGAGTAGACCAGAGTTGTCCCCAGGATTGTAGGCTCTTGTTCTTCCCTCTCTCTCCCCTTCCTCCTCCATACTCTCTTTTCTCTGAAACACAAGCTTTTGGGAAAGGATCTTCTATCAGTCACTTTTCCTTAGGCATGAATTAAGAAGTAAATCTCAATAAGGCTGGGGCCCTAAATTCTGTCTGTCACTACTATGTGACCCTTGGGCTAATAATCACTGTTTCTCAATGAGTCTGTTTCTTTATCTGTACAGTGAGGATTGAGGACATAATTTCTGAATGGCCTGCTAGTTCTGACGTTATGGAATCAAACTTTTTAGTCCCCACAATTCCAGGTCTCTGGCACAGAATAACTGGGCTACCTGATGAGGTGAGGCTCAGCAGGTGGAATTTCATCAACTGCTGGGCCCTCCTTGCTTCCCTCACCTTCTTCATCTGCTCCCCAACAGTCTGAGATGACTGGCAGCTCCCAGGATTCTGATTCTTTTTCTTCTCTGCATTTAAGAGAAGAGCCCCAGGCCCCACCCTTAGTCCTCACACATATTCTGTGTATAATTTCAGGGAGGCATCTTCCTGCCTTAATATATCTCCTCCATCCACTGGGAGGAAGTAAGATGTTGAAAGAGCAAGAGCTTTGGAGTAAATAGGCTTCCCTTTGAATCTTGGCCCTTCCCGTTTTACCAGTTCTGTGACCTTGGGCATTTATCCCTCCATCTTCAGATCCCCAGGCCCTGTGTGCTGTGAAGATTAGAGACAATGTCTATAAAATACCTGTGGAAGAAAAGCATATAACCTTTTTCACTTAAGGAAAAAAATAATCACATTAAAAATGGAGTTTTTAAATTAGGTGATGCCATCTAACAGTTTATTTCCTAAAAACAAATGCAATGCAGTCTTTATTCCTCCCATATACCTAATACATAATTAGTGTGCAATACTTGTTTATCATCATCATAATTACTCTTGTTGATTGTAAGTCCAGTGATTCTATTCAAGGTTCTGAATTCTAAAATAGAAATCTGATTTAAAACTCTCTCCTGCTTAAAAATCTTCTTTGGCTCCCCATAACCTACGTTGTATAAAACTTAAACTTTATACAGTCTTTCAGAAGTCTTGTGCCCGCTTCAGCAGCACATACCAAAAGTGGAACAATACAGAGTTCTTTACATTCTGGTCCCAACATGTTTTTGAAGTCTGGAGTCTCCAGTATAGTAAAAAAAAGCATAAGATTTCACATTTCACCTTAGCCACTTAACCTGTTTTCTCCTCTGTAGTACTGGGATAGTAATTTCTGCTTTATAGATTAAATAATAGTAGCTTAGGATAACTACTAATTATTGCAGTTATTAAGTGCTATCTCATTTATAAGGATTTGATAATCTTATTTAAACCTGACAAGAGTCCAATGAAGTAGGTACTTTTATTTTTAGATGAGAAAACTGAAAGGTAGATAGGTTAAATTATTATCAAATATAACACAGACTTAAATGCAAGTCTAGCTGCCATCACAGTCCATGATATCAACCATTGTGCTATAAAGCCTCCCTTGAGGGCATATAGTTTTAAAGGATTGTATACACAGAAAGGCTGTGAACATTGGCTATTAATCATTCATTGTTATCATTTCCTCCTTCTGTGGATTCAATGCTCTGATTACACAGAGCAATTTACCATTCTCATAGGCAGTTTTACAGCTCTGTGCCTTTGCTCATATTCTTCTCTCTGCCTAAAGTGGTCTTTTTTTTCCTCTCAAAATGATACTCCTTTCATAAGACCCAAGTAGATCATCTACTGTGTGTGTCTTCCTTAAGATACTGGCATATCCTTCATCCCTTCAATGGTAGGCATTAACACTACTTCATCTCCTTGGCCCATCCACTTGATAAATGACTGATAGATAATTGTTGAACTCACTGTTCTCAAATAATTTATTATAAATTCACTGAAACCAATAAAGGGGGTTTGCTTTCTAGAAAGTCTTCAAGTATACCAAGAAAATCTAAAGTGGTTGTTTGGGCGATGCAGTGTAATTCCAGGCATGTCCAACAGATGGCACAGTAGTCACGGTCAAAGTGGCTTGGGAAGTGATCTTTTGAAAAGAGAGATCATAACAATAACTAATATTTGTATAATGTTCATAAATCTCTTTGATGTATATTATTTACATGAATATTTATCCCCATTTTACAAATGAGGAGGGAAATGAGGGAACTTTTCCACTTCCCAGAACCTTTGAGAAAACAGTATCAATCAATTAGGTAAGGTAATGTCAGGGGTCCAGCAAAAGCTCAATGATTTTCCTTCCAAATTATCTCCCTTATTCCTTGAAAATGTGTGAAATGTTACTTCTTCTTTTTACTGGGGCTTTAAATTTTAAAAATTTAAATGATGGGGCGGGAAAGTGAATGTATGACATAACAATTAATTTGCACTTTAGTATAAAAAGTTTCAGATATATTTTTGAAAGCCACTTGACCACTTGGTTGGAAGCAGAGAAAGTATGTATTGGCACTGGGGATCAAAAGAACCACAAATATGAAATAGGGGTAAGGGAAAGGAGAGAGAACTGTAGGAAGTTTCATTAACAATTTTGTCATCGGCCAACCTGGTTCCCTGTTGCTGTAGCCATTACCAGAGGGCTCCAATCATCAAGGGACTTATTATTCCAAGAATTTGAAAGCACATTTCAGGATGGTGTATAAGCAAGTAGTTATGCTTAGGAGTTTCTCAAGAAACCTTTTTCAGCAACCTCTAGATAAAAGCCAGAAAACTGAGAGACAAATCTAGGCCTATAAAAATGAAATCTGGAATAAAATAGTAAAATCTGCAATTCCAAATTTGGCACCTGGAGTGTAGTATTAGAATCTCAGACTTTGATAGAACTTGGAGGTCAAAAATAAAATATAAAAGTCACAGATTAGAACTTGGTGTTCCAAATATAGATTCTTGGGTTGCCATTAAGGAAATTCCTAAAGTAGAATTTCTGGGTGCGATTGTGGAATCTAATTGTGAGATTCAAATTCAGACAGTAGAGCCTATACTTCCAGTAGTAGGATTTTGGGTTCCAAGTAACAGCTGAGTTCTATAAGAGAATGGTCAGGTCCAGAGAATAGAACCTGTAGTTTCAATAGTGTATATTAGAGTTCAATATTCACATCTCAGGCTCTCTCTGGAACCTGGAGTTCTAATAATTGAATCTCAGGTTATGAGAATAAAATCTAGAGGTCCAATAGTGGAATTTCAGTTTCAGAGAAAGAACCTAGAGTTCCTAAACTAGAATCTGCAGTTACAAGAATAGAACATGGGATTATATTATTAGAGTCTTGGATTTTGAGATTGGAACTTTAAATTCCAATAATACAATATTGAAGTGTAAGCACTTAGCCTGAAATACAAGTACAGGATATGGCATTCAGAGAGCACTTCTTGAGTTCCAGTAGAAAATCTTGAGGTGCCATAGTGGAAGTTGCAGGTACAATATTAACTTGTGGAATTAGCATATTAAATTAATATTAGAATCAGCCTTCAATAGTTATTATGGCTAACAATTAAGTGCTTATTTTGTGCCAAGTATTCTAAGTGTTCTACATGTATTATTGTTATTACATTTAGTGCTCACAAAAATCTGTCTTGGGAGTACTATTATTATCATTTCAATTTTACACATAAGGAAACCAAGATATAGAGATTAAATAACTTTCTTAAAGATCACACACCTGGGAAGCACAAGGATGGTATCTGACTATAATCAGTGTGCCTCCAGAGCTCATGCTTTTAACCACTATGGTAAGTATCTCTATAATCTAGAGAGTTTTGAATTCCATTAGTAAAACTTTAGGTTTAAAAAATAGAACCTGGAGTTGCCCTAATAGAAGCTACAGTTCCAATAGCAGCATCCAATAGCAGTCCAATGATAGAATGAGAGGCACACACAATCAAATCTGGAGTTCCAAACATCAGCTATTCAGTTATGAAATTAGAATTCCAAATGAAGAACCTTGATTTAATCTCAATAATTAGAGTCCCAAATTCTACTACTAGAAAGAACTTCAGCCCCAACTCTGAACCTTGAGGTCTAATCTCAATAATGTATCTGTGTTTCTGAAATTAAAGTGCAAATTTCTATAGTAAATTTTGATTTTTGAGAGTGGAACCTTGAGTTTTAAAAGTAAAATCTTGCAAGGATATGAAGACCTGGGATTTTAATAGTAAAACCTAGAATTGTTAAAGCAGATCCTTGAGTTTCAAGATTGGAAACTTAGATTCCAATAATGAAATCTTATATTGTAGTAGTAGAATGTTAAGTTCAATATTAAAATCCTGGGTTCAGAGAGTATAATATGATGTTCCAAAAGTAGAACATGTAATTCCAAGAATAAGACCTGGAGTTCCAACATTAGAACCTTGGGCCTTGACAATAGAATCTGGGATTAGAATATTAAAATCTGGAATTTGAGGAATAGAATCTGAAGTTGCCAAAATAGAAGCTATAATTTCAAAAAGCAGCATCTTGGGTGTTAATAGTGGAATCTGTTAGCCCAGTGAGAGAATGTGGAACTCAAAGAATAAACCTGGAATTTCAAACATTAATTATTGGGTTCCCAGAGTAGACTCTGTAGTCCAATGGAATAATTTTATAGAATTGTATTAGAATAAGGACTTATTAATTATAGCAGGTATTCTCAGAGTAGACCTGGAGGTCCAGTATTAGAATCTGTGGTTCCACAGAGTAGAATCAGAGAATTCCAATAGAACAATCTAGTATTGCAATGAAATAATTTTGGAACTAAAAGTAGAACTTGGAGTTATGATGGTGGACTCTTGATGTAGCTTGTTTTTATCTCAGTTTTTAACACTTATCTTGTGTTGATAGTGGATTTATCATGCCTCAGCAAAAATTATGACTTCCTGTCCAGTGAGTGAGAATTCTTAATTGGAGAGTGGGATTTCAGCTGCCATTCTCAGAAGTGTATAGAATTAAATGTAATCTCTCAATGTTACTAAAGGCTATTTGGCTATAGATGAAAGAAGTCTTCCAATCAGTGAGCCATGTGATTAGGCCTGTGTTATGTATTCTGAGGAGACTCTGTCCTCATCCTAAGAAGCTATCCACAAATAAGATAAAACAAGCCCAATAAAGGGCAGAATGTAATCCAAGACTAAAATGTGTGGACTGACAGGAAGGAGGTCATTATAGGCTGCAATAGTCAGAAAGGCTGCACAGAGGAGGCATTTCAAAAGATGTGCAAAGTTTAAATAGGCAAAGAGGAGGTGGGACATTTTAGGTGGAAAATACTCAAAGAGAAACATGGAAATAGGCTCTAATATGGTGTGCACTAGCAATTTTTCAGCAAAGAAATATTTATGGAGTGCCTACTACTCACCAGGCAAATGTAGGCCCTGGAGAAATAAAAAGAAATTACAAGTAGTTTTTGTCTCTGAGGAAATCACATGGAAAAATAATTACAAGGACTTTGGTGTTAGACATAACTGGTTTTGAAAATCAGCCTCATTAGCTGACTAGCTAAGTGACTAAGCGAGCCCCTTCACATCTTTGAGCTTGTCTCTTCATCTATACAAAGAGGATAATACTTTCCTTGAAGGATTTTTGTAAGGATTCATGATATTCATCATAGTTTATGTCTATGCATGTGGTAGTGATGGTGATGATGATGAGATGATGATGATGACAGTATGCTCAGAGTTACATACAAGCTATTAATAAAATAGAGAAGAGGTAACGTTTGATCTAAGTCCTGAATAATGGTAGGATGCATTAGACAATCAGAGAAGAAAAAGAGCATTTTAGGCAGAGGAAACCGAAATTATGAAAGTATAGAGATATGAGAGAAAACAAATATTTTGGAAGTCCTGGTCATTGATGAGGCTGGAGTAAAGGGTCTTTAGTCCCTGTTGGTGATGGTGAAGACTTGAAATGTTGCTAATTTCAAGGAGATTTACTCAACAAAATATATTGAATAGGTTCAGGGCCTAACTGAATAAAGACCAATATAGGAAAGATGGTCTCTGCATGTACTTTATAAAAATTTAGCTGGGGAGAAATTACATATATACAAGATAAATAATAACATTAGCATGGAAGGATGGGCTTTAAAGTTAGCAATCTGTACCATGTTTTACCCATTGAATATACCTTCATTTACTGCCCCTCTTTCATTTGTGAGTCCCTTGAGAATAGAGACTATGTCTTTTTCCCCAGAACTCTTTATTGTAGAAAAAGTCACAGATACAGAAAAGTTTAATTATATACCCATATATTTAACTTTCTGGGTTTAAAAATCAACATTTGACTTATTCATTTTGTCTGTATATTTTAATTATATGAAATTAAGTTGCAGACACCATGATACTTTACAATTAAATTTTTTAGCATAAATCTCTTAAAATTAGTATAATCCCCCTCAGAACCTCAGTACCATTATGACAACTAATATATTAATAGTCCCTTAATATTCTCCATGATTCAGCCCATGTTCATATTTTCTCATGTCTTAGTTTTGTTAGAATCAATTTTCAGTCAAGGTTCAGACACTGTATTACTGTGTACCTTCCATTTTTTTAATCTAAAATAATTGCCCCACTTTTTTAAAAATAAGACATTTTAGAAAAATGAGGCCTATTGTCTTAAAGAATGACCCACATTCTGCACTTGATCTTAGCCAAAAGGCCGAGAAGCGATGTCCCACATTTTGATTATCTGAATTCTCATAAATTAGAAGTTAAATCTAAAGGCTTGATCACATTACATTTTTGGCAAGATTATTTCATAGGTAGTACTGTGAACTTCATGTTGCATTGCTTTGGGAGGCACTTAATGTCAAGTTGTCCTGTTCTTAATTATTTGTTTAAGGTGGTGCTAGTAACTATCCTCCCACATATATCTATGCAGTAAACAAGTAATCTATGGAGATATGCTTTGGTACCATGTAACAATGTTTCACTTAATAGTTTTAGCATCTATTGAAAGGTCTTGCATGAATCAGTTATTTTATTGGTGGTTGAAATGTGGTTATTTTCTAATTCTGTCATTTCTTCTACATCTATTATCTGGCATTCTTTTGAAAATAACTTTTTACTGCCAAGTGGGAATGAACTAGAGTTCTTCCTTAAAAATCCTGATAAAATGTTTAATTTTTTTCTCTTTACCAACTTTTAGAGTAAGATTTGGTAAAATAGACACCTCCAGTTGTGGCAAACAGCTTCTTTTACTTTTTTAATAGTATCACTGTGGGTTTGTAGATTTTTATTTATTCAATATTTTGTAAACAGGAACAATTACATTTAGTTTGTTATTATTTATTTTGATGCTCAAATTATCCCAAATTTGGCCGGTGTGAACTCCTTTAAGTTGCCTCCTGTGTAATTTTTATGTCTCCATCATTCTTTAAGCATTTCCTTACTTTCTGGAATAAAAAGATAGCCCAAGTTCACCTTGTACTTTCTCTACCCTAGACCTGGAATCAGCCATTTCTTTGGGGAAGCCCTGATTCATTTTATTGGGGAATGGTAACTAGAAGCCAAGATCTGGGCACTAGGTGTATTTGTTGCTATTGGGATATCACTGCATCAGGGTTCATTCAGTGGACAGAGCTAGAAAATTTATAATTTAAAAATCATGAGATAATATTGATATTTCCAATTAAAACAAGTTTTTTTAAGTTCTATTATATCTGGTTTTTTTTTCTTAACATAAAAATCATGGTTTCTAATAACATTAACATTTATTTATTTATTTGTCTTATCCTAAAATATGCATGAAATAGTTTGGAAATTGCAATACCATTATTACTAACAATAAGACTAGAATCAAGTTTCAGATTTCTTTGCAGTTCTTCTTGTCCTTAGACAGTATTCCACATGCTACTTAGGGTTATAATCAGCACTGTATTCAGAAGGCACTTGAAATAATTATTTTCTCTCTAGTAATTATAGTAGTAATTTAATGTAGAGTTAGGTTAATTTGTTTTAATATGTCTTTAATTTTGGTGTAAAGTGACATTTTGAATATATATAATATTTTTCATGGCTTAAAAGTCAAAATATTTTAAAAGATATATTTAGAGAAATATTTATTCCATCTTCTCTACCCCATTTTCCCATCTCTTGATAGGTAGGAATTTTTAATGGCTTCTAAAATTCTTCCAATGTTTGCATTTATTTCCTCTTTTTTTTTTTAAAAAAAGTCATTTACTTCAGAAATCTTCATATCTACAGAAAAGTTGAAAGAATAGTTTGATGAACTATTCTTCCCCTAATTCATCTGTTATTAACATGCCTCAATTTGATTTATGTTTTTCTTTATAGTATTTCTGGTGTTAACTATTATTTGCTGAACCACTTGAGAGCAAGTTGCAGACATCATGATCCCTTACCCCTAAATACTTCAGCATTTATCTCTTAAGGAAAAGGACATTTTAAAATATATTATAATACAATGATTGATTTCAAGAAATTTAACTTTCATTCAATAATTTTTTCTTATAGTCTATATGCAAATTACACTTACTGTCCCATTAATGTCCCTTACGTAGGTCAAGAAACAACTCTCCACAAATAAATTCACATTTCCGCATAGTTAAGGCTTTCTGAGAAAAAAAATTTCTGGCAAACTGGATTAAAGAGTGATTAAATAGCAACCCTAAGAATGACACTTCTGAAAAAAGTCTTATCTCTCCCCTAGCCATTTGTTTACATTCCAAGAAGATAAAGTAGAGCTCTCTCCCATCTCTCCCCAGATTCCTTTATATTCCAGAGCAAAGACCTGTCTCATAATCTCTGGAGGGAAGGATGGCAGATTTGAAGGCCCTTCTAGATAAGCTCTGAGAATCATAATTTTGGAGTTCTTATATGTAGTATAAACTTCACTGTATGTGCAGATGACATCAGGCCCGCTTTCTGTCATCCTAAGGGAAAATGGCATAGCAAACTGGTGCTAAGATTGCTATGTCAGTAAAAATGGTTTATCTCTGACCCAGATCCAGAGGTTTCATATTCACATGTTTGTGCATAGATGTGTGTATAACTGTGGGAGCTAATATCTCAGATCCTTTACAGTTTAGGACTTAACACTTTAGAACTTTTTATTCCCTAGATTTGGGATCCTGTTGAGGAATCACATATTGCATTTAGTTTGTCAAGTCTCTTTGTATCTTTTAATATTCACCCTTTAACCTTTCTAGTTCATCACATATATACTTTTACTGCACCTTGCTTTTTCACTTAATGTATCCCATAGATTACATTATGTCAATATATTAAAATCTCCCTTTCTTTTTTATGGCTGCATAATAGTTCATTGGTTGGATATTGTGTTTTCCTAGTATATGGTATATATAGTAGGTACCTAGTGAGTATTTGTTGAGAAAGTAGATGTTTCCCCTACTCCTGCAAAAGAAGAATAAATGAATGGGGGACAATTGAGCAGAAGAGCAATGTGTACCCTAGATGAGATAATTTGGAGTCAGACAGACTTGGGATGCAAATCCAGTTCTTCTGGCATTAGGCAGTTTGGCTTAGTGGTTAAGCAAGCAAGCTTTGAAACAAGAGTACCTAGGTTTGACATCACCACTTTCTCAGCTGTGTTTTCTTGGGAAGGCTACTAAACCAATTTTGCTTCACTTTCTTCATCTGTAAAATGGAAATAATAAGAGCACCTACTTCATAAAGTTATTGTGAGAGCTCAATAAATATTAGCTATACTTTATAGCTATAATTTTTCCAAATCTGTTTTTTCATATGAAAAATATGGCTAGTAATACTCATTCAGCAGCAAGTCTATTGAGGACTAAGTGAGACAATGTCTGTAAGGCACTTAGTGTAGTGACTAGCCCAGAGAAACAATCAGTATAGAGTAGCTGGCAGAGGGGGAACATGATTGCTGAGAGGATTACTGTAAACTCCCTGCAGGTTGGACTATTTATCTTATTCACTAAGGCAGGGCCTAAACATAATGCCTGTCACACTTGCTTTGGAGTTAGATAAGCCTATTGTGTTTAAATTCTAGCCAGGACACCTGCAGGGTGTCCTAGGGTCAACTATGTGATCTTAGGCAAGTTTCTTAACCTTTCTAATTCATGTTTTCCTTTTGGATGATGATTTTTTAAAAGTAAAGCAGCTTTTCCACACTTCCCAAAAAAAGATTCTATACAGCATTGTTCTTGGTTCCCATGTGACTTAAAGGGAAACTGTCTCAATGTCTGGAGCCCTTGATATCTTGCAAATGAAGGAGGAGGATGTCCTCAAATTCCTTCCTTGCAGCAGGAACCCACTTAGGTGACACTGACCTTGACTTCCAAATGGAACAGTACATCTACAAAAGGAAAAGTCACAACTTGAGAGAAGCTTCTGCTGTCAGCTTGTGCCTTTGTTGCCATTGAAAACCCAGATGATGTCAGTGTCATATCATCCAGGAATACTGGCCAGCCAGCTGTGCTGAAGTTTGCTGCTGCCACTGGAGCCACTCCTATTGCTGGCTGCTTCATTCCTGGGACCTTCACTGACCAGATCCAGGGAGCCTTCCCAGGAGCCGAGACTTCTAGTAGTCACCGATCCCAGGGCCAACCCTCAGCCTCTCACAGGAGTGTCTTATGTTAACCTGCCCACCATTGCCTTGTGTAACACAGACTCTCCTCTGCTCTACATGGACATTGCCATCCTTTGCAACAACAAGGGAGCCCACTCAGTGGGGCTGATGTGGTGGATGCTGGCCTGGGAGGTCCTGCGCATGTGTGGTACCATCTCCTGTGAACACCTGTGGGAGGTCATGCCCAATCTCTACTTCTACAGAGATCTGGAAGAGGTTGAAAAGGAAGAGCAGGCCGCTGCTGAAAGGCTGTGACTAAGGAGGAATTTCAGGATGAATGGACTGCTCCAGCTCCTAAGTTCACTGCCACTCAACCTGAAGCCGCAGACTGGTCCGAAGATGTGCAGGTGCTCTCTGTGCCTATTCAGAAGTTTCCCACTGAAGACTGGAGCACTCAGCCTGCCACTGAAGACTGGTCTTCAGCACCCACTGCTCAGGCCACTGAATGGGTAGAAACAACCACTGAATGGTTTTAAGCTGGTCTTCCACTACCTCATAAACAAAATGGAAATAAGGTTGATGGAAAATAAACAGTTTCTAAAAAATTTTTTTAAATAAAAATAAAAAGTAAAGCAGATGCTTCCCATACATGGCATTAAAAAACATTTTAGTGATTATTTCCTGTGGTGGCCATGAAAATGTGACTTGCAGACCTCCAACTATGGGAAGGGTATTTGACCAAGGCTCTAGCCGCTGAACTGTGAAATCCATCAGTGCATTTGTGCTCAGGCCATTCCTCCTATGGGCTAGCCCCATTAGTTATTGAGTGTGGCAGGAGTCCTAAGGCAGACCTGTTTTTCGGAGATGTGGGACTCCTCTGATGGTTGGCTTTGGCTTGGGCATACCCTGATGGCTTTGCCAAACCTTCTGCAGACTACAAGGCAGCCTAGAGTGCTTCCACCTAACCTTTCTCTCTCTCTTTTTCATTTAGGGTCAGACTTGCATTTTATCTCATAGTATCAGCTTTCTGGAGGACTTGAACTGACATGGTCATACAGAGAAGGAGAATTCTTGACTCTCAAAAAAGTGTCCTATCTAGAACTAGGGAGAAAAGCAGCAGTAAATGTGGATGAGGATGTGTGTGCAGTTGGGATATTAGTGCCACCTCCCATTTTGTTTCCAAGACAGGATTTTTAAAGTGGAGATCAGTATATACAAACCTGAGAGTTAAAATAAGCAAAAGTTAAGTTCTTCTAATTCACTGAGCCAGGTCACAGTGACATAAAAAATGCCTCTGTTGTTTAGTAAATTAGAGGTCATGAGTGGGTGTTGTTCCAGGGGATAGAGCACAGTCAAAGCTGTGGAAAACTTCACATTTTATGCTTTCAGTTTTAGTTCTATTATTTTAGGCCCAGGCAATAAGGTTAAGGAAATGACTCTTAAACCAATTGCCAAATGAGCTTCATTGTTCTGCTTTATTGCCACTACCCCACAAAATCCCTCAAGCCCCTGAGGGAAGGAAGAAAAGGCAGATAAAAGGCAAAATAATGTAAGTAGCAAGATAGAGTTCTCTTGTATATTTTATAAATTCAGAGCTAGGTGGCCACTGGTGCAGGCAACCAGTGCCTCTGGCAGATAGCAGAGAGCTTTACTGAGGAAGACATGCAACACAACATCTCAGTGTCCAATTTGCTGCCCGCTTTGCTCCAGGAGCTTGGGGTGGGAAAGATACCCCGAACACCACTGTAAGATAACATGAACATTGGCAGTTTATCAGTGGACTAGATTCTGGCTCCCTGGATTCAGTCATGGTTAAGATAATAAGACCTAGGTGGTCAGTCGTTCCACAAAGAATACACAAGATATGAATGTTCTTACACTCATTTTTTAAAAGGAAAAAGTCACACTGTCACAATTTTTTTTTTATGTACAGAAAGGAAATTTTTTATTGGTGCATTTTTACAAAAATTAAGAAGACATATATTAAAATCCAACATTTAGTATTCAGACATAATAGACACCTGTCAGTCAAAATAGAAGCCTTACATCAAAGGACCAACTTTCTCCCTGTATCTCACAGTGACATCTTCTCTTTGTATATTATTTAATGAATGAAGCAGCAAAAACTAGATTTGAATTTATGTCTAACTCAAACCCATTTTCTTTTTATTTAGCCACAGTGTTCTTATAAGTAGTCCTTTTTCAATCCAATGCAAATTACTCTTGGAGGGGAATAAATGCTACTAAGTAGAAAAAGCTGTCATTTTTGTGCAAAACTAAAGCACAGCCCTCCATAAGTGTTTAATAACTGGTAGTAATCTACCAGTGGCAGTGTGCTTAGAATTTACAGAAGCATGCAGAATCCCAGGGAGTAGAAAAGAACATTAAACTAATCAAATCTAGGGATTTTCAAATATGTTCAGTAGTAGAGCTCCTAGAAGTTACAGTGCTCTTTGCAAAACATCACAAATTACTGACAGATAATATAATTATATAAACTAGAAGTGATTTTACTAGCAGACACAGCATGTTATAATAGGAAAGAGCAGGCTTTGAAGTCTCACAGATCTGACTTTTCCATTCACTGGCTTGTGACTTTGAGTAACTTATTTAAATTTTCTGTGCTTCTGGTCCCTCACCTGAAAAATAGAAAAAGCAAGTATCTGTTTTAGAGACACTCATCTCTTGCAGCCAGTGGTCAGATTTAGTTAATTATGAGGCAGAATTGTAAGAATGGGCAAGTTTTAGAAAATACTGAATTCTCAGTGTGTGAGAATCTCCCCATAAATATTGAGGCTTGATAGGGGAGAAGTAGGACCCTGAGATTTGGGGTGAAGATATCTTTGTGGATGCATTTGAGAAACTTGAATCTCAAGATTCCTCTGAATCTTCTGAGTCTATAGTAGTGACCCACTGTCCCAGGTAAGAAGATAAAAGCCCATCCCTCCCCCTTTTGTAGGAACCTTATAAGACAATGCAGGTCTTCCTCAGGGTCTCTCCTCAACTCTCATTCTGGCTTTCAGACCCATAACTAGGATCTAATAGCCCAACTAGGCAAGATTATATCCCAAAGTAGCTATATGACCTGACTTATATATAATGGCAAGTACCAGGAAAGTATGCCTGAGGGCTGGACAAATGGGGGTGGAATTTAAAGCTGGATAAGAGAGAGTTTATCCATATCAGGGCACTCTGCCATGACACAGAAGTCAGTACTCTACAAGAGCCCCAATACATGTTTCTATACACTGCTGGGACAGCTCTCTGAAGCTTGAAAGAAGTGATAGCCCACATCCACATTAAATAAAGTATGTAGAGATGCCAGAACTGCTGTGGCAAACTGTGGTGAAAGGAATCAAAAGGCTCACAGAAGTAGGCCTGCTATAAAATCCACCAGTTGATTATGCTTCTTGGAAGAGCCTGGAGAACACTCCATTTACTGAGGCAACCAGCAATGCACTAGTTAGGGAAAGTACCAAGCATCACCAAGAGTCTTACAGCCGTTGTTATCTTTAGGTCAGGACTGATGGTAGGAGATGGGCTCCTGAGTAGCAATGGAGATAAGAAGTGGCAGTACTTAATCATTAGAATAAGAGTGGACTTATTGTTGAAATGGTAGCCAGAAGGTTCTGGCTGACAGGGCTTTTGGAGATGGCTCAAGAAACATGGTGTTCTTAGAGCCAAGATAGATGAACTATTTGTTATATATAACTAAAAGAGAGCAAAAATGTATGAGCAGACAAAAAGATAAATACTGTCTGATTCTACTTATATGAGGCATCTAACGTAGTCAAAGTCATAGGAATAGAGAGTAGAATAGTGGTTGCTGGGGGCTGGAAGGAGGGGAAATAGGGACTAATTGAACGGATATAGAGTCTCAGTTTTGCAAGATGAAAATACTCTGGAGATCTGTTGTACAACAGTGTGAATATACTTAACACTACTGAACTATACACTTAAAACTAGTTAAGATAATAAGTTTTTTTATCACAACTTAAAATTTAAAAAATAACAATGGATGAGGAGAATGTTGAGATCAGCTGCCTACTACAGCAAAGTCAAATCTTTGCTGTTGTCAGACCCAGAGGCTGTCAACTGAAGGAGACCGAGTTCCCTGGAGAAACGATCCTGCAAAACCACAGCAAGTGAATATTGTAGTGATTCCTTCAGTCTTTCCTCAAAGGGGATATATAGCTATTTATTCAGATAATTCTACACTGGAGTAAGGAAAATACCCTTTCTAGAGTGTTGGATACACCTGTTTCCCCTGTTCCTGAATGTATAATTGGAATGGGCATACATAGAAATAACAGAACCCTCACATTAGTTTCTTGACCTACTGTCATGTTAATTTACATACTGTATGTCCTAATACAATCCAAAAGGATAGGAACTGTTTGAATATTTTACAGAACGTCATATTGGTCCAGTATATCAGTACCATCACATTAATCAGATGTGTTAGGAAGTAAGTGGCAAGTACTCTGGATGCCTGGGTAAGGCATGTGCACTCCAGAATGTGGGGGAGAAACTATAGCAAGATTTAGAAGCCTAAAACATCAATGAAGTTTTTAGGGGTTCAATAATCTGGAGCATTCAGGACATTTCCTCCAAAGAAGAGGCCATTGCACATTACACTTCTTGCCACCAAGAAAGAAACATATTTGGCAGGCCTCTGGGTTTTGGAATACTGCTGTGATCCATATGTCAGCAGATATAAGTTGGTACCTTTGATTGGGACCCAGAACCAAAAAGGACTCTAAAATATCAAGGCTGAGGTATGAGCAATGCTGCTGCCTGGGCTATATGTTGATAGATCTCATGATACTTGAACTATCTGGGGTAGGGAACAACACTATGTGAAAACTCTGGCCACCACTTGTCTCAAGTATATTTGGTCATTCATGTATTTCTAAATTTAATTGATTCAGGTTTATCTAATATGTGATACCAAATGTCAGGCCCTGTCTTGGACACCGAAGACAGAAAAATGTAATAAAACATATTACTTGTTCTTAAGTAGCTCAGAGTCTAATCTTACTCTATTAGCATGCTATTTGATTCATCCATTTGCCACCAGCATTTGCTAGGATTCAGGTAGTAACAAAGAGGGACCAGATGGAGAAAAACTTGTGAACAACTCTATTAACTAAAATATACTACAAATTGGACCAACACCATCATGATTTGAATAAGCCATATTAGTTATGCTTTAACAGTAAAATTTCATTTACTGAGTGCCTACTATGTGCCACACATTTCATATACATTTATTTTTCCCAACAATTCTGCAAGGTATTATTATCTCTCACTCTCCACATAGAAAAATTGAGGTTTAGGAAATTAAATAAATCATCCAAGTTATACATGGGGTGGTGGAGGTAAGGTTTGAATGTAGGGTCACTAATAACACCTCAAATCCTCTTTTACCAATATACCATCCTACCTCATGGTACTGCCATGATCCATAGTAGTCCAAAAATACCTTACTCTATTCCAACTCCTTCATTTAACATTAAATGCCCATTAGTAGCTATCCAGTGACAGTGAGTTCTTCAGAGCAGTCTTTTCATCTATGATCAGAAGATTCTTGTAAAGAAAATTCAAATGTCCTCTCTCTGGGATCGTTTAATTGCAAGGAACTCAAGCTAGCTTAAAAAAAATAATAATAATGGTGGCAGAGGGAGGTGTTTTAAGAACACAAACATCTCACTGGTAAGTTAGCAACCAGGGCACAGAAAAATGGCAGCTAAGTATCATTGGGAAAGGAATTTTGAAGCCATTTTATGAGGCTCTTCTCTCTCTAGGGTTGTATAGCCTACCATTTCCACTCCACTTCATTCTTACCAGCTTCCAGTGCTTGCACATGAGCCAGTATTAGTGCTGTAACCCCATCCTACTTGGCCTTTAAATTCAAAGGTCCATTATCATCTGACTCTGTCTTTTTTTTTTTTTTTAGTAGAAGATTCTCAGAAATTAATGGATTGGCCCAGCTATGGATTAGATCTTGGATCAGTGTTCCATCCTTGGTCTGACCACCTATGACTGGGGTAGAGTCAGTCACCTTGAAAACGTGGTTTTCTGTTCTTGAGCTGGATCTGTGGATGTAAAACAATTTTAGAGGGGGTTTGAGCTGGGCTTAATACACTGTGGTAACAACCTCGTGTAGAAAACATAAAGATGGAATGAATATCCTCCTCTTGTGTAACATTTAAACAGAATCCATAGCACTTATCTGGTATGATGGTATGATCTTTTATTTTTTATATTTACTGTTTTCTAACTTAACTAAGTAACATGGAGGCAGGGATTGGCTCCTATCCATCTCTGACCCCTCAGAGCATCTATCCAAGGGCTCTCAATACCATGGCCTTGGGCATAAAACTTGATGCTGGGGTCAACTGTATCCATAGTGTGATGGGGTACACTTACATATTGTTGGCTGATCTCTTAAATATGGGGTATTAAGAGGCATGCTGACAGTTTTTTCTTTTTATTGTGATAAAATATACATAATATAAAATTTATCATTTTAACCATTGAGTACCCAGTTTAGTAGCATTACATTCATGTTGTACAACCACCACAATCCATCTCCAGAACTTTATTATCATATCAAACTGAAGCTCTGTACCCACTAAAAACTATTTCCCTCTTCTTCTTGCCTTTAGTAATCATTGTTCTGTCTCTATGAATTTGACTATTCTAAGATACCTCATATAAGTGGAATCATACAATATTTGTACTTTTGTGTCTGGCTTATTTCACTAAGCATGTTTTCAAGGTTTATCCTTGTTTTAGCATGTATCAGAATATTTTTCCTTTTTAAGGCTGAATAATATCCCAATGTATTTACAACATTTCATTGATTCCTTCATCTGTTGATAGACATTAGGATTGTTTCTACTTCTTGGTTATTATGAATAATGCTGCTGTGGACATGGGTGTACAAATATGCTCAAGTCTCTGCTTTCAGTATATGTATGCTTTGGGATATACAGCTAGAGGTGGAATTTCTGGATCAGATGATATTTCTGTTTAATTTTTTGAGGAAGCATTATATTGACTTTCTCAGTGGCTGCACCATTTTATATTCCCACCAACAATGCACAAAGATTTCAATTTCTCCACATCCTTGCCAACACTTAAAAAAAAAAACTATCTTAATCTGTGTGAAATGGTAGCTTATAGTAGTTTTGGTTTGTATTTCCATTTGTGACAATTGAATATCTTTTCATGTGTTTATTAGCTATTTGTATATCTTCTTTGGAGAAATGTCTATTGTCTTTTGCTCATTTTTGAATTAGGTTTTCTATTATTGAGTTGCAGTTATTTATATATTGTGGATATTAATCCTTTATCAGATATATAATTTGAAAATATTTTCTCCCATTCTGTGGCTTGCATTTTTTTTCTCTTGATAGTGTCCTTTACTGCATGTTTTTAATTTTGATGTAATCCAATTTTTTTGACATAGTTCTATTTTTTCTTTTGTTGCCTTAGCTTTCAGTATCATATCCAAGCAATCATTGCCAAATTCAATGTCATAAAGCTTTCTTCTAAGAATTTTAAAGTTTTAGTCTTACATTTAGGCCTCTGATCCATTTTAATTTTTGTCTAAGGGTCTAACTTCATTCCTTTACATGTGGATATAGTTTTTCCAGCACCATTTGTTGAAAAGACCATCCTTTCCCCCATTGAATGGTCTTGGCACCCTTGTCAAAAATCATTTGACCATACATGTAAGGGTCTGTTTCTGAGATCTCTATTCTATTCCATCGTCTGTATATGTCTTTATGCCACATTTTGCTTACTGTAGCTTTGTAGTAAAATTTAAAACCAGGAAGCCAGTCCTCCAACTTTGTTATTCTTTTGCAACTGTTTTGAGTACTTGGGGAACCTTAAAATTCCATGTAAATTTTAGGATGGGTTTTTCTATTTCTACAAAATACTTTTTTGGGGTTTTGGTAGGGATTACATCAAATCTGTAGATTTTTTGGGGTAGTATTTACCTTTTAACAAAAGTCTTCCATTCCATGAACACGAGATGTCATTTCATTCATGTTCTTCCAGCAAATGTTTCATATTTTTCAGTAAACAAGTATTTTGACTCCTTGATTAAGTTTATTTCTAAGTATTTAATTGTTTATTGTTTATGCTACTGTTAATGGAATTTTGGACTCTTCATTGCTAGTGTATAGAAATGCACCTGATTTTTGTTCATTTTATATACTGCAACGTTGCTGAATTCACTTATTCTAACTATTTTTGTGGACTAGTTTAATTTTTAAATACAGAAAAAAAATGTAGCTACAGAATAAATTTATCACTATCTTGTTCAAATTTATAGAATATTTTTTTCTTTGACAAGGTATGCCTAAAAGGTAGCATCATTATGAGAAGAAGCACCAGTGTCAAGGAGATCAACATATGTAACTAAGACTTTTTGTCCAAATACTGCTATCAAAGATCCTGTCCCAGGTATGCAAAATATCCAATTAAGTTTATAAAAGTGAACTCCTGAATATATACAAAAATTACCAATCCTACTTAAAAATAAAAAAAACCTCAAACTTACTTCCTGAATAATCCTTAAGATAGGTTTGAATTTCAGACTAATATTGAATCATACTTGATGAAGATATCTTTCTAGAGGCCACAAAAACATAATTTTCATTTCAATAAACATTTGTTGAGTGATATAGGGTGATGTTTAGAATTTAGACTGTGTAATTTGATAGCTCTAGTTTAGAATCCTGGTTCTCTCACCAATCAGTTGTGTGACTTTGGGCAACTTTCCTAAACCATTTTTGTTTTTCCTTTAAAAGTGGGATTATAACATCTGCCCCACTGGACTGTTTGGAATTAAATGACTCTTTTCAATAGTAAGTATTCAATAAGTGTTAGCTATTATTATTACGAGTAGACTACATTTTGGGCACTATGCTAGATGGTAGGGATAAAAGATGTATGACATGCCACCTGCCATCAAGGTATTCATGACTTAGATGGGAAAAGTATTTTCAAAAATCAAAAAACTTAAAATTGTATTATAAAAATATGTGCAAAGGAATAGGAGCTTGAAATAAAGGTATTTTTTTAGCCTTGGTTTTGACAGCGCTTTATTCACTGGTATTGCATCTGAAAGTCTTTTTGAAACAATTTTGTCAAAAGTAGTGAAATGACTGTCTTCTTTACCAAATACTTGTGTATTTTGTGGGGCTCAGCAAAACAACTGAAAGTACCTCCCTGGCCTCACCAAATCTCTGAGCTGTGAGAGGAGTAAGGACACATTGGGATCTGGCCTCAGAAGGATGTTGTCCATTAGCCAGTACATGTTAACCCAGCTCTTTTGGGTCTTTGTTGCATTGATCATGTACTACAAGTAGTGTGCATTGGCAGCAGCGTGCCTCAACACCTTGGCTGGGTATGACAGACTCAGATGTGAAATTTAGATAGTTGGGCTCCAGTATACTGGAAGGACTAGGGGAAGTAAATCATAAGCAAGACCAATGTGGAGGCTAAGATAATCCACGCAAATTCTATGTCGCAGAGCAATGCAGGTTGAACTACAGTGTGGCAATGTAGAATAGAACTTTGCTATGCCTAGAACCATGAGCTCCTTTTTGCCATGGCTTGGGAGATAAAACACTTTAATGACCTTTCATCTTAATCATTTAGGGAGTTCTTAAGAACTCTGTTTGACTCAGGCACCATTTTACAGAGGAGAAAACTCAGGCTCAGAGAGCAAGGCCATCATTGCACTATAACAGGGCACTAATCACATTGCATCCTATGAAAATGGTACCCCTGGTACCAAAAATATGAATGGTGGTCCTTGGAGTTGTGCACCATGGGCAGCCCTGTTGGAAAGGTGACTGTATGGTAGGTTATGGAATTGACCTCTATCTAAAAAGCTGTCCATTTCCTACTACATACCATGCTTTCTCTTATTATGACATTTTATTTATAGATATATAGCATACTCAAGGATAAACAATTAAAACAAAGAAACATCTCATTATGGGTTTTCTTAAGAACCTAGTAGGCATCTTAAAATTAATTTAATGGAATCCCCATAAACACTAGTTATTTAACAAATCAAGGTGCTTGATGTATTCTTAAAGTATTACATAGTAAGTAGAAATAAGGATAAAACAAATGTTAAGGTTTCAACTATTTACTTTGGGCTCCCCAAAACAGATGAGAATATTTACAAAAACTGAAAGCACTAACCACAAAAATTAAGATGATGAATGAATTCTTTTTGCAGACATTTTTTGAATTATCTAAAAACTTAAGGTGAATTTCCCCAGAAAATGCTTCTATAATTATCTTGGCAATAAATAGATAACCTTCGTAAAAAGTACTTAGTGACTACTTCACATATTTTTTTAAAATAAACTATAATTCATATTTATGCCAAGAACAGTACAGTTTACAAAAGTTTTATCCATACTCTTACCTATGCCCACTCACTCTGAAAGCAGGAACACTTCTATGGGTTGAGTCAGGATCTCAATATGCTTTGTCCAGGTAAAGTGGAAAGTATGAAAATTCTTCTTAAAAAAGAATTTTGGTTGTCTACAACCATGCTACCCTGAACAAGCCCGATCCCATCTGATCTTGGAAGCTAAGCAGGGTAGGGCCTGGTTAATACTTGGATGGGAGACCACCTGCGAAGACCAGGTGCTGTAGGCATAAAAAATAAAAAAAATAAGGATTGTAAGCTGACAAGTTTCTTGCAATCTACGAGGTCAACCAAGAGTTGCCTCACCTAAAAAACAAACAAAAAATAAAAAAGAATGTTAACTTATTACACACAGGAGAGGCCATTAAGAGTTGTTGTCAACAGAATAAAAAGAAATATTGACCAGAGCTCCTCTGGGTGGGTAGTTAAAATGTGATCAAAAGGGAAAAAGAAGTACATAACCACAAAAAACGCTTTATGGGTATTGATAAAAACAGGCATCTCTGAAAATATAAAATCACCTCGAGAATTTTCAGAAATGAGGTTCACAGAACTACAGGAACAGAAGAAACATTAAGATTTAGAAACATTTCATTTGACAAATGATAGATTTCAGAGTAGTTAGGTGACCTGCTTAGAATCAGTTATTGCCAGAGTATGGACTAGAATCCAAGTCTCCTGTCTTCTAGATATGTGTTATTTTTCATTCACTATACTACATATCTCTTTTATGTCCCTAACCACTTGATGCCCCCTGCCAACTCTCTCTGCTTCACAATGTGCCCCTTGGAGACAGTCAGAAGAAAAGACTTCTGGACTATGTAGACCATTTAGAGCTCCTGATTTAACAATGGATGAAACATTATTTCAGATAATGACTGGGCTGAAATTCATTTGGGGGTGAGGAGTTGAAGGCAAATATAAAAGAAGGAAATTCTATAGACAATGACAAGCACAAGAGGAAATATTATCCTTTTGTTATTTTATCACTTATTTTATTTTGTAATTAAGTCCATATATTATATAAAACATAACAGGAAAATGAATAAACTTATAAAATAAATTGAGGTGTTTAGATGAAAAAAACATAAGAGCTTTGTCTTTGTGTCTGTAGATCTCTCAATATGTTATTGGTCTTGCACTTTAGATATCAAATAAAGATATCTAGCTTGAAACAAGAGTTGATTTGCTGCAAGGTTAAGCCATAGTTAGTTTGATGATGGACCAGGACATGATAGATTTTCTAAATCTTATTCTTAAATATCGGTTATAACAAATGCTGACATAGCAGAATGCAAACTTTTATCAGACAGGAGAGAGAAACTTGAATGAATCAATGCAACTTACCTCCAAGTCCTCTGAAAGGAGGTGAAAAATAAATACTGTGTTTTACCAGTGTTCTGCCCAAAGCATTACTCTAAGCATGCAGGAGGATGCTGTGAGCAGCTATAATAATAAGATCCAATCTAGAGGTAGGTTCAAGGCCAAGAGCAGGAGAGTGGTTAAAGAAATCCTCCTGGGGCCAGTAACGTTTCATAGAATGCCCATTTGTGCTGGGGGATGAGTCAATGGCCTATTTTTTTCTGATTCAAAAAGGACACTCTCAACTTCAACCTTGCTGAAAAAGAGGCATTTTGCACCTGCTATTAAGAACAGCTAGGATACAGGATAAGGCTGGCATAAAATTATTTAGCAAGCACATGCTAGCTCTTCCAGTTTGAAATCTACCAAACTATAAAACGAAGGGGGAAATAAAAAGTTGAAGACGGAGCTGTTATTCCTCAAGATGAGGGAATAAAGTCTTACAAAAAGAGAGATTAGGCACTCACGTAACTCAGTATGGAGAACAACCTTCTGAGGCTAGGTGGAAGATGAGGAAGAGCATTACCAAAGGCTGACGTGATGATTTGGAGACCAAAAGGAGTGGAAAAGGGGCATTTAGGAAGAAAACTAGTAGAAGAAATTCTGGTTCTGACTAGGTGAGTGAGTCTAAGGCAACTGCACCAAAGATATGCTACCCATTTACACCAACATGAAGCTGGTGGAAATATCTCAAAACCTTTTAAACCCAGAGAAATGTATAAAAAATGTTAACCAAGCAAATTAAAACCAAACCTCCAAGGATAAAATCTCCTCAGATTTGAAATCGAAGAGACTCACTTTTCATTAATTCTGTACATTCATAGAAAAAAAAATAAAAGTAACAAATGTAAAGATTTGTTTTATTTCTACTGGGGGAAGGAGGATAAATAGAACTGTTTTCCAATTTGCTCTCCACTGTATACACACATACCCACACGCATACATAAACGTACACACACCAAAAATACCCAAACAAAAAAAATGAAACAAAAAGCCAAGAATCAAAAATCAAAATACCCTCAAACTGCACCATTACTTCGTATTTTGACCAAAAGAATAGATCCTGGGAGGAAGTGCAAAATGCAAAATCAAATGACCGAAAAATGCTGAACAAACAGCATTATTAATATACAAAATATTTATATTACTGAACTAGTAACAGTTGATGTTCTCCGTGTCTGTGAAACTTTGGAACCACATAGCTGATTTGTTAAATCTAGTCCATGCCAACTTCCAAAAACCAGAAAAGATTTTAGTTAGCTTCATTCTTTGATGCCTCATCAAAATTTTCCACGAGATCTGAAAAAAAAGTAAATGAATTAAAGCTACCAAAAAAAGGGGTAAATAAGATTCCTAACTTCTCACCTCAATAAAACAAAACCATTGCTATTAGAATTTGCTAGAAAATATACAGGATAAGAGGAAGAAATGAATTGGTGGCATTTTACTATCAATGCTTCATTTATCTGCTTGAAACAGTAATCCTAAGGAAATGTTAGTCTTTTTTGTCTGTGCAAACTACTAAGGTAAACAGCATTTTCACATGTCAATTGAAATTCCCACAGAAATGTTTTAATAATAACTATACAAATTTATAATCACAGTGATTCCAAATTACTAAATGCAGGCAGCAGAGCTTTGTGTGACAATTTCTGATACTAAGTTCTAAGTGGGAGGTCTTTTAAAAGTTCTTTGTCATTAGCTCATATCTACATCACTGTGAACCAATTTAAACCATCAACCAAAAAAAAAAAATGTAAGTCATTATGCAATGAATTAATAGAGATAAGCAAAATGCTAAAAATCTTAAAACTAAAGAAATGTCACTTACCTGGAACATCATCATCCTCCTCATCAATATCTTCTGGTTTTGGTGCTTTGCTATCCAACACTATGAAAAGTTTGTTTCAAGGTTAGTCACTGAGAACAAAGATGTCTACAGGCACAATTATACTGTTATATCCTTTTCTCCTGTGTAAATATAATATAGTTTTTCAGAAAAAAAGCTAAATATTGTCTAATCTAACGCCATATTTTTTACTTAATACTAAAACCAATAAAACTTTAACTTCATTAGATATATACTAAATACAGCTGGCAATTTCAATGGACAGTGATGGTAAAATTTATATGCAAAACAGAGTACTTCAGATTAGTTTGAATAAAAAGACATTATAGTTCATTTATTCTCTAAATAAAAAAATCAATATTCAAGATTTTTTCCACCAGTTTTGGTGTAAGAAAGTATACATCTATATAGTACAAGTATTGAAATAATAGGCTTTGATTTTTAGGGGTGACAAGGCACATTTGCAACCAGATCTATCTTGGAAATTCAGAACATATGGTTGCTGCATCTAGAGTACAATCAACAATATTAAAAAATGTAGTTCTGTGGTAACACTATGTTCTTGTCATTAGTCAACTATCAAATTGACTTTATAAAATGTGGCCTGTAGAACCTGGCACTTTCCTTTAGGTAGTTACTCTCAACATTCTATCTTACTACCAAAATGTATCCAAGTATTCCCTATGTCATATTGCATAATTATTAAAGAAACAAATTCAAAAATTTCTGAAGCATAGAAGTAACATTATAAAAGTAAAATATACATACATGCAAATCCTTCCAGTATAAAATGAGACAACTGTTAAATAAGTAGGTTCTTTAATTAAGGCAGAGAGGAAAAGAAGTACTAAATTAAAATACCAACCTTGCCGAGGGAACTGTTCAGCTAACTTCCTAAGACTTGTTAAGCTGTCAGCACCAAGTTGACTTAATATTCCAGGAAGCATTTCTGTGATTGGTTTGGCTTCTGCATGACCGGTAATTGCAAAGGTGTTAGCAGAAAGGGAAGCTTGGACTTTGGGATTGTTGAAATGAATAACAGTCCCATCATCTTTAATCATGTTTACCTGTAGATCATGAAAGAAAAATGTACTTCACATATTAAGTACAACTAAAAGTATCTTTTTAAAAACAATTTCACCAATTATGTTTTTTTGCTAGGTAGTTATGTAATTACAAGGTAGTAATTATCTGAGTTGTGCATACAGGTGGAAAAAGACCCTCCTACCAACAAAGTAAAATGGTATAGATGGCACAAATTACTAGAACGGTCAAAGAATCTAAATTTCAAATTCGAAGACTTCTACTATGAGAAAAAAGTTCATGCCAACATTTTTAAAAAACGTAATAATCAGCCAAGAACTGGCTTCTTAATGAAATGCCCATTATCTTACTCAATTTACACTATCAATGCAGATACCATTTGGTAGGTAGCATCTTAATTAGGCAGTGGGTGGTTAATGAGATAAGAGTGTATGGTAAAAATAACCACTGAAAATCCATAAAGAACACTCAGAAATTTTACCAATCAGGTGTTTCACTCCTTTGAACATTTAGTAAACTTAAAGATTTCAGCTTGTTCTCATCATGTCATTTTGTAGATTATGTCAGTTCCTGTAATATTTAAGGACTGCTTCTCAATAACTTTCAATAACCTTTGTAAAATAAATGTCAAAGCTCTCCCACCCAACTTGCCTGTCCACCTGAACATACTTTATTCATTACTGGGAAACCTTTAAAACCATCTTCACATTCTTTCTAAAGCTTTCACCAATATAAACTGACTGTTTCAGGGTTGATTTAATCCATTGCCTGGGACTTACTGATAAGGTTGAACATGAGCTATTTAAAATGCTATTTTTCTTTCTTGCTTTCTGTGTTTTGGTAGAGTTGAATTTGCGTAAGTTGAATGTGTAAATAATGTGATTCCACTATGTAGTTGACTCCACTGGATAAGTTACCTTGGTGGTAACATGCTTATTACATAAAAAGGTTAGGAGAGTTAATTCTTGGCTACTTTAGAAGCATTTCATGATCCATCCAAAAACTGCCCTTGTCACAATCAAGCAGAGATGCTGAGTGTTCTCCATGATCAGTGGAATTGGGCTTTTCTTCCTCAGAGGTGATCACCACCACTGATAGACAGCACCAGAAAGGAAGGGGAAGAAAGGGGCTTCTAAATTTCAGGCAAGACCTGGAACACAGAGAAAATAAAGGCAAATCCCCTGGGAAACTGTAACTAAACCCCACAAATAATTGCCCCAATTTTTTTCCTAACAAAACTCACTTTCAATTCTCTACCCTCCCCAATCTGAGCATTGTACTTGAAGTTCTATTATGTATATTACACACAGCAAGCATTTAATCCAGGTGTTCTGAACAAATATTGTGAGTTAAAAATACTTTATATTAACTTTAGAAAAAGATAAATTATAAAGTTCTAAAGATAATTATAGTTAAATTAGAAAAGTTTAATATTAAAGTGGCTAAAAATCTTGGAGAGATACAGCTTGAGAAGGAGGCAGTGTAGTAGATATGAAATTAGATGTTGCTCTAGATCTACCCTAGAATCACATAATTTTAGTCTGGGAAAAGAATAAAGACATGGTAAGACTAAATTTTCTAAACCAAGATCAAACCATATAATTTAATAAAGGATTTCTACAGTACTTCCAGTTATGAAAAGTCTCAAATATTGGAATTTGTGATTTTTAAATTTCACAGATGTTCAAATCACAGATTTGAAATCAATACTGTACCAAAAAAGTCAGGCTACATATTTGTCTTTTGTTGTTGTTTTTTCTTGTCCATTTTATTTGTTGAACTTAGAGGTCTTCTAGTTTAAATCTTTTGTTAAAGAAATAAATACTAAAGACAAGAGCTCTTGGTTAAGCAACATACCCAAGGACAAATAGCTGGTTATGTGTAAACCCAGAACACAAACCTGGGTTTCACAACTTTGTTTCGTTTCCTTCCTACAATGTCATTCGCATTCTTTAAACATTTATTTGCCTATAAAAATTCAATTCTGTGGCTCTATGAAAGCTTACTAGAGAATTATTTATCTCAGAATATAGGCTAAAAGGAGAATGCAAAAGGTGAACAGCACAGATATATGGATATATATATATCTTCCTGGCTACAAAATAAATAAGAGGCTAACATGCAGCCAAAAATAACAAATTCCTGAATTTTCCTTCTGTTCAAGCTTCTTTTTCAAGGCCTAAATGGTAAGTCATAGTTTATGTCCTGATGTTGGTCTTTGTAGTATGAAATATGCTGTTTGAGTTTAGTGTGGAAAGCAAGATGAATTCCATCTCAGACTGTGAAAGAGAAATACATTTATTAGATTGTTTTAAATGGGGTTGTATAAAAAATGTAGCTTCATGAATAAAAAGGTCCAGAAAGGGGTAGAGAGTTTAATTTTAGAACAGACAATGAAATATTAGAAGTTAAAAATGCCAGAATATTTCATTTCAATCTAACATTCCTTCCTCTCTACTGAGCAAATGACATGGTTATATAAAGCTCCTAGACACAAGCTATTAGAAACTATCAAAGGATGAATTGTTGGGCTACTCAGTTAAGACAATTCCCCTACTCTTTTAGAGGCAAAAGGGATAAGGAATTTGTTAAATTCACAAAGCAAATTTTATACATTTTATAGAGAGAATTCACTTATTCCAGTGATTTTGCTTATATTTGGTCTAAATAAGTCATATAATCTTAGATGGTGTAAAAACAAGGAGCAGACAAGTAAACAAAGACTATTTAAACCAGCTATTATACTGGCATTCAGGTCCCCTTTTCAATAAGTCATACAGCCCCTTTATATCAAAATGTTTTTCCGCTTAACAGGTAATTGAAAGTAAGGATGATTCTTGGGCAATTGGAGGAGGCATTTTTGAAACCCCGGTACAAAACAGCAGATGCCCTTGCTCTTATTTTTTGCTCTAACAATACTGACATGTCTTGTATTTACAAGAAAGTATTTTGTCCTCTCATGCCTAGTGCATTTAGACATGAAGTTTTAACAGTTTAGAAGAAACTTCTCCTGCTTCTCCACCTTGCAAATTCTCATTTATCCAAATCCTGGGTCAGATGCTTCTTTCTCTGTGAAAACTTAAGGCGGTTTATAAAACTTCTGCACTTCATGCAATTTACAATTAAATAGAATTGTAGTATAATTGTATTTACAAGAAGGTAAACTTCTTGAGATCAGAGACCACGCATTACTAGACATAGTATTCCCCAGATGTCCAGCATGTAAGTCACTCAAATTTGCTAAATGAAAGGACACCTCTTATACAATTTATTCTAAAGTCATGGATACTGTCAGACCTCAACTCCAAAATGCTAGATGAGGGGTCACCTCAAGGTTTAGAAACAGCACCAGTAACGCTCCCATTGAAGATGCCCAGAACCTTCTGGGGTGTATCTGTGGCCTGACTCTTCCTATTGTTCTGAGCTTTCAGAATTAGCCCAACAGTCCTACATAATTTAGGGCCATTTTAAGTCATCTGAGGCAACTGCTTGGTGGCACCATCATGTTGCTATCAAAACTTAAAAAAACCCTGCTTTTGCTAGCCTGTGAGTCAGGTACACACATTAATCACAGCAGCCTTCAATCTGGCAAATCTGATGCTTTAGTTCTACACAGCAGTAAGTTTTTATGGTTATAGGAGGCTTGCAGTTATACTTGACTCCATAGCTCTTGCTGACAACTACCTTCTCAGTTCAGAGAGGAGGTTTAAATTTTTGTGATTTTTTTTGTATTCAAGTCCTCACTAGGCCAGGTAGCTGCAGTTCTGAGAATTGACAGTTGTCTTAAAATCAATTTACTACCACTGCTTCTTCCTATATGTAGTGGCACCTTAAATATTTATCAGAAAATTCATTATTTATTGCCTTCCTCCTATATCTTAATGGAGTGAAATAACAGACATTTTAAGAATAAGGCACATAACTATCTGGGGTTTTGTGAGGCTAAGGGATATCATATTTTGGATATATTCCCGTAAGTCAGTATCTTTCTCAATCAATCCTTCTAAGCTTAGCACCTGCTTATTTCTAAAGGCTAGTATAAAGTATAACCTATTATCATTGATATAAGCTAACACTAACAGCCGTCATTACACTATATGATGTGCTGGGATCATTTTCTCTTATACTCTGGTGGCAAGAGCCTGATGAGATGAATTCTCAACAGCTATGCGGTAGATAGTGTAAAATGATGTACCCTTTCTGAAAAGCAATTTGGCAATATGGATGAAGAGTTCTAAAAATGTTCATGCTCTTTCAGCCAGTAGCTGCATTTCTGAAGTCAGAGATGAAGGTAACTATTTATATACGTAAAAGTCCAACATGTGATTCTTTTATTATCAAAGCATTACCATGTATAATAAAAACATGTTAAATAATGGTTATATGATATATTGGAATATATGTAGACATCTAGACTGATGA
The DNA here is from genome assembly GCA_004027375.1 of Macroglossus sobrinus. Taxonomy (NCBI): domain Eukaryota; kingdom Metazoa; phylum Chordata; class Mammalia; order Chiroptera; family Pteropodidae; genus Macroglossus; species Macroglossus sobrinus. The sequence continues at coordinate 1,203,231 of PVKZ01000152.1, read as the reverse complement.
TTAAGAAGAATATTTTAACAATATGAAACAATTTTTATAACATGCTATTTGGGGGAAAAAAAGGTTCCGAATTGTATATCTAACTAGTCTCAGATGTGTATATGTACATATATAAAAATATATGCATACAAAATTGGGAAAGAAATACTAGACTAACAGTTGTTATTTCTGGGTAATGGTATTATGACTGAATGTTAGTATCTTCTTCATAATTTCTACATACCCTAATTTTCTACAATGACAATATACTTTTATATTGAGGGAGGAAAAAATTCTTTTAAAACAAAAGATGTTCATCAGCAGATGAATGGATAAAATGTGGTATTATCCATACAATGGAATATTTTTCAATTATAAAAGGAGTGAAGCTGATGCATACTACAACATGGATTAACCTTGAAAACATTATGCTAAGTGAAGTAAGGTGACATGGAAGGACAAATATTATGTGATCCCACTTATACAAAATACCTATAATAGGCAAATCCACAGAGACAGACAGTTGGTCAGACATTATCTGGGCTGAGGGAGTTACTGCCTAAAGGGCACAGAGTATGTTTGGGATGAAAAATTTTGGAAATAGATAATGGTGGTGGTGGTTGTACAATATTGTGATATAATTAATGCCACTGAATTGTATACTTAACATGATCAAAATGGAAAATATATATATATAGACAATAAAAATATGGTAAAAACCCCCCAGGAAATTACAAAATAAAGTGAGACTGGTATGGAATGAAAAGGTGGATGGGTCACAATGTTTCCCTTTTACTTTTCTATACTCAGCTGTCCACCCATCAGCACTTGAAGCTCTAGTTGGAGGAAGAAGGAACTGTGGTAAGAGTTAACCAGTAACTTTAGGTACCCTTTCTGTTCAAGTGGTTCAGGAAAAATAACCAGGAAAAGGAAAATATAAAACTTAGGTGTACAATTACAAAATTTACATTCCTAGCCCTAAGCTTAGTCCTGAGCTCCAGCTCCCTACAGCTAACTTCTTGCAGAATAATTCCTCCTAATCAGTATCTCAAACTTAAAAAGCTCAAAACATCTCAACATGGGAGTCGGCATGCTATAAATAATAAATAAAAATGATTCCTGTTGTCAAGACTCTTATAATCTACTGAAAACAGACTATTTGGTTAATAAATAACCATTATACCCCACAATATGAGGTTGTAATAATAAATATTATAGCAGAGCAATTTAAGCTAAGGGCAGTGAAAGTACAGAGAAAAGGTTAATTATGCTTGGAAAGACAGGGAAGGTTTCATAGAGGCAGAATTATATCCTAGTTAAGATAGAAGCTGTCCTCTAAATATATAGTAAAATTCTATGCAGCAACTAGGCCATATGAATCAGAGATTCAGATTTTTGGTGATATTTCACCAAATAACTAACAAAATCAATTGTTTCTGAGAAATGGAACAGTTCCTATTGTTGATTCATGTTGTCGGGAAAGAAAGGTGACAGCAGTCACTATATCCAGCTAGATTACTAAATAAGCACATCCAAATATCTTCAAATGTCATGGAACATAAAATATTTCCAGAAATTGAGTCCTGGGTTGCACCTAGGAATTCCTTCCTAAAACCTGATCATTTACTTGATTTTGTATTGAAACAGTCTCTGAGACTCCCCTGCCCATTACTTTTTGAAAGCTTTGGATTTATCTGTCTTTGGTAATATGTAAAAGAAACCTACATATTATTATAACTATTACACCAAATCAACAAACTAATGAATAAATAAAAGGACTGTCTCAATCCAAACAGTCCTTCAGTTTTTAAAGTTTCTGAGGAGGACATAAATTAAGCGTTGGGAGCGGGAAAAAATCACCAATACTGAAAATAAGATTAGAATTTGACAAAGTCCATTCAACAAGTTTTTGAAACCCACCACTGATCTCCCTACTCCACACCCACCAAACTGAGTAATTTCTACTTTTTTGATGTTTTGAAGGTTTAAGTACAGAAAACATAGTAATATTACTTGGCAATGGTATCTTCTCTTTTCAAAAGTTTTAACCTGCTTTTCTTAAACTGCCAAAAAATAAAAAGATAGTATATTCTATAGAGTTCAGTACTTTGAAACAAGTTTAAAATATCTCAAATTAAAAAAATTGTAATTAATGTTATTTCATCTAAGACATTTTTTCACATCTTGTTTCTGAAAATTGTAGATTTTCATGTATACATTTAATGCAAAATTTCCCCCCTCCTAATAGCTGTTTTTAAACCAAGTATGTGTCATCACTTTCTTTAAAAAAATTGAAAAAAATTTTACTTTAGAGTAACATTAAATATGCTTGAAGCAAGCCAGATTATATACAGCATACTAGATATTCCTAAACAAAATTATTTTAGATATGTAAAGCATTATATAAAGTAGAAATATCTTAGTTCTCAAAAACCATTTTAGAAAGAGAGAAAGAAAAATAAAAATCCTCCCTATCTAATTTTACAGCTGTTACTTTGTATTGTTAATGATCTTTATGCATATTTCCTCTGGACAACTAGTTGGTGAGGGCTGGAAGACACCATTCACAGGAGGACACTCAATGAGAGTGTGTACATGCCTATAATGTACCATTTTCTGTGTAATATTCAAGAGCTATGACTCCTCAAGAAGTTAGAACTGTAATGGCAGTACTAACAAAAAGAAATTCATAATTCAGTTTAATAAATGTCATATTAAAGTAAATATAGGGCATTATGAGGCACATAGGAAAGGCACCTAACCCTTCTTTGCAAAAATGTGTGTGTGTGCTACCAGGAATGCTTGAGTGGAAATAACATCTGCATTAAGATCTGAAAAAGGAAAAAGATCTGCAAAAGCAATGTCCATGGAAACACTGATGGGGATTTCTTTCATCTATAATGTAAATAATGAATTCCGTATGGCAGATGTTCAATAATACTGGACATAAAGCAAGTACTTCCCCTTTCTTTGGTGAGGTGGTACCACACATAGTATTAATAATTCAATCTAACTTATGGCAGTGAAAATTTAAACATCACGAACTATCAGAAATGGGATCTTTAGGCAGAAGTGGATCTAGATGGTAACAGATCACAAGTAGTTGATATTATTATAATTGTTCTTGTGTCTTTTGAAATAACATCAACATTTGGCTTCATATTTGAGAAAAGTAGTATCATCAAAATATAATAAAATGATTTTTAAAAAATTTAACCAATATTTTTGAAATTAGACTAGTAAGAAATCCAATCCATAGAAAGCTACTGCTAGAGCTTCTTGGCTGAGGTAATAATTAGAAAGAGTTGAATAGTGGGAAAATGGGAAAAAAAGTCCACCTTTTTTGAAGAAATCTTGGAGTTTATTTCTATATTATTTAAAATAGTCTTTTATTTTACATTAAAATTCAAAATCAGTTCTATAATTTTGTCATATATGAAAAACTTTCAGTCTGAAAACTATGATGAATTCCTTAACTGTCTACTAAAGTCATTTTTGGTCCATCATCCAATTTTATACAGTAAGCAAATTCAACAGCTACAGTCCACCAAGACATCTGAGTGACAATATCAGATTCTTCTAAACTGCTGTTTCATGTTTGAAAAGTGTAAATAATTATTTGTGAATATGCTTTCTGTCCACATAATTTAACAGTATACAAAGTGATCATACCTCTTCAATACCAGCTATGTTATTCACAGCCAGTTTTTTTAGAGAACTCTGAAGTTTTTTGTCATCAGCTGTCGCTGTTCTATGTACCACCTTCTTCTTTCTGCGAGCTGTACCCTGAAAAATAATCGAACAGAAGGGTTTAGCATGGTTTGCATCTGGCAACTGCAATCACATGTCTTCCTATTCACAGTACCCTAACTAAAACCCACATAAATTGCTGACTTAATAGTAATAATTAGTAAGACTGCTCAGAGTTGTATTTGTCAGCCTAATCCAGATCTTTAAAGATCAGTTCTAGCCAGTTCTTATTTTATCCAATTCCTAGACTTTATCATTTCAACTCATTGTTTCAAAAGTTTTCTAATAAAAAATAATTTATAACCTCACGGCAATTTAGTGTGCTTTATAACAACTTTCAAACATTATAAGGGATGCTTTTTTTTTTTTTTTAATAATACCTACCATCCGCCGACAAAATCTAGAGATATTCTAAAACTTTGGAGATTATGACATGATTAAGAATCAAATGCCTGCTATGTGAGTGTTCTAGGGCCTGGAATCCAGTAATGAAAAAGATCAAGTTCTTTCTTCAAGGGGCTTACACTACAGTGAGAGAGAAAAGTCAGTAAATATATAAACAAATTAGATAATTTCAAATGAGGCAACAGTATTTAGAAAAAAAAATAGCAATGATAAAGAGTATTCGGTGAGAGCCAAGCACTACTTTATTAAAATGTTCAGGGAAGGTTCCTCTGAAGAGATGACATGAGCTGAGACCCATGGGAAGATCTAGGTGAAGAGTGATCCAAGCAGAATAAAACAAGAGTGAACCTATTGTGTCTCCAGAGAGAAAGTAGGCCAGTGTGGCTAGAACAGGGTAAACAATGAGAGGAGGAGGAAAATGAAATCAGAAAGATAGGCAAGGGCCAGGTCATGTAGCCTAGAATGTCAGAGGCAGGAGTTAGATTTTATTCTAATTGCAACAGGAAGCTATTGGAGGGTTTTAAGCATAGAGAGGACTTGATCTGATTTCTGATTTTAAAAGATGACTGAGGTTGCTGTGAAAAATGAACTATAATGAGATCAATCAGGAAGCTACTATACCAGTCCTGATGACATGAGGGTTGTGGCAGTGGAGATGGGGAGACTTCATAAATTCAGAAGAATAAACAGGATTAGATGCAGGAAATGTGAAAAAAGAGAATCCAGTATGATGCTTAGAATTGGCCTGAGTAAGATGCTGAAAAAATACACTATTTACTGAGATAGAAAAAGCCTATTTCTAAATGGATACTTTGAAACTCTAAATATATTTTTCCACTGAACAACTATTTAAAATATTGATAAAATTCCTGGGCCCATTTACAAAAATGAAACCTAAACCAGAACTGAAACACTAACAAAATCAGCCTAAGTCTTAGGGCTAAACCTTTTTTGAGACCTGGCAGGAGTAAGAGGAAAATAAATGGAGATTTCTGTCTCTGAGAAGCTCCTGCAGAAGTACTCAGCCTTACTGGAGGTAGACAGAGAATTCAGTTTCAGCAACTCTAGGTGGGTGTGGGGGTGAGAGAAGGAAAAGCTCTGTCAGTAGCAGCAGAGGTTTAACGAAATTGTTTCTGAAGTATGGATTAGAAGTGACTATTTATATAGACGATCATTTATTTGTGAATGTTCCTGACTCAGGGATAGCTCAATTGCTTACTGAATACGTCAATTCAAATGATCCTCAGACACCTCAAATTTCAACATGTCTATCTATAAGCTTATCAGTCTACCAAACTATTCTTCGTATATTCCTAAGTTTTGTAGCTGACGGTACCACCATATATTCAGTCTCTAAAGCCAGAAATATGGAGGTCATCTCAGACTCTTCTCTCTCCCCTTCATCCCCCATATTCCATCAGTCACTTCCAACTCAGAAATCTGTGTCCCACATATAATGGCAATAGCCTCTTAATTTTCTCCTTTATGCAAAGTTCTATTTAATTTCATTTTCAACATTGCCAGCGGTTACTTTTCTAAAATGATTGTTACTTCCTCCTTAAAATCTTTCAATAGTTGCCCTTGCCTATAGGATAAAAGCCTAAACTCAGTATGACATATAAGGCTATAATACAACCCTGAATTACCTGGTTTCCTACTATTCTTTATCCATTATATATTCCAAACTATAGCTATACCAAAGTAAAGCAAATCATTCCATTTTAAGCACCATGGTATCTCAGCATCCTTTGTGCATTTTCTTGTATGAGAATGACAATCCTTTTTCAACCTACCTTTTACCCTCTCACCTGTATACCTGGTGATAAATTCTTATTCTCCAAATCTCAGCTCAGTGATGACTTTTTTGTCTCCCCTACACCAAGAACACCTTATACTTCATTTTTTAGTGTAAATGTGAGCATGTCTCTCTTCCAAGCCTGGCACACAGTAGGTGCTCAACAAATTAGTTAAATGAATGAATGTGCCAACTACCTGGTTTAAAATTTATATAATAGTGACGTGCTGCATCAAGCTCTTCAGGCATATTCTATGGTCCCTAGTTTCTGCACTGGTACATTATAGTATATTCGATGCTACAATGAGACTACTTGAGTTACATGAATGTGTTATGATTCTAATGTCATATAACAGTATCACTTTGAAAGAAGGAGAAAGTACTAATCAATACTTCCATTCACCCTCTCCTGTCCCCATCACCAGGCGCTATGGTTATCATGAAAGAAAATGACACAATGGGGCTGCTACATAGTGTCTTACCTACCCTTCTCCCCAAATCTGAGGTAAGCACTGTTCTTGCTTTTCCTTTTGCAAAGGCTGTATTGGGCAGAGATAAGGGCAGAATATTCTCCTTGAACCTGGGGCCAGAGCTAGAAGGGATCAATCCCTTTGGGGCTCAGAACAAGCTCTTCCTTAGGCTTCAAAATGCACAGAATAAGAATGCTCATGTTCATATAGAAAGGAATTTGGGAGGAAAACCTAGCAATGAACAACATGTGCAATCAGCCTGAGCGTCTCCAATTAAACCATTTATAAACCTAACTGTAGCAGTAAGTGCATCCAGTCAAAAAGAGGTAACCTTAACATCTGGAATGCCCTGCAGGTGAGTCTAACATATTAACAGGTATTATTTATTAAGTATTTACTCTGTGCCAGCCACCATGTTAGGTATTTTATAAATAGTACTCTATCTTTAGAAGCATCTTATGTAGGATTATTTCTATTTTGCAGATGTGAAAACGGAAGTTTTACAAGTGTGGATAATTTGTTCATGTCACATAACTATCAGAAGTTAAGAGGATTCAAACAAAGGTGGCTATTTTCACTGCATCATTAGCAAGAGAAGTCTTCTAGTTTTCTATTTTAGACTTAGACAAGTTATTTTCAAATTGGAATGTGGTTTGATATTGATTACTGAAAAGATTTTAGATTGTCAATGGCCACAAATCCAAAATAATAACAATTCTATCTGATAATAATATATTCGCCTATCAATTTTTCTTACGCCACACTCACCTTGCCCCCTATCCGGACCTGAGCCTGAAGTTTGGCTAACTTTTCTTGATTCATGTTGTTGGTAAATCTAGGGGGGGAAAAACAGATTTGTTAAAGTCACTGTTTACCAAAATAAAATAACTGTTTATGTAACAGTACCTTCTGGCTCACTGAGCTTATAGTGTTTTTCACCATGATCATTTTAATACTGTCTATATTCTTAATAAATATTAATAACTTTTCTAGCTTCATAAACCAGACTTTAAAAGAACCAAATTAAATAATACCACAAGGGAGTCAAACATACAAATAGAAAATAGAATGAGATTCAAAGTTACCTATTTGAAGATCCCTTCTTAAACGCATAATTTGGTACCCTGGCATTCAGTAAAACCTAACCCATTATAAATTCTCTGTAAGCAGGCCAGTTTTTCCCTCAAAGACCTCTACAGCAGAAAGCTGTTACTAAATGTTATTAGCACAACCTTTAAGTAGACTTTTTTCTCCCAAAACATATTCTGTATTTGTAAACCATAAATAGAAGACCAAAAAGAAAAAAAAAACTAGACAAAAAAATTCAACAATAGGCCGTCTAGCTGTCAAGATATGAGTTAATCATGTCCTCTATTCAAGGTCAGATGATATGTTAATAAGGAAACAGACCCAGATTGTCAGATATTCAGCACTTCTGCACTTTCCACAGAGTTCATTCAATATCTTGCACTGATATAGTATATCATACTTGTTAAGATATTCTTGCATACAGGATAAAAACCTCACTGCACAATATGACTAAAACATATCTCTGCTATATAATACTAAATTTTCTGGGGGAGAGTGGGGAGAAAGTAAGGAGATTCTTAACTATAAGCTTCTTAAGGCTAATCTTAATTTTGAAAATTCTGAGAACATATAAAGTCATGAATTCTAGTCTGGTAATTTTTACTAAGAGAGAAAAGTTCTTATGTTTATAATGGGTCATAAAATTCCATACTCTATATACAAAAAGAAGCCAATGTTAAAGTCTTGTTTTACTTGTTCTGTGGATCAACAGATCATTACTGATATGTGAGAGATGGAATAAAAGACAAGGTTGTTAGCAAACCTTTTTTTTTTTTTGCCAATTCTCTAACCTCTTTATAATCATTCAGATGAAAAAAGATTAAATAGAATCTTAAGATTATATAAGTACTAAACATTCTGTATTCTGACACCATACTTAGGCACTAACCTGTATATATCTCTGTTTTAAGGCTACATAAAGTCCAGTTCTCAAATAACATTGAGAATTTATGATTCCTTAATCTTTGCTCAGCACTCTATCACAATGCTAAAGCAGCTAAAAACACTTTTGGAGGAAGTGTGATCCATAGACTTAAATTTGCTTATGTAAATCCCAATTTCTACACTTAATATCCACAGAAAAGAACCAATATTCACTTTTTGTGACCATAAAAGTGTAATGAACTAACAAAAAGCCTAAGGACTTTTTTTTTTTGTTTTCTGTTTGTTTGGGTTTTTTACAAAATAGAGGCTAAGTGAAAATACTAGAACTAGACACAGGGTAAACCTTTTGGGACTCTTCTGCATTTTGAGGTGACAATCCCCGAGAAAAGATGGAAGAGAAGAGGTGAAGTCAAGATAGACTCCTGACTTCTTTAAAAACAAATGCAACAAAGTTAACTTTTTACATCAATGCACAGATGAAAGAACAGATTCCATTACAGGCAGTCAAGTCAACAAGATAACAGAGAACTCATTCCCAAAGAGTATCTCAGAGAAAAAGCATTTTAGGTAGGTTGGAAGCTCAAGAGGGCAGGGGAGGAAGAAAGGTGGTCCTTTGACTACTATCAGGTTGGGGTGTGTAGAATTCAAGTAGGAAAGAGGATTAGATTCTATGAGAAGATATATCAAGCTCAGAATCTGGACTAAACCTTAAAGATCACCTGGTTTAATTCCCTATTCCTCAGCCAACCTGTACTTTATTGTCCTGTATGTGAGGCCATCTCAAATACCTGCAAGCAGCAGCAAGGTATAAATTATCAACAAATAAAAGTTTATTTCTCTCCCAATTAATAGATTTGCCAATGGGGGCCCAGAAGGAAGTCACTTCCTAGGCCTAAAAGGGAGAATTAATGATTAATGAGTTCTTCCCTGGAAAGCCTAGAATCTTTCAGCCCTTCCCTCAAGGACTCAAGAAAGTGTGTAAATAATGAGGTTTTAATCATTATTTATTGAGTGCCTAAATTCCAAGGATTATGTTAGGCACTTTTACATACATCATTTACACAGATGAAATAATTTCAACTTTTAGTCCCGACTTTTTTATTATGTGGGGTTTCTCTAAGGAGAAGCACGGGCTTTGGAATCAGAAGGATCAAGGTTCAATCACTTAGGATTTCGTAAAGGTATTTTACTTCTCTGAACTTGTGTTCCTTATTAGAAAAAGTTTACCACCACACACTTCTCAGGGTTGTTTTAAGGGTTAATTAAAGGTTAAGTTATCAAGCACAGGGTATAGCTCACAGTAGATACTTAAAAAACTGGCAACTATTGTTACCACTTACAAGGGGACATCTATGGTATAGTGAAAGAACGTGGGAACGGAAGTGGAAACCGCCATTCACTAGTAACACTGTGCCTGTCGGTCAATTATCAATTTCCTGACAGCCTACTAAGCATCAAGCAGTGTGATGGGGCTATGAAGATGGCCAAGACAACGTCTCAAAGTGCGAGACCGACTTGTAAACAAATACTGCCATTACGAGGTGAAGAGCATTGCAACATAATTCGGCCTCAAGCGCTAGGGAGCTGGAGGCTTGGGGCTGCGAACCTGTTTCCCTGTTCGTAGGGAAGGATCAAATGAGATGACAACAGATAAGCTCTATAAAGCTCAAAGCTCACAGCATTGCTGTTGTGAATACTGACGAGTAACAGGACAGAGGCGGGGACGGGATCTGGGGGGCAACAGCGCGGGCCTTCTCGGCCCCACAAGGGGCGGTGGTGCTGGGGACTTTCCCTCAGGTGCCGACCCCCAGCTGCGCCGCCGGTAACCGACAGGACAGGCTAGCCGCCTCCGCCCCCACTTGGCACGCCACGGCGGAAGTGGCAGCCCGAGCAGTTAGCGGGTGTCGGAAGAAGAGGGCGTGGGGAGACCGTGCGCAGCGGCATATGGCCTTGGAGTGGCGGGACCGCCGGGGGTCTCACCTGAAGCAGGGAGGGTCCTCCAACACCGGCACGCGGCAAGAGCAAGATGGCTGCCTCAGTCGAGACAGAGAAAGACGACGGCAGCGGTGGCGGCGGGAGCAGTACCCACGTGACACAGCCGGCCCTCACTAGAGTAGCCTATCCAGGGAGAGCATTCGCGAACTACAAAGCCCAGCGTGCTCTGTGCCTCCCATTAGAAAGCCGGCCGGTGCAGGTGGCCGCGCTGCATTCTGGAGCTTGCAGTCTTCCGAGTGTTTCATTGTGTCGGTGCCTATAATATTGTAGGGAGACTGATAAAGGAGGTGTGTATTTTTGTTTGGGCCTGTACTTTGTCATATGTCTTTCACTAGGCATTAAGTAAGCGCTGTTGGACTCTACTGTAGTGGACTCAATTAGTTTCCACTCTGGAGGAGAGACAGAAATTTTTGACCTGTTATGCATCAGCGAGGAAAAATTAAGGTGAAACGCTAGATCCACAGTTTAAAAACAAAAATATATTTAACCAGAAGAAGCTTTACGCTTTAAATGTCTGCAGTGACTTATGTCCTGGTTCCCTGAAGAAGCTAGGTCAATTTTGCAACAAGAGATACCATATTTGGTTTTCTCGGAGCTTGCATCAGTTAGTAGCATAATTGCATAATTCCTGAGTGGAAGAATTGCCGTTGCAAAGAAAAAGAAGGTCCAGTGCTTCTCCAGCAGAAAGAGGCATTCTTGCAAAGCACGGAGACGAGGCATGCAGAACAGGTTTGCCCAGGTCTCTTCGAGACCTGCGCAGGAACCTAAGAATAAAATCTGTTTTTGTCTAGTCAGTTATATTTGCAGCAAGTAAGTGGGGCCCGAGGTCAATGGGCACCCTGCCTACAGTTTGGAGCTGCTGATTTCACGGATCAATAATTTGTATTGTGGATATCAAGTGCAGCGGTTCTTGGGGGGCGGGGCTAGCCCACTGGCAGACGCAACCAGCAACGGTTCTCAAGTCTCCTCCCCAACCCCCACTAGCTCTGCCCACCTTTCTCTCTATCGGCCCTCTGAATGAACATCCAGATTCGGGGTGAGAGGAAGAAATTGCGCCCAAGAACAACACCCGTACTCTTCTACGTGACCTGCATCTTTAAACTCACTCGGTCTCAAACCGTACCCCGGAGGCACCACCCACATCCGTCTAACATCACTTCCTTCAAGGCTAGGAAAAAAAAAAAAATCTGGGAACGCGAAGTGTCGGGTTGAGCTGCACTTGGAGAACAGCACAGACCATCTGCTACGACTCCGGCCCTGTGTCTGCTGAGCCCAGTGGCCCCGCGCACTTACCACCATGGAGCCGCGGCCTCGTCTCGGGGCCACCTGTTTGCTGGGCTTCAGTTTCCTGCTCCTGGTCACCTCTTCTGATGGACATACTGGGCTTGGAAAGGGTCAGACCGCCTTCTTATCTTAATCTTTACTCATCCTGGGTCCCAGCCCAGTATAACCCTATTGTTTTAACACGTTCCCCCTTCCGTTTTGTCTCTTAGGTCACGCCAGATTTCTTTTTATCCCCTTCAACTGCCCCTGGACTTTGAAGATTTCTTGGGGTAGGGAGTAGCAGGTCTAGGGAATGTAATGATAGGGAAGTTGTACTTGAAGCTTTTCTAAATTCTAAGGTTGGGTAAGGAATGGCTCTTAAATTAGGTAAAACGTTTAAGAGGCTAGCATAGTGCTTAGCACTTGTAGGTCCTCAGGAACGGTCACCTTTCCTGCTAAGAGAAATAGGGCCTTTGGAGACCGGCATTTGCGGAATCCATCCCACCGCCCCGCACCTTACCTCTTCCCTGAATGGTTAGGTTACTGCCTCTTCCTTGCCCTGGGGGGAAACAGCACCTGCATTTTAGAGAGGAGTGACTGGTGCCTAAGGAAAGGCTAGATGAGAGTAGATCTGATGTTAGTGGGGGTCACCAACAATTTTCCTTCCTGTAGTTCAGTCAGTGTATCTGAAGAAACTGATTTTTTTTTTTTTTTTGAGGACTGAGTGGACAGTGGTTAGGAATAGAGGATAGGAGATGTGACCCCCACCCCTCACCATTCCATTACCTACATCTTCATTGGAACTCAGGGTTTATGCTTTTCTAAGTGGGTGGGTAGAAGTAGCATGGATTCCCTTCCCTTTCAGTTTGTGTGTGTATGTGTGTGCATGCACACTGACCTTACTGTATGGAATGACTGCTGCAGTACTGCTGTTTTAAATTCTGTTTTCTCTTATCCTCCCTATTTGTATATTTATTGGTGGGTGATGAGATTGGGTGGACATTTGATGTGCCTGAATACAGTCACTCCTTCATTCAGTAAATAATTTTTGATCACCTATAATATTCCCGGCACTAAGGATATAGAGGTGGAGAAGAGAGACAAGATTCCTGTTCTCACGAGTTTCTATTCAAGTCAGAGACGGAGAGACACATGAACAATTAATAAGACAATATCAGTTAGGAATAAATGCTAGAAAGAAAATGAAAATGGGATGGAGCAGAAAGGCAGGAAAGGATAAGGGAGCTGGCATTCTATACTTGAGTTAGGAAGGTCAGGAAATGCTTCTCTGAGGTGATATGTGGGTTTCCATCTCAGTGATAAAACTGGGTGGTGAATTTTACGGGGCCAGAATTTTTAAATATTGACAGATTAAAAACCAATTACTGTCTATTTAACATATAATTGTATATACCAAATAAGACAGAAGAGTATAGTGTTAGGAGAGAGTTTAGATCTGAGTTTTAATTTATTCTGTCACTAACCAACTAAGAGGCCTAGGGCAAGTTGCTTAACTTCTCAAAGCTTAGTGCCTCATCTACAAAAATGGGCATAGTAACTACCTTAGACCTCAACAAATAGTTTACTCTGTTTCAGTTACTGTGTAGGTGTGGGCAGTCCCTTGGAGTCATGTATTCAGTATCTTTATTCTTTGTTAGACATTTAGCTCTATGTGGTTATTCTTATTACCGTTGCTGCATAATAAACCACCCCAAAATTTAGTGGCGTAAAGAAATCATTTTATAATGCACATGATTCTGTGTGTCAGGAATTCAAAGAAGGCGCAGTGGGAAAGGTGTGTTACTGCTTACATGATGTTTGGGGCCTCAGCTGAACTGGTCATTTCTCCATGTGATCTGTCTTCAGGGGCTAGTACAGGCTTCCTCACAAAAAGACAGCTGGATTCCAAGAGTGAATGCGCTAAAAGGACATGGTGGAAATGCATAGCATTTTTATCATCTAGCTTTACAAGTCACATAGCACCACTTCCCCCAAACTCTGTGAGCATGTTCAAGGAGGAGGGACATTAACTCCTACCCCCTGCCCCCAATGCAAGACTGTTGTGTTCACTTTGTAAGAAGAGCCTGTGGAATGGGATGTATTACTGCAACCATCCTTGAGAAGTATAGTCTGTCCTAGGAAACCAGGACCATTGTTGTCTTATTCATGCTTAGGACTATTTGTTGAAAGAAGAATGGTACACATGATCATTGTGATCCATGTCATTTTTTAGCTTATAGTCTGAAGACTGCATGACACTGTGATATGTACTGTGAGCAGGGAAACCAGGTCACTAGGAGCACATATGAGGGCAACTTGAGGTGGGTGACTGTGTTGTGATGATTAAATAAAAAAAGAAAAACTTAATATTGTGTTACAAATTGAGAAAGTATTAGTTAATGTTTATTATTATGTTCTCCCAAAGAATAATTGCTCCTGAAAGAAATTAATATTTCAAAATTTCATCTTTTTATATCTTGTGGGTATGGATTCTTAGGAAATAGATTATAGACCACCCACTGCACCTCCCAAAAAAGTTCTACCTAGAGCTGTGGTCCCTGAAAATCTTGATGAGTAAGATTACTTTCCAGATATGTAAGTAGCTCTGGCTCTTTCCAGAAATTGGCCTTGTGGTTTGCAGAGAGGAGAGACTGAATGACTACCATTTTCATTAAGAAGTACAATTGTGTGGTGTGAGCACTGGATAGGAATCAGGAGGCCTGTGTTTTAGTCCTGATCAGACCATGTAGCCAGCTGTGATCTTCCCTGGAGACTATTTATTAAGTGAGAGAATTAGACTAGAAATTATTTCTAAGAGTTCTTCAAGCTCTAAAGTTCTAGAGTTCTATAATAATTTTGTTATTCTCTATGTGCTAAAAATTTGGAATATATTACTATGGGAAGAAGTATAATGACTAACTTTTACTCTACATTTTGTATATTCCAGGCATTGTTCTGTGCGTTTTTCACATGTTGGCTGGTATAATCTTCATAATAACCTGAGATGATAATATTGTCATCCCCATTTCACAGATAATATAAAATAGGGCATAGTACTCACACAGCTAGTAAGTGGGCTAGCTGGGCCACAAATCCCAAAGCCAGTGCTCTTAACCAATAAGTATACCACTCCTGCCTCTGAATGCAGAAACTGCTTTGAAGACTTTAAAGGAGAAAAGAGAAAGCTGTCAGTAGAGGTGATTCATGTGTTCTCCTGCCTGAAACAGAAATGGATGATTGTCAAGTCTCCGGAATAAAAATTTGTCACTGACACATGGAATGTTCACCTTCCACATCATGTCTGTCCTGTTCACATTCACAACATCCCTGTGGAATAGATATTTTTGTTAGCTATATTTTGCATTTGTGAAAACAATGAGTGGCTAACCTAGGATTCCAACCCAGGTCTGTTTGACTGCAGGCAGACTTTTTTTAACTACTATGTTATTCTATCTACCTCTCAGGTACAGTGTTCCCTGTTTTAGAGGCTTGGCTGCTAGGTCTGACACGTGACCTTTTATTTTGTAAGCTGGGAGGAGAGTGGATAATACTTTTCTGATGTCTTTAGTTTATACTCATGAAAACAATTTTAGAATGAAGAACTTGGGAATTGTGATGTAAATGCAGTGTTTAGAAATGGTCACTTTCCCTTTTTTTATCCTTTTTTAAATTAACGTTTTAAGGGGGAGCTGCTAACTTGGGAGCCTTCAGCTCACTTTGCAGGTAACTGGCATAAATTTAGTGGCCATGTGGGTGACACTTGAGGAAATTGGACTCTCTTCAGATGTTCCACGTTGGCATGGGTGTGAGTAGGTGGTGTCAGAGAATAGGTGATTTTAGTAACAAGATAAACACTGTACTCTTTCATTATTTTTGAAGGGAAACAAAAAGACCCAGGTTTTCCAGATCCAAAGTCAGTGTTTTCATTCTTCTTTGGTGAAGCCATGTTCCTTCATTCATTTATTCATTTGATCTTTGCTAGAGAGACAAGAAAATATCTCAAGTGGTTAAACTACAGACTTTGGAATCCACCACCTAGGAGTTTAATCCTCATTATAACCTGAGATATTCCAGCCCTGCCACTTACGAGCAGTATAAGTTTGGGCAAGTTATTTAACTTCAGCTTCCATATTTGTAAAATTTCTACTTCATAAGTTTATTGTGAGGATTCAATAGTTAATACATGTAAAAGCATTATTCCACAATAAATGCCATATGAGCATTAGTCATTATTAATATTGTTATTGTTATTATGTTATTGTAATTACCACCAAAGTAAACATTCAAAAAGGAATGGTGGTGATTGTTACTATTATGAAAAATTCCAGTGTACTTTTTAATATGAATTTGCAAAGAAATTTTTTACACATGTAGTGAACTGTTTCAGCTACACCTCTAGACTTACTCTTAGGGCAGCTAGGTAAGTGTTGGGTACGAGAAAAGCATGTTAATTAGAAATCAGGAGACTTAAATTCTGTTTCTGGCTTCCTTTGTAGTCTTGGGTAGGCTCTGCCCTTTTCTAGGTCTTTGTAATATGAGAAGATTGTACTAATTGATCTCTAGGTTTGTGCTGTCCAATATGTAGCACTAGCCACATGTCACTCTTAAATTTTAAATTAATTAAAATTAAATACAGTTAAAAATTTAGCTCCTCAGTTATAGTACATTTCAAGTACTCAATAGCCACCTATGCCTTGTGGTTACCATATTGAAAAGTGCAAATATGGAACATGTCCATCATTGCAGAGAATTCTGTTGAACAGCACTGCCTGCAGAGGAGCTCTCTTAGTAATAACCACCTGTGACTCTAAGTTTTGTCAGCTAGCTTCTGAGTAGCCCAGTTGCTGGAGAAATTATATTTTATCTGATATTAATCTAGCTTCCCTGACTTTCTTTTGGCTGGTATTTGCCTGGTATATATTTTTCAATCATTGTATTTGTGACTTATAAATCCTTCTGTTTTAGGTGCTCTTGTAAACATGTAGTTTTGTTGTTGTTGTTGTTTTTAACCGAAATCTGACCATTTCTGTCTTAACTCTAACTGGCATGTTTAGTCCACTTATGTTTGTGGTGATTATCGACAGAGCTGGTCTTATTTATTTCATCTGATTTCCATTGCTAACGTTTTTTCTATGCTTTTTTTCTCTTTTTGTGCCCTTCCTTTGGGGATTGAGTATTTACTTATTCTTATTTTGTTTTATCTCCTTTATTGGTTTGGAAGTTGACACCTAGTTCTTTTAGTGGTTACTCTCAAAATTTTACTTGAATACTTAACAAAATCTAACATGAATATCTTAACTTCTCCATGGTAAGAGGGCCCTAGAACATTTTAACTTCAGTCACTTACTCTTTACTTATAGCAGTTGTTCTCCAGTATTTTAGTTGTCTTTTTTTTTTAACTCTTCAAATTGAGCATTAAGATTTTTATGCATATAGTATTTAGGTTTATCTGCATGTTGGCCAGTTAATTTGCTCACTGTTCCTTGTATCTAGGCTTCCTTCTGGAATCCCTTCCTGAAATGTGCCCTTTATCCTTTTAGTTTCTCTGGTTCTTCTCTCTTAGGGGACCATTTCATATTTCCTCTTACCTCTTCAAACCTTCAGTATTTATAACACAAACTTTGCTCTCAGCTGGTGACCATGCTTCTTATTTATCAGAAGACAAAGAATCAGAAGAGGCCTTTCAAAAATTGTCACCATACACTTACCCACCTTATAGCACCAGTATCCATATATTCTTTCTTTTCTGTCTTAGATAAACTACCTATGCTCCCAGAAAAGGCTAATCTCTTCACTTGAGTGCTAAATTCCATTTTCTTTTGTCTACTCAAGATACTGGACAAGAAAGGAGTAAAGGAGACAATTCAACCTATAACAACCCCTGTAGTCTGTTTTCCGTACAGAAGCCAGAGCAATGCTGTCAAAATAAATCATATCATATTATAATAAAAGCCAGAGTCGTTACAGTGATCTACCAGGCCCTGAATTGTTTGCTCCTTCCCTTGCCTCTTTGTCCTTACCTCCTTCTACTTTGAAGGACAGCATAGTATAGTGCTTAAAAACAAGAAGTCTGGACCCGGTCTGCTTAAGATTAGATCCTACCTCTGAAACTCATTAGCTATGTGAACTTTAGAAAGTTACTTAAACTTTGTGCCTTAGTATTATGATCTGGAAAAAGGGATGAATAAGAGTACCTGCCTCTGAGGAAGTTATGAGGATTGATATTTTCAAAGTGCATAGAGTAGTGCCTGGCATATAATAGCAAATACTTGTAGGAATTCTCCAGTTCTAAGCTCTTTATTGTATTCATTTATTTGATCCTCATAGCAATCCTATGAGGTAGCTGCTATTTTTATCCTCATTTACAGCTGAGGAAACTTGAGATTAAGTAACTTGGCCAAAGTCACAGAGCTAGTAAGCTGCAGAACTAGGATTCATACCACACAATCTAGGTCTAGAGTCCATGCTCATAACCACTCCACAGTATTGCTCAGTATGTATGTATGTATGTATGTATGTATGTATGTATGTATTTATTGACATAATGAGTGATGAGATATACCTGGTAACGAAAAAATATCTCAATCTAAAAATGTGTATTTTGCCCTTATTCTTTTCTTTTTTAATTTAATTTTTTAAGTTTATTAGAGTAACATTGGTTAATACAATTGTATAATTTTGGATGTGCATTATACTTTGACATCTATATATTCTATTGTGAGATTACCACCCAGAGTTCAGTTTTCTTCAGCTACCATATATTTGCTCCCCTTTATCCACTTCACCCACTCCTAACCTCCCTATATTTGACCCTCTTTACCTTGTCTACCTCTTCCCTCCTCCCCCACACTCTCCCACAAGTCCATTGTCCATGTCCCTGAGTCTCTGTTTGTCCTGTTCATTTGTTGCTTTTAGGTTTATATCCCACATATAAATGATAATCATGTGATTTTCTACTTTTTCAATCTGGCTTATTTCACTTAGCATGATTATCTCGAGGTCCATTCAGGTTGTCGCAAATGGCAGTATTTCATCTCTTCTATGGCTGAGTAATATTCCATTGTATATATGTACCACAGCTTCTTTAGCCAATCATCTATCATAGGACACTTAGGTTGCTTCCATGTCCTGGCCACTGTGAATAGTGCTGCTATGAACATCGGTGTGCAAATATCTTTTTGGATATGCGTTTTCTAATCTTTGGGGTAAATACCCAGTAGAGAGTTTTGCTGGATCATATGGTAGATCAATTCTTAGTTATTTGAGGAACCTCCATACTGTTTTCCATAGTGGCTGTACCAATTTGCAGTCCCACTAGCAGTGTATGAGGGTTCTTTTTTCTCTACATCCTCTCCAACATTTGTTATTACTTGTTCTCTTGATTATAGCTATTCTAACAGGTGTGAGAAGGTATCTCATTGTGGTTTTGATTTGCATTTCTCTAATAGCTAGCGATATTGAGCATCTTTTTATATATTTGTTGGCCATTTGTATGTCCTCCAGGGAGAAGTATCTGTTCAGGTCCTCTGCCCATTTTTTGATTGGATCATTTGTTTTTTTTGTTGTTATTGAGTCATATGAGTTCTTTATATATTTTGGATATTAGGCCCTTATCGGAGGTGTTATTTGCAAATATATTTTCCCATTTGGATGGTCTCTTTACCTTGTTGACTATTTCTTTTGCTGAGCAGAAGCTATTTTGTCCTTATTCTTAAAAGATAGTTTTGCTAGGCACATAATTCTCAGTTTAGAGATTTTTTTTTGCAGCATTTTGAAGATGATATTTCTCTGTCTTCTGATTTCTAGTTTGTTCCTGTAAAAATATTGACCTCTTGTAGGAAATATATCATTTCTCTTTGAAATACTTTTAAGATCTTAATATTTTTGTTGTTCTACAGTTTCACTACAATTTAAATGTGCATGTATTTTGTTTTTGTAATTGCCCCCACGGATTACCAAATCTGCTTATATCTGCAGATTTATGGTTTATCTCAGTTCTTGAAAATTCTTAGCCATTATCTTTTTTCTTTTTAAAAAATTAAAATTTATTTTTAAGTAGGTAATATATTAAATAAATCCATTAAAAGATTATTTTCCTCTCACTGTTGTCCTCCAGTCACCCAGTACCCACCCCAGTGATATAATCTTTTCAAACATATTGTTTTCCTTCATCTTTTCATTCTGAGACACCAATTTTATATATACTGGTCTTTCTTAATCTATCCTATATTTCTTGACCTCTCCTTCACATTTTCTATCTCCTTATCTCTCTGTGCTGCATTTTGGATAACTTCTGATCTATCTCTACACCTGTCTCTAATTTCCTGTTTTAACCAATCCATTGAATTATTTTTAATTAATAGTTTTTCTTTTCAAGCAGTTTAAGGTCTATTGAAAAATAGGAAAATATGAAGTTTCCATGTAAGCCCTCACCTCTCCACCTCTCCCCCACTCCCTCCAGTTTCTTCTATTAACATCTTGCATTAGTGTGGTACATTTGTTACAATTGATGAACTAGTGTTGATACATTATTTTTAACTGAAGTCCATGGTTTACATTAGGGTTCACTCTTTGTGCTGTACTTTCATGCTATGGGTTTTGATAAATGTATAGTAACATATGTATTAGTTTGCTAGGGCTGCTATAACAACCACAGACTTGGTTAAACAACAAATTTATTTTCTCACAATTCTGGAGGCTAATGTTCAAGCAAAATCAAGTGTTTGGCAGAGTTGGTTTCTTTCTGTATATGGGCATCTTCTTTCTATATCTTCACATGGTCTTCCCTCTATATGTGTATGTTCTAATCTGTTTTTCTAAAACATACTGGATTAGGCCCCACCCTCGTGACCTCATTTGAACTTAATTACCCCATTAAAGACCCTGTCTCCAAATACAGTCATATTCTGAGATGCAATGGGTTGGGACTTCAACGTACCGAATTTGATGGGGAAGACACATTAGCCCATAACAAGCAATATATATTGGCCGTTGTGAAATCACATAGAATAGTTCCTTGCCCCACCTATTCAGCTCTCCCTCCTCATGAGCCTCTGACAACCATTGATCCTTTCACTATTTCCATAGTTTTGCCTTTTCCAGAATGTGTCATAGTTAAAATTATACATTATATAACCGTTTAATATTGGCATCTTTCACTTAGCAATATGCATTTAAGTTTTCATTTCTCTTTATCTCTAAATATCCATTGATTTTATATGTCAACAACTATGTTTTTAATTTCTAAAATTTCTGTTTTGTTCCTTTATAGATTTGCCTGTTTATTTTATGTGTTGTTGCTTGCTCATTTTTGTGATCCCATATCTTATTTCTTTAAACGTTCATACATAGTTATTTTTGTATCTTGTGGCTGATAATTCTAATCTTTGAAGTTCTCAGGGGTCTAAATCTATTTGTTGCTTCTGCTGAGTATTACTTGTGGTTATTTGTTCTTTTACATGTTTAGGAATCTATGATTGTGAGCTCATAATGGTTGTTGATTATTGGCTATCCTGGAAGCCTAAAGTGGTGAATACTTTTCTCTACAAAGATTTGACATTTGATTTTTCTGGAAACCAGGGCTTACTATTGATCTGGAATTGCTCAAGTCTCTTTTGACAGTGGAATCACTTAGTGTCTTTTGACAGTGGGTTAACATTTTGAAAGTCCATTTTATCTCAGGTTTATCTTCTTCATTTTGCCACATCATAATGGACATTTGCTTTTCACGTCAGCCTTACCTTTTACTTGTTGGTCACTGTTCATCATCTGGTTTTATTTTATTTTATTTTATTTTATTTTACTTTATTTTATTTAGTTATTTTTAATTGAAGAAATTATTTTAATTTTTCCCCCCATCTACCTCATCTGGTTTTAGCTTGTGTTTGTGTTATTATGATGAGCCCAGGGAGTACATTTTGAAAGTCTATTTTATTTAGGATTTTATTGTTTTGTAGATGGCTATCCCTCTAGACTGTCTAATTGGGCATCCTGCCAAAGGAGAAGTCAGGTGCCTGAGTTTAAGTATTGACAGGTAGAATGATGATGATCACATTAGGCACTTTTCAATTCTCCTGAGCATCCCCCCAGTTTCACCCTCACTTAATCATACACTCTTTAGAATTAGACTTTGGGCCCTAGGTAAGTGATACATTTTCTCTTGGTCAGCAATCCAAGCTGTTGGGAATTAAAAGGGATGATGGTTAATTTGGATTCTGCCTCCATGTGCTAATCTGAATGAGCTGTTTATTTCTCTTTGGTAGCACTGATTTGAATTTATTTCTGGGAAAGAAAGGCCTGGAAGATAGTATAATAAATGAAAAGTCATAAAATTGAAGTTTAAATTCCAGCTTGTGAATTTACCAGCTATGTGACCTGGTATAGGTTATGTGACTTCTATGAGCCTCAGAAGTCTCAACTGTAAAGAATAACAAAAGTTGCTATTTACTGATTGTTTATAATATGCTAAGCACTGTAACAAGTTGTATATATATATAAATATTTAATATTCAGGAACAACCTTATGAGACATAGCTATTATTATACATATTTTAATGATAAGAAAATGGAAGTATAGAGAGGTTAAATAAAAGATTATTATATTATTATTAACATAAGATTATTATACTTTTGCCAAATTTAAATGATAACACATGGTGTGCCAGGCACACATAAAATGATCAATAAATAATAGCATTATTATGATCACTAATATTTTCCAGATATAAAATTAAGTCATTCATATGATATGGCCTAAATAAGTTTCATTTACTCTCAATAAACATTTTATGGAGCACTTACTATGGCCATGTGCTAAATGCTAGAGAAACAGGAGGGAATAAGACAGGTAGGTCCCAGACCGTAGGGAATTCCCTTTAGAGTGTAGGGGACAGATGCATCAACATTTACAATTCAGCCTGAGAAGTGCTGTTGTGAGGCAAGAAAAAGGTGCTTTGGGATTCAGGGAGTTTTTACCAGAAGAAACAACCTCTAGGTTTTTATTTGAAGAATGAATTGGAGGTGAGGGGAGGAAAGGCAGAAGAAGCAGTGACTATGATGGCAGTAGGGGAGAAAGTGCATGCTGCATTTAAGGAAAGGAAAGTAACTAACTGTGTGCAGGATTTTAGAAAAAGTGTAGAAAGTGAGCCTGGAGCGGTGCCATATTCTGAAAGACTTTGTAAGTCATGCTACGAGAGTTTGACCTTTCTCTTTAGGGCATTGGTAAGCCTCTGAAAGTTTACCAGCAGAGATGTGATTTTAAAATGTCACTGGCTGATATGTGAGAGAGATAGCTATTATTATCTTGATTTACAGGTGAAGAAATTGGGACTTGGAGAACTTACTTCATTCATAAAATTTCCACATTTTGTGGGAATTTAATAGGAAGGGAGTCATGCACCCATGTTTTTCTGACTCTAAAGCTGTATTGCTGTATTGTCTCCAACTAGTAATGATTTGTTTTGCCCTGCCTAATGTTTGCTCATTTATTCTTATAGAATTATTTGCATACTCTGTTAATTTACAAATCATTTTACACCTAGTATTTAATTGAATCTCATTAAAAACTATGAATAGGCAATATTATCTCCATTTTACATATCTGAAAAGTGAGGCTTGAGGTATGAGACTGTCCATGGTCCCACATACCCAGACAGTGATAGAGCTGGGACTTGAACACCATGCTCTTGACAGAGGAATGCCTTTTATATGGTTGAACATGCCACACTTCTTTTTTGTGTCTTTGTGCTTTGTTCCTGAATGAACGTTTATAAGGCTCTTTCCTTTCAGGTTTTGGAGATCACATTCATTGGAGGACACTAGAAGATGGAAAGAGAGAAGCAGCTGCCAGGTACAAGATACAGTTTTAGGTTATTTATTGTGGTAAAATACTTACCAAATGTCAACTTAGCATTAATTTTAGGTGAAGGTTATGCCAAGGCAGAGCAAGAACTGGGTAGTTGCCTGATAACAACAATACTATCTAACATATATTAAGTGCTTACTATGCACAAGACAGTGAATTAACTTATTTAATTTTCACAATAATTCCTTTGATGTGGGTATCATCATTATGTTCATTTTAGACATGAGAAAACTAAGGTACAGAGCAGTTAAGTAACTTGCCCAAGATCACACAGCCAGTAAGTTGTGAAGCCAAGATTCAAATGTAGGCATTCTGGCTTCAGAACCTGTGAAATAAGAACTGTTATTATTTTACAGGAGAAGAAATTGACCTACAGAATGGTTAAATAACTTGACAATAGTTTACACAGCTTGGAAGTGGCAGAGCCAAGACTTGAATGTTCTTTACTATACTTTACTGGAGAGATACAAAGACCCAATGTATATGCACCTACTTTATGCACACACTTGCACAGAAACTCACACTTCTACGCCTACCAAGCTATATTGCTTGCTTATGCTAGGACGTATCCTGCGGCTTCATGGCTGAGTCTTACACCTGCAGGAGTAGAATTGCCACATCTAGCAAATAAAAATAATGGATGCTCAATTCAATTTGAATTTCAGGCAGACAATATGCAATTTTAAATATGTCCCATGTAATATTTGGGACATACTTATATTTTAAAAAAACAACATTTTTCGTTGTTTATCTGAAATTCAAATTTAACTAGGCATCCTGTGTATTATCTGGTAACCTTACCCCAGAAGAAAAATTTCTATTCATTTTTCAAGTTCTAAATCAAATGACTATTCCTAGATAAAATCTCCTGGGAGATTTTTCTGAGCAGTTTGTTTTTCTCTTCTCTACTCAACCTACATCTCTTCAAACCTCGATCGCCTTTGGGAGAACTTTTTTATTGTCATCTCTGAATCCCCAAACATGGAGATTTTGAATGATTGAGATAGTTATTGAATCAACAGATACTGAGAGTCACTGGGTGTGAGGAATGAAGGGGAATTGGCATTTGAGAATTGTCTTCTATCTACTAAAAATAGTGGTGTTTTGCGATATTTAATGCTTAGTAAGGCCCCGTTATAAATAAATGGGCAAAAGTCTTTGGCTGCAAAGAGATCACATTCTCCTGAGGCCTGTAACATTTGACACAAATAACTGATGCCATTCTGGTCTCCATCTCCTTTTTGAGAGAGCAGGGCTTGGGTCTAGTTGGCATAGAACTCCTGTTTCCATAGCAACAAGAGGTCCTTTAAGAGTCGAGGGAGGCCGGAAGTTCAGTTTGCATTTCTGCTTTGCGTCAGACGGCAACCCGGAAGTTGACGCTCGCGATTGCATATGGCAGCGCCCTGGAAAGATGCCTCTCGTGGTGTTTTGCGGGTTGCCGTACAGCGGCAAGAGTCGACGCGCGGAAGAGCTTCGCGCGGTGTTGGCGGCCGAGGGTCGCGCTGTGTATGTGGTAAACGACGCGACCGTGCTGGGCGCGGAGGACGCGACAGTGTACGGCGATTCCGCCCGTGAGAAGGCGTTGCGTGGGGCCCTGCGAGCCGCGGTGGAGCGGCATCTGAGTCGTCACGATGTGGTTATCCTCGACTCACTTAACTACATCAAGGGCTTCCGCTACGAGCTCTATTGCCTGGCGCGGGCGGCACGCACCCCTCTCTGCCTGGTCTACTGCGTACGGCCAGGCTGTCTGAGCCGGGGACCTCGGGTGGCGGACGCGGAGGATAACCGGAGGCGGAACGTCAGTGTGAGTTGGCAGCCGCTCATTGAGGAAGGAGGGAGACCTCTGGCAGCCGGCACTCGTGTCCTCGGGAAAGCGCAAACAGTGGACTCTGTATTAAATGGGAGTGCCGAGGCAGACGAACCTAAGGAACTAGAGCAGGAGGAAACCAGGGCTCCAGACCTTCCAGCTCTCGTGACCCCGGAATTCGAGAAATCTGCAAAACATGTGTCCAGTGCCTTTTACCCGACCGAACTTCTGGAGGCCTTAACGCTCCGGTTCGAGGCTCCCGATTCTCGGAACCGCTGGGACCGGCCGCTGTTCACCTTGGTGGGCTTGGAGGAGCCATTGCCTCTGGCAGAGATCCGGGCTGCCCTGTTTGAAAACCGGGCTCCTCCACCGCATCAGTCTACACAGTCCCAGCCCCTTGCCTCTGGTAGCTTTCTGCACCAGTTGGATCAGGTCACTAGCCAGGTATTGGCGGGACTAATGGAAGCGCAGAAGAGTGCAGTCCCTGGAGACTTGCTTAAGCTTCCTGGCACCACGGAGCACCTTCGGTTTACCCGGGCCTTGACCATGGCTGAACTGAGTCGCCTCCGACGCCAGTTTATTTCCTACACCAAAATGCATCCCAACAATGAGAACCTGCCTCAGCTGGCCAACATGTTTCTGCAGTATCTGAGCCAGAGTCTGCACTAACTAGAGAGTAGGGAGGAAAGCCATGATTCCTTATCTAACCTACACTGGACTGTATTTCTCTAGGAATAATAATGAATGTCTGCAGAATATAATGATGTGTGATACTAGAGCTATTGTGACTGATTTACTTATACTTTCCTGAATGCTCCTGTGCCAGGCCTTGAGTTTACAGCATAAATTGAGACTAGAGAGAATGAACTAGCTGTAGGATCTTGGCAGATTTTTCCAGAGGACAGAGCTCAGGTGGACAGCGCTTGCTTAGATTGGATTGTACTTGGAATATCACACACCATTGATTTCCCACATCTGAATTGTTGGAGAGCAGGCTGGATGGATGAATGTTTTAAAACAATTGTGAACAAAAACTGAAGATGGCACACTTCTGCATTTGCACTGGCCCTTCTTTCATATCACAAATAGTTTTGAATATTGTAGCTAAATTTTTTGCTAGTCTCTATCCTGGGGCCTGGGGAGATAAATCCACTAGTTTCTGTCCTTAGGGAGCTTTGGTTCTACTGGAAGTGGAAGACATAACCATTAGATTACATAATCTAATAAAATCTTTTAGAAGAAGAGAGTTGGCTGGAATTTCTTTTACTTAATGTAACTTAGTGTTCTTTATGTAATTAATGTAACATTTTAGATAGCATATGTATTACTATTTTGCCTTTGACTGAAATAGTACTTCAGTAGTGCTTAGTGGGAGACTAGATGTTTTGGTCTAACCTAAAGTGATTATAACTTCTACAATGTGCTTTATTTTGAAATTAAAGGCAAATATCATTTTAAGTTTGTCTTTCTTTCATTGATTTCATTAAACAAATGGTAGGTACCTACCTTACCAGTGCTTGTGATTTTCAAAGATGAATTAGGTATAGTCTTTGACCTTGAGAAGTTAATAGTTTGGTGAGAAATACAGGCAAGTAAACATGATAACAAGGTGTAATCATGAATACTTGGGGAGCCCAGAGGAGGAAAAGACTAACTAGCTTTTGAAAGAAGGTGGTTTTGCATAGGCTTCACAGAGGGCTTGATATGTAAGTCACTCTAGAACAAGGGTCAGCAAAAGGCCATATAGTACTATTTTAGGCTTTGTTGACCAGAGTCTCTGTTGCAGTTTATCAGCTTTGCCGTTGTAGCACAAAAGCAGCCATAGACTGTTACTATAAAAATGAGGGTGAACATGTTTTATTTAAACTATGTACACTGAAATGTGAGTTAATATTTTATTTTAACATATCACAAGGCACAAGTCTTTAGATTTGTTTTCAACCATTTAAAAATGTAAAAAACACATTTGTATTTCACAGCCCTACAAAAGTAGGCAATGGGCTGGATTTGGTCTGTCTTTTGTAATTTGCTGACTTCTGCCCTAGAAGGCAGAATAGAAGTTTTCTTGGAGAAAGGGGGAAGCAAGACATTCTAAACTGCTTTGTAAGTGCAAGGAGCTGTTAAAAGAATGGGCTGCCTTGGCTGTTGATGTATTTCTTGCTCATCAGGCAATTTAGACCACTTTTTGTTTCTGATATGTGAGAGGATTCCTGTGTGAAATGGAGGTTTGCATTAGGAAATCTCTCAAATCTTTTTCCAGCCTTCATTCTCTGATTTTAAGTTAGTTGATTGCTGGTTTAGTTGGGTGTAAACCCATAAATTCTGGATTGCCATTCTAAATTGAAGTAGACCATAATAGAATATTTGTTTTGGAGTCAGATTTATGAATTAAGTGGCAGAACCTAGGTTTTATGTGGCCAAATATTTTATCACTTGGGAGTCTCAGTTTTCTCATTTCTATTATGAGACTATTAGTAATATCTACCTTAGGATTGTTGTGAGGATTTAAATGAGATAATGCACATAAAGGCACATAGCACAATGTTGTATAATAAGTGTTTAGCTCATCTTTGCTATTATTATAGTTACCTAAATCCTCCTTCTCATCTAAGCTTGCCTTGCTTATTTGGTTTGTAAACTTTTACAAATATTAAAGGCAGAAATCCATCCCCAATTTGTAGTAGGCCTGTGATTAGATAGCTGAGTAATTCATTTGACACTTATTAAATTAATTATATTTAGAATAGTGGCTGGTACATAGTTATTGCTATGTAAGTATTTGCTATCAATATTATTTTATGTGCCAGATGTAGAGGATATAGATACAGCTAAGAGTTTCTTCCTTTAAGAAGCTCCAAGTTGAGTGAGGTGAGATTGGTAAATAATAGATACAGTTCAGTATAGTAAATGCAGTGTTATAAGGGTATGATGATATGTTGATACAGGGGTAGAATGATGGCTGCTTACCTAGGACCCTCCTATAAGTTGGCATTTGAGCCTTGAGAGCTTCATCTGGCTAAGACTGGTTCAGGTGGATCGTGTTGCTCATTATTTTAAAAAAGAAGATGCTTTTTCTTCTTTGAATATAAAAATTACATATAATCATAGAAAAATTGGACATACAAAAATAGTATAGAAAAATCCACAATCCCATTATCCAGAGATAACTGCTATTATGTTTTGGTGCATTTCCTTTGGTCTCTTCTCTGTACATATTTGCATAATTAAAAGCAAAATATAGATAATTTATGATCTTAACATTATACCAATGAAATTTTTATTAATATTTTTAATGGTTATATAACCATAACATTTAGAAATACTACAATTTGATGTTTTCTTCTACAATTTCTTTCCAGTTTTAAAGCCCAAATTTGCAGTTTACCAGAATGTCAGAACTTACCAATAATTTTATTATAATAATCTGTTATTGAATAGGTTCTCTTACAATTTTCCCAGTTGAAATCATACTACACAAACGTCTTTGTACATTAATCTTTGTCTTCATAAGTTTGTCATTTCATTGGGATAGATTTCAAGTGGAATTATTAGTTTATAATTGCTTTGTTTTGTTTTTAAGTGGACTGCCCCTGATGGTGATTATCCACAAGTCCTGGTGTGGAGCTTGCAAAGGTAAGTGCAAATGATAAAACCTCAGATGTGTTCTTAAATAAAATATGAGCAGTGACTTTGGCCCAGCACTGCTGATTGCTTAAGGAATACTAGAGAAATATATGACATAGATTCTCTAGCTTCAAGAAATTTGCAGTTATATTTGCAAGAAATTGGAGGGTGAAGCAGTTAAAATATGTAGAATATGGGATTAAGTGCTACAATAGTCACGTGGATAGAAAATGTTAGAGGAAGCTGAATTACAGCTCAAGGTTATCTTACTTTGTAGCATATATTCTTTCTGCTATACAATCCTGCCACTTTACAGTCAGATTTTTTTTTCTTTTGTTTGGTATATTACACTACTTTGAGTATGAACTTAGTGTAAATAATTAGTGTAATAATATATATACACATTAATGGTAGAGTATTGTTACCCTACTTTCTATTACTTCAGCAGAAGTTATTGAAATGTGTAGAAAGCAAATAGTAATACTTTTTTCTTTTGTATACCATTATCCATATTTTATAAATGAGGTAAAAGCTTCAGAAAAATGAAATCAGTTACTAAGAGTCATGTAGCTTTGTAAGTAAGTGTCAGAAGTTAGATCAGAATTCAAGTGTCCTGATTTCTGGTACTAAAGATTAAAAAGAAAGAGTGGGGTGGTTTGCCATATCCCGGGTGCGCCAGGCCCCCTGGGTTCGCCAAGTCCCATTGGTCAGGGATGGAAGGGGGAGGAATTAAAATAGAGGCGGGGAGGGTTCTGTGAATCAACTCAACAAGTTAGAGTTTGGATATAACAATGATGTTTTCTTGCAAAATCTTTTTCCCCCTAGCTTTAAAGCCCAAATTTGCAGAATCTACAGAAATTTCAGAGCTTTCTCATAATTTTGTTATGGTAAATCTTGAGGTAAGACTTCCAGAATTTATTTTTTCTGCTGAGTTTAAGTCTTTAGTCTTTTAGAATTACCATCATTAATGGTATAAAATCTTATTCAACAGAGCTGGCTGCTTGTATAAATGCATTTTTCTCTTGACCTTTATTACTAAGGTTTACATCAGATATGTTTGAAAGCCATCTAGCCTCCACTTGTGGGAGGAAATAGGATAGGAGGGATTGGATAAGATGACTAAATTTTAAGTTCCCTTCATTTTTAGTCTATGATCGTTACATGTATTTATATCTTTGTATAGCTGATCTAAAGTATAGTCACACTTGCAGCCCACAACTCCCTGTAAAATGTTATTCCGTTGAAAACATACTCTGTGCTGGGCTTATATGTAAAACCTTCCTGTTTCATCATTAGATATCCTTTATATACTTCGCGTAGACTAGAGGTTTTAGAATCCCAAATCAGAATCAGATCTTAGAAGGGGTTTTTAGATCATTGGTACTCTCCCCATTTTACAGAACATCTTAGGCCTGAAGGGGTAGGTGATTTAATCAAGATCATAGAGCCTAATAAGTGATGAGAATAGGTACTAGGGCCTATCTGTGCTGCCTTTCAGCCTATGCTCTTCAAATGTGGGATACTTGGATGCTCTATGATGATACTTCTAGTCATAAATGTCTGTAAAATAATGTTTACTTAAAACATAGTACTGGAAATTTTCTGAACACGTTAACCGTTAATGTTGAGGCAGCTAAAGGATTGCTTATATAGCTAGTGGATAGCTGAATGCTGATACACCTTACTCAAGGCAAGGTTACATTAAATGAAGAAATTACCCAATTTAACATCTGAAAGGGGGATTATATTATAAATGACAAAATTCCTATTTCTTCCTATGCATATCATAGGAAGAAATAGAATCTCCTCTCAAAGGAAACAGTGTTTTCAGTGAGCATTCCCCAACTTAGGAGATTTCTTAAAAAGAAAGCTAATTGTGGGGTCATATCTCTTGAGAGGACTACTACAATGCCACAATTGTAGCTAAAACATCAATTTCTAATAGTCATGCAAGTCAGATATTGGGTATTGGGAATGAACAAAGAACAAAATAGATTAAATTTTCTGCCCCCATTGAAATTATATATGGAGACTTGAATATGGAGAGACAGACAAAATATATCGGATGGTGGTAAGTGCTATGACTAAAAATGAAGGGTGGAGAGGATAGTTTGCAGAGATGTTTAGAAAAGAAGGTGGCATTTGAGCAAAGATTTGAAGCAGAAAACGGAGTGAGCCATGCAGATAATGGGGGAAGTACTTGTAGACAGAGGGTAAAAACAAGTGCAAAAGCCTGAGTTAGGAACCTGCCTGGTTTTTTAATGACAGCAACAGCAAGCAGGTGGTTGAAATAGTCTAAAGAAAGGGTAGGACATGAATTTAGAGAAGTGTCCAGGTAGAAGATCATGTATGGCCTCTTAGGCCACTGCAGGGACTTGGGGTTTTACCCTGAGTGAGAAGAGAAGCCACCGAAAGGTTTTGAGGAGAGAGGAGACATGATCTGACTTAAGGTTTACACTTCATAGGATGAAGAGGAGCCCAAGGATGAAGATTTCAGCCCTGATGGCGGTTATATTCCACGAATCCTTTTCCTGGGTAAGGCAAAAGATCGCAATCTGGGATTCATGTTGTAGAAGGAGAGAAAAATGAATCAAGACACTGACTTCACCTAGTGAAACTATACTGGGATGGCTGAAAAACAAAAACAAACAACGAGTTTCAAGAGAGTGGGCGAGTTCTGAATGTCAGAACTTTAAGTCCGAGTGAAACTTTTCTAACTGCTTTTGTGAGCAATGACAAAGTATTGATCATTCATTTGCTCATTCAATTATTTATGTATCAGCCATAAGTCAAGCACTGTGCGAGACACTATAGGGAAAGAGATAAGCCACAATTCCCACCCTTGACACCATGGTGCAGCTGAGACAACAGAATACTATAACCAGACAAATGTCTTCCTATAAACAATTTTATAAAAGATATTTAATGACTAAAGAAGAGGGCATATGCCAAGGCATGGGGTTGTGTTTAGAGACTGCAGAGTTTAGTCTGATTACAACATAAAACACAAGGGAGTAGGGTGGTGAGATAATGGGCTACCAAGATAGGCAGGTCTCATTTCCCAGAAGGCCTAGTATACCATATAGTGTTTGAAATACCTCTTTTGTAATTATTGCAACCCCTGTGCCATTTTGTCTACAATAGATCCCAGTGGCAAGGTACGTCCTGAAATTATCAATGAGAGCGGAAACCCCAGCTACAAGTATTTCTACATCAGTGCTGAGCAAGGTATGATTATGTTGAGAGAGAGAAGGGAGGGTTGCTGCTAGATTTAGCTAGGATAAACCACATGCAAGGTCTGTAATGGGAAGCTCAGTTCAACATGTTGGCTGAGCAACTGCATGACTAGCTTTTGGCTAGATTCTGTGTAGAATATAGGAGAAAGATAAAACAGTTCCTTCCCTAGCTACTTATGATCCAGTTAGGAGCTAAACGACCCACAGGAAACTAAAGAACTAAGGCTTATAGAAAGAGTCACTTGCGAACGTGGTTCCATAGTCTAGCAATGAGCATGTCTGCTTTCCATGCACAAGGTCCAGTGGAGCCATGGTCCCTCGTCTATGGCCATGCCACCCTGAACAAGCCCACTGTTTGATCTCAGAAGCTAAACAGGGTCACCACCTAGGAAAACCAGGTACTGTAGGCATAAATAATTTTAAGAAGTTACTTGCCCATAGTCTCAAAGTTAATATGTCACAGAACGAGGATTTCGATCTAGAACTTAGTTTTGTTTTGTTTTGTTTGTTTGTTTGTTTGTTTTCCTACTGGACTAATCCTGCTCTTCTTGTAAGAATTCAAAGGAGGAGCATGCTAACTATTAGCTGGTAAAGGCCAAAAAGGTTTCATAGATAATAAACTTTAACTGGACCCAGAATAATAAGAATTTATCTCTATGGACAGATATGAGGAAGATATTTCAAGCTATAGAAACAAAGCGGGGATGGGGTGGGTGAGCTGGGGGAGGCAACATGGAGAGTCCTGAAAGGCTTGCTGGAGGAGATGATGACTGGATTGAGTCCTGAAGAATGAGACTAGCAGAATGTGAAAGGCATGTTCCAGGCAGAGAGAACAACATAGCACAAACTGGTGAAGAAGGTTGAAATCATAAGTTATTCATGCATTTTTGATCTCTAATCCTTGAGCACAATTTAGAGGCAAAGGTTGGAATTCATTCCATATACTGCCACTGCTTTCCTTCTGAAGTTCCCCCTGTTATCTATAAGGGGAGTCGTTTGCTAAGTTACTGTGTATCCCCCATTGCCATGCTACCAGGTTGTTGATAACTTTAAGTTTTGAGTCCTTGAGATTCTTATTTCTCAGGGAGAGGAAAGAGATCTGGAGAAGTTGCCCTCTCCTGCCCGTCTTCCTTACCTAAATGCAGATTACTGGAGGTTGGTTTTAGAGGAAAATTTTCCACATGGAGAAGGGCAGTGGACTTTAGGTCCCCAACTCTTAAGCTTTGAGATTCACCTTCCCTTTAGAGTTTCATCCATATTACCACTGCCGTCTACATACTAGCATTATCCTTTAACACATTAGTCCAAATGTAGATACTAGACCTTTGCCTGAATCCCCCATGACTCAGCTGACATGAAACTGGAACATACAAATCTGTTTTTACTAAAGGCTTAGGTAAAAACAGAAAGGAAAAATAAACTGTGCTACCTACCTGCCTCTTATGACATTATAGGCTTGCTTTTTGAGATTCACCAATTCTAGCTGAACTTAACTCCTGGCCTGCCATTGTATAGGGAGCCTGTACCAAAACAGCTGCCCTCCTTGAAGTCTTAATCTGCAAGAGGGATGCCCTGAGGCAGACGGGTTCCATCTCTCATCTACTTAGAGGCTTCCTTCCAGGTGTCTCTTACTTGAGAATTTGGCTTCTTCCATATATAATTCACACTAAAAATAAACATTTCAGTGAAAATTATCTTCCCTCTCAGCACACATGCACACTCAGATATCAGTGTAACCTGTAACCTCTATAGGAAATTAAATAAATGCAACATTCATCCAAAGAATATAACGGAGATGGTAGGAAGGTATTTTCTATTCCTCTACTGACGAGTGAACTTGTACAGTCTTTGATAGGGGTTCAGCTCAGATCCTGGAAATTAAGCCAAAATAACTACTTACATTTTTTAGGACTTAATGGTTTATAAAGCACCTTTGTTATCCATTTCATTTAATTTTATAGTAATCCTATGTGAAGTAAGTCATATTACCTCATTTTATAGATGAGGAAACAAAAGAAGTAAAACAACTTTCCAGGGCTAAAATCCAGAACTAGATCTTGAGTCCAGGTCCTATGCTCTTTGTATAGTTCTCCTAAAACAAAAATTTCTATTGGTTGTCAAAAGTTAAATATTAAAAATCTGCTTCATACTACCCCCCCTTCACCTTTATTTCACAGTTGTTCAGGGGATGAAGGAAGCTCAGGAAAGGCTGACGGGTGATGCCTACAGAGAGAAACATCTTGAAGATGAGTTGTAACGTGAATGTATCTCTTCTTTCATCAAAGTTAGTGTTCTGGATGGAAAGCAGGGAGGGAATATTGAGGAATTGCTCAGAACAGTTAACCAGCCAAGAAACTTTGCTCCTGCCTAGATGGAAAGGAGCTTTCTCACTGTGGAAGAGTTCTGCTAGCAGAAGCTGGTCTCCATGTTTGTGGATCCAGCAGAGTGTGCCTGACTTCCTTCTCCTGCCCCGTCTCATGTAAATGTCTATTTGTCATTGAATGTAAAGAATGACACTTTTTGACATAAAACTTGAGCCATTTGGAGGTTTATTCCTCACACTTAAGTATTTGAATCTTTTTCCAATTCCTCTCACTTTACTCACCTTGGTAGTGAAAAGCGACGGGGAGCATCTTTTCTACAATATTAAAATTGCAGAAATCGCATGTCATTTAAATTTCAAAGCAACAAATCCTAATTGTAAATTAATAATTCTACCCCATCAAGGAGACCAGCCTGTCTTTTTTCTTGGGAATAATCTTGGGCTTCTTTCTGAATCCCTGCAACTTCCTTCCTCTTCTTCTGCTTGGGCTTCTGTGTTTGCACGCATGCGTGTGCAGTAATGGCTGTGTCCTTGGACTCAGCCCCAGCTGGAAGCATGCTTTCCCTGTTACTGTTGGAGAAAGTCAAACCTTCAAGCCCTAGACAGAGCCATTTTGTCAAATCATCAACTGTATTTTTGTACTGAGATTTACAAAAAAAAAAGAAAAAAAGAAAAATATTGATTGTTCCATTAAACTTTAATAAAACTTCAAAGGAAATGTGTTGTGTTGGCTTTTTTATTATTGAAGAATGGGAGGGAGGGATGAAGATCAGAAATAAAACTCACCTTGAAAGCTAATCTAGGATTCTTTCCTATACATTCCACATTCAAATGAGCATCAGAGCTCATCTCTTCTGCTTTTTAAATAGCTGACTTACCTCCATCCTCACTATCACTGTTTTAGCACAGGACAGGCTTTTTCTAGTTCCTAGACTATTGTGACAGTCCATCCTTGCTTTCCAAAATGAAAATGTGACAGTGTCACTCCCCTACTTAAAGCCTTTTCTGCCACCTTCAGGATAATATTAGGAAGAATCTGAGCCTCAGCATGTGCCTGGCGCTCTTGTAAGTGCTTTATGTATGTTATCCCATTTTGTTAGCCTTTAGTCCTAACAGCCCTGTGAGAAAGTTACATTATAATCTCCATTTAACAGTAGGAGAATCTGAAGTATATGGTGAAACCAAGGCACAAGATAAAGTCAAGATCTTTACCAAGACTTAAGAAGCCATCTACTTTGTCATTTGTTCGCATTCATCTTTGCATTTCATGTTGTGAAACCCAGTTGCTTCAAGTTCTTCTCACAACATGCTCTTTTATGCTTTTGTGTCTTTGCTTGGTTTGCTACCTCTACCTAAAATTTCTTTTTACTCATCCTTCACATTTCGAACCACCTCTTCCAGAATCTTTCCTGATCTTTCTCATGAGAATAAAATGCCCATCCCCCAATATACCTGTCTTGACTCTGCACCACATTATATTGTAGTTACCTATTTGTATATCTGTGGCTATCACCATGCTGTCCAAGGGCAGAGGCTATTTCTTTGTTCTGCGTGTCAAAGTCCCCAAAACAATGTACTTTCAAGTGACTTGCCAAGCTCTATAGTAGGTTCTTTTCATTCATTCTCTTTATATTCCATTAGTGGTCCTATGGGATAGATAATGGCATCATTTTATGGAATAGGAAACTTTGGAGATGGAATTGGCTGGCCCTCAGTTTCTAGACTAAATACTGTATTCTAACCACTCCTATCTTACTTAAAATTCATGCTTTTTTCATTACACATTGTACTACCTCTTTTATGGTGTAACTCAGAACAGGAGTTTTAAATCTAGGGTACATAAAGACTTACAAGAGACACATGAGTACAGAAACTTCAGTGAATGAATGTCCAGATCTTCATTTTCACAAAAGTGATTTCCCGGGTTCCTCAAAAATTAAATAATTAGCATATGATACACCAATTTCACTTTTTGAGTACATACCTGAAAGAATTGAATGCAGCATGTTTACAATATCCAAAGGGTGAAAGCAACTTAGATGTCTGTCAACAGATGAATGGATAAACAAAATGTGTATACATACAATGCAATATTAGTTCCCTTCCTTACAGCTCCTTTACTCAGGCTGATTTCAGCACTACCGTTACTGGTCAGTTCTGAGATACTGCAGTTCCCATTTAGACCACAAGGTGGAGTATAAACCTTTGCAAAGTGTCACAGGGCCACCTTATCAGCCTCCTTTAACAAGCTCTACCAGGGCAAATAGGACATGTTTTTCCAAAATTAGAAGGGCAACCTGACTTATAGATTCTAAGTGAGCAGAAACTATTCTTCAGTTTCCTGGACATGTAGCTGAATGGGAAAATCATTAGCAAGCATGATAAGCTTAGTTATAAGAGCTATCAGATCTCTTTCAGTAGCTGTTTTTGAATATCTTATTATGCCCATGAATTTTACATACATTATCACTTTGTTTAACTCTCTCAAAAAGCCAGTAAAATAATCCTCTTCCTCATTTTACAGATGAGCAGCCCACGTAATCAAGAGAAAATCATATAACTAGCAAATAGCTAAAGTTATATTCAAATCTAGACTTCTCTGATACCAAAGCCTATGCTCTTTTGATTATTCCACACTAGTTGACCTTAGAAAGCCCTGGAGTTTGTTTTAATTCAATTCTTTTATTTAACAGAGATGGTCCAGAAAGGGGATTGATCAGTGGTAAGTGATTACGGATGAAACCAAAGGGGATCTTTGTGCCCAGGATGAACTCATGGACAGAAGGACCCCTGACAACAGACCATAGTTATACACATGCCACTGGTGTGTAAACACTCTGCAAGAGGGGGAGGCCTCAGAATTCGTCATTTAGCCATGTTCTCACCCTGGGAGAATTTATTGTTTTCTCTGTCCCTTAATGCCTTGTCTTTAAAATGGGCTGACTCCTTTTTCTCCATCAAATGTCACTTCCTTAGAGAGGCTTTCTCTGTTTATCATTCTAAAATAGCCCCTTCCCCTAGTCACTTTCTATCCCACCATCTTGTTGGACTATTTCCTTAAATGTGCTCATCACTAACTGAAATTACCTTATATATTTTGTTCACCTATTTGTCTCCCTTCCTAGGATTCATAACCTCCTTGTGACCAGAGAGTGTCTTTTTAGTTCATGTTTGTGTACACGTGTGCCTAGCACACTGCTAAGTGTTGGCGTACTAAATGAGCAACAAATATTTGTGGAATGAATGATATAATGATGAAGAACTAGGATCAGAAGGTGAGATTTCAGCAAAGGAGAGGACTTTGCTAACAGAGTTGCCCAAAGACAAAGTAGTCTGTTCTGGTGGAGATAGGCTTCCTATCTTTGGAAGTGAGCTAGCCAAAGCTGTAGAAGTGTTCCCATGTTGGATTTCTTAGGGGGGTTGATTTGAGGTTCCTTTGGCTCCTCAGTAAAATCTTAATTATGTTTTGAGCTAAAACCCTGATAACAGGGTGCTGTCTAGTCATTGTCTGTGTTAAGTTGTGGACTGTTTTCTCTATTCAGTAACTGGGGAAAGAGAGGCTCACAGGGTAATGGAGATAAGGGGATTGACAGTGCTAGATTCTGCTTCTGGGCTCTGTGAAAGAGGATAAAATAAATGAAGACAATTATGGTTAATCTTTTTCAACTCAGTTGTTGCTTTTACTACTCGGCTCTTGTTTTCCTCTGAACCCCACTTTCCTCACAGCTGTCTTCTGTTCCCTTTCCCATAGTGAATGGTTACTGCACAAGTCAGAAAACTCTCCTAGTTGCCTCGATTTCCTTTCCATGTTTAGACGACCAGTCAACAAATCTTGTCCTTTTCATTCCTTTATTTCCCACCTCGGGTATCATAATCTTTTTGAAGTCATCATACCAGCCTTCTCTCTGGTCTCCCTGACCTCTGTGTCTTGGAACCTCCAATCCATTTCTCACTGAGATCTTTCTAAATCATGAATTTGGCCAGGTCTTACCCCTAGATAAAGCTCCACATTGTAATAGCTCCACATTGCCCGATTGTCCTTAGCATGGTCCCCCAGGCCATGGCTGACCTCTGTCACTGACTTCACCTCTCTCCTCACTCATCACTTGTACTGTGCCCATCATGACTATGCTTCCAGAGACTCATCACCCACGAAAGTTCCCCGAAGATTTCACATCATTTCACACTTTTGGGCCTTTGCTCATGCTGGTCCATCTGTCTGAGTTTCTTCTTCATGAGTTGAACTACTTATTCTTGAAGGCTCAGCATTAAGTCTCATCTTCTGCATCCCAGGAATTGAATCCCAGTGTGGGCCTGGCCTACCCTCAGCCTCCTCTCTGCTGACATGTCCCACAGTGAGAAAACAGCCATGTCTTGCCAAATTCATTAATGTCTCTGATTATAGTTCTGATTTTTTCTATTTTCAGTAGCTAAGTAACCATGGGCTAGTTATTTCTAACTCACAGCCAAGATGTCATGAATCAGTTCCCACTTCATAGATTTATTGTGAAAGTTAAATGAAATGATGGATATGAGGAATCCCTTATAAGTATTTATTTATGCCTATTTGTTCAGCGAATATTCTCTGACCATGAGGTACAGTGTTGCTTACAGTGCTGGGTAGTATTTTGGCCTTAGATCTTGTGGAACTCAGACTAGTGGAACTTATAGTCTGCTTTAGACTTGCACCAGAATGAGCATCTTTGTATCAGGGACCATTTGTTATTCACCCTGGTATAAAGTAAGTACTCGGGAGATATTTGCTGTGTGGGTAAGTGAATGAATGAATGGCATTCCCAGTAGAAAGTAACACTAATGCAAATCAATGGAGATGTTACAGAGCAGGTCACATTCAGGGAACTGCAAGTAGTTTAACGTTGGAGCTCAGCACATGATAAGGGGGTGTCCAGTAATGAGGCTAGAATGTAGGTGGGGCCAACCACAAGGGGCCCACACGTGCCTATTAAACAATAAGACTTTGGAGTAGGGCAATGGGTGGATTTTAAGCTGTGTTTAAAAAGAGTCTTCTTCTGCAGTGTAGATTATGGATTACAGGGGAAGTTTGGAGGCTATCGTGAGGATAGGATAGTGAGAAGGCTGTGGCTGTGGATGAGGAAAAAGGGATGGAATGGAGAGTTTTCAGGAGGTGGAATGAATTGGCTTCAGTGAAGCATTAGCAGGGTGGGCAAGGGAAGTAGTACCTGTGTTCTGATTGTTCACATGTTGACTGTTTCCCTTATGTGTCTCAGATTCTACCCTGGCTGATAGTAGTGTGCCCTGGTGATAGGTCAGTGTCCTCAGTGTGCATTTTAACCAGTTTCACCTTATAAACTGATACAGATGGGGAGAATGGACCAGCACATTCATTTATTTTATAAATGGAGAAACTAAAGCAAAGGAAGAATGATTAGTGCATGAAATGGCATTTGAGATACTCATTATCCAAATCTGTTCTCACTCCTGTGGTAGATTGGTTAAAGGTCATAGATTCTTCCCTTCCCTGTATCCATGTCCCTTTGTGATGTAACTTTGCTCTCCTCAGTCAGAGGTGGAATTTATTTCTCTACCTCTTTGAATCTGGGCTAGACTTGTAGCTTGGTTTGTAAAATAGGATAAAGTATATGTGATATTAAGCGGTTTTCTGAGGTAAGACCTTAAGAGGGTGTATGTTTTGCATTTATCCTCTTGGAAAACTGCCCCAAGTCCATCACGTAAGCTGGTCTAGCCTACTGGTGGATTAGAAGATGGAGAAAACCATGGCATCTAGCCCTCAGCCAGCACCAACTGCCAACCTACGAATGAGGCCATCTTAGACCTTCTAGTTCAGCTGACCTTCCAACTAAATACTGCTTATAAGTGATCCCAGATAAAAGCAGCAGATGTATTTATTTAGCCACCTCCATTATTATGGGAAACAATAAATTATTGCTGTTTTAAGCCACTGAAGTTTTGGAGTAGTTGTTTATACAGCAATAGATAACTGAAACAACTTTTGCACTCCTGTTACTAGTAAATGGCTTCACTGTCCACCCGGTTGCTTATGCCAATTTCCTTCCCCTCATATCTCACAATTAATTTGTCACCAAGTTCAGGGAATTTTACCTCCTAAATACATATGAAATCCCTCTACTTTCCAGTTTCCACATTGCTATGATGTGAGTTCTGGTCCTTTTCATTTCTCACTTAGATTATTATAGCAATCTCTGTTTTCCATCTCCTGTCTCCCTGCTCCCTTCCCTTGCCATCCAATCTGTCATACCCATCACAGTCAGAGCTGTCTTTCCTACATGCATATATAACCATGTTATTGCTTAAAAACTTTTGCTTGCAAGGTAAATTCTCAAATCTCTAACATGACTTGTGAGGTCTTAGACTGTGTGGCCCTACCTCTGTTTCCAGTCCCATCTTCTGCCATTCCTCTCCCTGAACCTTATGTTTCTAGAGCTGCTTCGACAGGTTCTGGTGTCCTTCTGACCCCCAGCTCCCCCATTGCATGAGGCAACCCACCAAAAGGGTCAAATGAAAACATTCGACCTATCGACACTTCTAAGTTCCTAGGTTGGCCATGAGGGACTCACACTGGGGTATCGATTTGAACCTTGTGAAGGTCTGAACATTTTAAGTCATCCACACTTATGCTATTACCTTTTCTAAGTGATTTATTCTTATTCAATAAAAAGCATCAATATTTTTTTTTATTTCATGTGAAAAGCAAGAGCTAGAGAAGATTGATTACTCCAGCAACTAAAAGTGATTTAAGGAAATTTTGTTTGTAGGACTCTTAATCATACTGGTGTTCACTGAACAACCACAATTCTGAGGTCTAACAGAAAGAGTCTGGACTTGGAGTTAGGCAGATGTGGTATCTACCTCTGTTATTTACCAGGTGTGTGACCTTGGCAAGTCATTTAAACTTTCTAACTTCTGTTTCCTCATTTGTGAAAAAGGAATGATAATTCATACTTTGCATGATGGTATTGAGGACTAAATGAGATAAAAGATGTGAACAATCTTAATGATTGTAATTGTTAACTAATCTGATCCAAGGCAAAAAGTACAGTTTTTTTTTTTCTATTTCTCCTTGGGCATTCAGACCTAGAAGTGAAGGAAGTCCAATATAATTTGATTTGTTCTTCTCTCTGGTAGTCACCTGCTAGTCCATAGGGAGGTAGCTATTGGGGGCATAAATGATACTGCCCAAATGTCAGATGTGGCCTCTCTTCCCCTTTAAGATCTAAATACAATGGGCTTTAACCTCAATTTTCACATTATATAACCCATGTAAATTCGAAGCCCCACAAGAGATTTCACAAGGGCTTGTGCTCTCATAATCTCTGTCACTACTCTTTTTTAAATTTTATTTATTATTATTTATACCTACAGCACCTGGTCTTCCTAGGTGGTCTCCCATCCAAATACTAACCAGGCCTGATCCTGCTAAGCTTTTGAGATCAGACATTGGGTTTGTTCAAGTTGGCATGGCTGTAGACCATAGACCATAGCTCCACTGGGGCATGAACCCAGGACTTTCTGCGTGTAAAGCAGACATGCTAACCACTACACTATGGAACCACATCCACTACTCTCTTTTTCCAACTCAGAAAA
Source organism: Macroglossus sobrinus (assembly GCA_004027375.1). Lineage (NCBI taxonomy): Eukaryota > Metazoa > Chordata > Mammalia > Chiroptera > Pteropodidae > Macroglossus > Macroglossus sobrinus. Next base: position 1,161,142 of record PVKZ01000152.1, on the reverse strand, counting down.
ACAAAGCCCATTGCTTTATTTGCTTAATCACCTTCACAACTCTCCACTCTCAGGGAGCATGCCTGAGTGTAATGGCTTTTACTGAAGTCTGGAAGTCAAGAAAGCAGTTTACATCATATGTTTGATAAATGTATTTCTTATGTATTCTAGTGCTTAAACACCCTTTTGTCCACCTGCCACGGGAGAGTTTCTTCTGATCCTTTACCTAAGTAGCACCCACCCTTAACTAATTAACTATTTTTTTTCTTTTCTTCTGCTTTTCTTCTCTTTTTTACCTCTCCCTCCTATTTTGCCAAGTGATTTCAAAATTGTCCTCCTGTTTTTACACAGAGCAATTTAGTGTTCCCCCTTCTCCTCACATACTTACATATCCACACTCCTCAAGGCCCCGAGTAGAACAAAGGACTTTCTGTGCATTAGGATCTATCTTTCTTAGAAGGCAGTTATGACTAAAAATAGCATTTTTCTCATATAATAACCAAAAGTGTTTCTTATTTACTGAGTGTTTACTATGTGCCTGACACTTTATCAAGTGCTTCTTAGTCACTATCTCTTTTTCTTATTTGATTTTCACAATGAGCCTAGGAGGTCGCTCTCATTATTGCTATTTATGCAAATGAGAATGAGGTGCATGTGTCAGATCACACAGCAAGCAAGTGGTGGAACAATATTGAAATCCAAATCTGTCTGGCCCCAAGTCTGTGCTCTTTCCACTTCATTACATAGCCTTTTATGGGGAGGAGGAAGAAAAAGTAATCAGAACACCTGAGGCTACATAACTGCAATACCATCTGTTTTGCAACTTTAAAAGATGGTTTTATATGTTATCTCATTATTCTGTGAAGAATGAAAAATCATTATTATTACACCCATTTTGCAATGAGGAAACTAGGGTCTTGTGAGAGAAAGGAAGTAAGGGACCTGCATTGTATTTGATTTTAAGATCACAGGGGCACTAGTGGTTAAGAAGTTCAGAGTGTGACCATAGGTGATGTGAAGAGGAGACCAGGGACTGAGGGATCAGGAAGCCACATGGCTACTGAAGTCACCAGAAAATGGCAGGACAGGAGCTAATGAGGATGACCATGAGCCAGGGGCTGAAATCGTCAATGAATAAGGAGCACTTGGGGGTCAATGATATCCTTAATGAGGAGGGATAGAAGGTGGTGTGGCTGGAGAGCAAAGGAGAAGAAATTTTTGTACAAGAGTGGAAGTGGCAGAGCTCACCCCACCTCCTGGTTTTATGGTATGTGGAGAGTGGGAAAGTGAGAAGCTCTCTTGCAGGAGGGTACAAGAAGAGAATCAGAGGAGGACTAAGTTTCAGCAAAGGCAAAGAAGTAATCTAAGTACTCTCTGAAGAGAGCAGAGGGTGTAGGAGAGTTTGTTGACAAAGGAATGGGATTCCATAGGCTACAGAGGAAAGGGCTGCCAGGAGATGAACTGTGGGAAGGTGAATGAAAAGGAGGAGGAGGGGAAACTCAGAACAGTATAAGGATGAATCTGACACAGAAGTCAAATAACCAGAGGGGCTGTCAATTAGGTGGTTCCTGAAGTCAGAGGGACAATATGTAGTTAGGGTCATAACAGAAGTTGGAGAAAAAAAAATGTTTTGTTTTGTTTTGTTTTCTGACGTGGAACTCTAAGATTTGGGGTGGAGGAAGAGTGTGGAAAAGGACCATGATTCTAAAGCAGAGCTGGCAGCTGGCTCCTGTGACCTCAGGAAGACTCGAAGTCCAGGTCAGGATGGGAGGAGGCGGTGCAAACTACCTCTTATACCTGCCTTCTCTGGCAGGGCTGGGGCTTATTTGACCAGGCAAGAAATTTTTTTTTTTTTTTTTTTTTTTTTTTTACTTCAGGCAGCTGCTGCTAATGGGGAGCCACTGAAAATGTCTTTGTTTTGGTTTTTTTTGGGGGGGAGGGTTGTTTTTTTTTTGTTTAACAAGGTCAATGGTAACATGGTGACATTTAAAACGGTCATTCAGGCTCCTGGAGTAGAGGATGGATTGGAGAGTGGAGGCAGGGAGACTCATTAGGAGACTGTTGCGTTAGTCCAGGCAAGAAGTGATGAGACCTGAACCAGGGTGAGAGTAGTGGAGATGGGAGGAAGGGAAGGAATAAGATATATTAAGGAGGCCTTATTATCGGACTGGTGGGATGTAGGACGTGAAGGAGAACATGGGTTACAGGACAATGCCCAGATTCCTGGCCTCATTGCCTCTTGTAGTCAATTGTCCAGATTCTGCGTCTACCCGTGGGCTTTTGAGGATGAAGCCATATAATGGACAGGAAAGCGCTCTGGAAATGACAAAATACTGGTACCCATCATCATCTACATTCTTATCAAAGCTCTCTGATCACTCTAGTAAGTTCAATCTGTGGAATGAGGAGTGATAATTAACATAAATCACGGTAGTCATCCAGATATTGGGTAGTTCAGGGTCCCCTTGATACCTTTGATTTCCGGCACCTGCCAACAGTGGGGGAACCAGAGGCGGGGCGAACATGGATCCACCCCTGGGCGGGGAGTGGGTGGGGCCTGGACGGGGCTGTAGTGAAGCTGAGCTGCCTTCGGAACCTCAGCCCTAAATCGCTGTGGTGAGGTCTAGACTAGACCCGCGGGAAACCTCATCACCCTGCTGCGCCTTGCGCCGCCAGTTGCTTGGCCCCGTGGTTCCACTGCTCTGTCCCGGAGCAAGCCGCTCTCCTGCACCCGGAGTCCCAGGTAAGGGGCGCGGCGCCGGCGCCCCGCCAGGGGAGTGATCAGGGACAGGTCTTCGGCGTGGGGCGCTGGGGACAGTGAGTGGGGCTGAGGAGGAGCGCAGAGCAGCGAAGGGGATGCGGAGGAGAAGGGGTCGGGGGAGGCCGTTAAGGAGGCGGCACCGCAGCAGTGAAGGGGTGCGAAACCTGGGGTGGGGGTGCTGAGGGGGAGTCTACCCAGACTGTGAAGGCCGCTCCGAGGGTAGGGGGCAGTGGGAGTGTGGGAGTAAGAAAGAAGGCGCTGGGGTTCGGAGAAATGATGAGCAGCGAGTGGAGCGCAATGCAGGGGAAACAGGGGTCGTTGGGGGTGGGGAGATATAATGAGGGAGCTGAGAGGGGCAGTGCTGGCAGAGGGTACCAGGCAACCGAGTGTTGGTGAAGCGGGTGCTAAAGCCAGAGGGCTGAGGGAAAGGCGTGGAGAAGACCTAAGGGGAGGGTAATGATTGACTGGCGGGAGTCATTTTGCGCTGGAGAGGAGTGAGTGATGAGGGGAAGGGGCGCTGGGCGGGAGGTGGTTTGCTGGTCCGGGCTGGGGTAATGAGCATGGAGAGCTGGGAGTGGAAAGGATGCCGAGCAAGAGCCCAGCTGGGTACAGGCAAGACAGGTTACCTGAGTAGAAGGCGAGGGTTGGAGCTTGGGGATGGGAAGCTTGGAAGAATGGGAAGGTGGGACCCCTGGGTGGGTCTATCCTGACTGCAGAAGAAGGAGCGGGGAGCTGGTGGAAGGAGACGGTAGTGGCCTTGGATATGGGCAGTGGAGTAGGTGCCTGGATTCTGGCTAGAGGTGGAGGGTGGGGTAGAGAAGCCCTGGAGTAGAGTAGGGATCTGGTGGCTGAGGGTGGAGGAACTGTCCGGGAACTTGGAAAGTTTAGGATGGATGGTAGGTGCAATGGGTCGGGCTGGGGAGGAGGCCAGATGTGAATTGTGATATGTGAGAGTGGAAAGATAATGGGGGCCCAGAGTGGAACCCTTGGGTCCCCAGGCACTCTCTGTATCTTAGCTCCTCAGAAGCCTGAGGAAGGCTCATAAGCACCGCACCCTGTTACACTGCCCCCTGAGATCAGAGACAAGAAGAGAATCTTGGACAGAAAAATTCATTCACAGGCTGACACTGTTCTGGAGTCCAAGTGGGAAGAGACCTTAGGGAGGGCTGAGCAGCAGCCTCTGGGAAGTAATAGAGATGTGCGGTGGGGTGGGAGAAAGACAGGGCCCTCCATCCCCTTCTCAGAATCCAGATGGAGAGGGGTGGGGGATAGTAAAAGGAGTTAGATGCATGTATGCACAGGTGGATGCCCATCTGTTCAGTGCCTATAAAGGGTGGAAAACAATGGAAGTTCCTGACAAGCTCTGTCTATGGTAATGGGAAGCCCTGGTACTGTGTTAGCCAGAGGAGAGATACTTTGCTGGAGGATGATGGCTCAGGGAAGACTTTATAGTCTTGAAAGATTTAGCTAGTACTAGAGGAAAGTATGCTTCCATCAGAGGAAACAGTATGGGAGAAGGCAAAAATCTAAAATGATCTCCAATCTAAGAAATAAATGAAGGATTTCTTTCTTAAGGATTATGATATAAAGGGAGGCATCTACTGATGCTTATATATGACATTTTTAAAGGTTTCCCCTTTAGGTTTGAACTCTCTATAGTCCCTCTTTATCCCTCCAGAGTACAGCACAGGGCCTGGCACAAACTAGGTTGAATGCTGATTGAATGAGTAATTGAGCTGTGGTTGTACTCCTGCCTCAATTTCCCCCACTTACCCCCAAGAACTGTTGTGAGGATCAAAAATTATATTGTGGTTGAAAAGAACTTTCATAAACTATAAAGCACTATACAAAAGAGAAAGGCCATTGACATTATTATGCAGGTGTGCCTACATTCTGTCCATGATCACACCCATGGCACTCTCTTTCCAGTCTGGTGAAAGAAGGAAGTGAACGTTTAATCACACATCTATTGTATGCACGATAGAATTCACTGAGAACACCTGGTAGAGTGCCTGGCATTTAGTAGATGATCAATAAATAGTAGCTATTATGAAACTGTTTCTGTGACTTCAAGAGACCCTGGGAAATAGTGAGGAGGTGGGCTGGGCTGGGCCGGACTGGTGGTGATAAGGTTGGCAGTGGTGAATGGTCTGAAGAAAGGTTGAATTGGAAAAGTTAGTAGAATATGGCTTTAGGGAGGAGGATGCTTATCATAGGGTGAGGTCCACATATGCCCAACTGTTGCCTTATCCTTACTGATAAATGTTACCAGTAGGAAGATGGAATTAAATTTACCGAGTACCTGCTGCATGTCATATACTGCCTAGATGCTTTACCAACATTGACAATAATCTTCCCAATAATGCTTGTTTTACAAATGAAGAAACTATGTCTTAGTCATGTAAAATTTCTTGCCAAGGTCTCACAACTAATAAATGGTAGACCTGGAAACTGAATCCGATTTGTTTGATTTGGAACCCCAAGCTATTTCCACTACCCAGGATGATCTGGTAGAAGAAAACATGATGCACACAGACAAAAACAATTTTATAAAGCACTCTCTGCTCTATACTGCTTTATATTCTATACTGGTTTTAATTCTTATAACAGTTTGCCTGTCATTTGATTAACTCATTTTGTAGATAAGGAAACTGAGGCCCCAGATATGATCTGCCTAATGTTACACAACTGCGGAATGAGCCAGGGCTCAACACAGGTCTCTTTGACTCAGTCTTGTGCTTTTTCCATCAAAAGAGAGGTCTATCCATTCACTTCTTCACTGCATGTATTAAGTTGATCGCTTCTTGCTGGATTTTAGGGCTCTCGTCTTCCTCTCCCCACTTTTTCCTAGCTAAAGTTGGCTTCTTCCTTAGGTGCTTTTTTCTGCTGCTGATCAGACTGAAGGTGTTATTTGCTTTTTACACCAACCCTTAACAGCCATTTCCTTCTTTTCCCCAGCCTGGGACCAGACATGACTTCCCAGGTAGTCCCTGGGCTTTCATCTGTATTGCTCCTCATGGAAACAATGAGCTACCCAGCTCTGTCATTTGTGCGACTGTCACAAAAAAGAGGGAAGATCTTATTGATGCTCCTCTCACAAGGGTGCTTCTGCTTGCACCACTGTGCAATGACCTGTCTGGTTAGATCTGCCTTGAGCAGCTGCCTGCTGGGATACTTTTTACCTCTCTTCCAAATGTCTATGTGGCCCCTGCCCATCTTTTGAGAAGATCTCCTAAGGCAGGGGTCCCCAATCTCTGGGCCACAGACTGCTACCAGTCCATGGCCTGTTAGGAATCATGCCACACAGCAGGAGGTGAGCAGCTGGCAAGTGAGTGAAGCTTCATCTGTATTTTCAGCTGTTCCCCAGTGCTAGCATCACTGCCTCAGCTCCACCTCAGATTTCCAGGCGTTAGATTCTCATAGGAGCACCAGTCCCTGGTGCCAGAACGATTAGGGACCACTGCCCTAAGGGGTTTATAATGTGAAGTTACCTTTCAACTGAACCTCTCTGCCCTCTGCCTCTTCCTGTTCTCAACCACGTACTGGGAAAGCTACCCCAAGTGCACATAAACGGATGTTGACAGTACAGTATGGAAAGTGCTAGGAAAGAGATGCTCAGGGTACTGGGGATCCTTCTTTACTAACTCTAAAATTGTTGCAGTTTTTATTTTCCCGAAGCTCAGTCTAATCTGGGAGTCATTAGATAACAGAAATTCTGGTCATTATGCTCCAACCGACTTGCTGTGTGACTTTGGACAGATCAATTCTCTTTGTGGAGACTCAATTTTTGACCTGTAAAATGAAGGGGAGTGGAACAGGCCAGGAAGTGAAATTATTTTCTACTCTTGCTTCATTTCTCACTCTCACATCTGTGGCAGACATAGCTAATAAAGGCAGGCACTTTTCTCACAGATTCTACACAAGGCCACATGTATTTTTCTCCACACAGTGTACATATGAAGCACACTTACATACATTCTCTTATTTAAAATTCCCAGCAGCCTTGCGAGGTAGGTAATAGTATCATATCACAGATGAGGACACTGAGGCTCAGAGTTTAAGTGACTTGCCCAAGTTCATACATTGAGTTACTAAGAAAACTGGGACCAGGAGCCAGCCTTTTTGTTATGTTAAAGCTGCCACTCAAAAATCCCTTCTAATTCCAGAAATCTAAGGTTATAAACAGCTGCATAAGAAAAATGAAGCAATAATACAACATTTACATCCATAGTCTGGCATGTGGCAAATGCTCAATAAATGTTTAATGAAAGGAGTAACATGCCCTAAGGATTTACTATAGGTCCAGTGTTGACAGGATGTAAGAACGGATACAACTCAGCTTATTCAAGAAGGAAAGGCAGACAGTTAATTGTCAAACCAGCTCAAATAATGAAGCCCAGATCAGGGAGAGGACAGATGATCAATATTTGACAGCAGGAGTAAATTAAAAGGACCAGTGAAATAATATTTATTGAGTACCACACATGGGCCAGGAAACCATAACAGATTATTTACATATGGTAACTGCTCATTTTATTTGTGCCACAGCTCTGTGAAGTAGGTGATATTTTCTCTATTTTACAGTAAAAATGCTGTGGCTAGGAGAGGCAATATGATTTGCCCAAGAATTCAGCTGAGAAATAGAGCAGGGGTCTTGAACTTTCCCATAACACTGCACCGGTACTAAATCTAGCCTCAATTGTTAGCTATGAGGCTTGGCCAAATCCTCTTAATTTCTGGCTCTCAATTTCCTTCTTGATCAAATGGGAATAATAAATTCTGTCCTTCCAATTTTATCTCCCACATTTATTTAGAGGATAAAAAAAGATAAAGGGCATGAAACTGAGATAAGGATTAGTCTGTTTCAGTAAAGTTACTCTTCGACCAGCAGTTCCATTGCTAGAATATCTCCTAAGTAAATAAATAAGAATGTGAACAAATATTTATGTAAATAAATGGTCACTATGGTTTAATTTTTAATAATTAAGAAATGGAAAAATAAACATAACACTTAACAATTGGCCATATGTCATGTCTATAGGATGGAATATAGTGTAGTCAATTGAAATGATACTTATGAAGAGTTTTAAAGGTCTCAGTAAAATATTTATGATATAATGTTAAGTGAAAAGGAGCAGGATACAAAACTAATGAAAATATGATCTTAGTAATTAAAATATGCGTAGAAGATATAGACTAGCATGTATAGTATGTTATCATTTATATTTAGATTAAAAGTACAAACAGACCTCTATGCTGATAGATGCAAAGACTATCTCTGAAAGATGTGTAGATTGGTAACATGTTTGCCTCTGGGGAGCAGAACCAGGGACTGGGAATCAGGGGTAGAAGCAAGACTTACTTTTCACTGTAAACCTTTAGGTTCCACATTATTTATTTTTTTATGCTAAAAACTAAGAAGATAATGCAAACTGCAGATGGTGATAAAGTGGTACTTACAAGTAGTAAAAGTTTTTTAAAACTTTTTTAATGTGTGTATTACATTTTGAGTTAACAATTAATAATTTGTTATAGTTTAAAAATAGATGGCATTTTGTTGCATCCCCAAAATAAGGGAGGAATTACACTTATAATGTTAATAATGGCAGTTGCTGAGTGGATAGGAGGTCTGGTAATTAAATTTTTCTTTTTTATATTCTTGTGTTTTACTTTTGTAATTTTTAAATTAGAAATATATACTTTCAAAGTAGAAATTTTCTCTTGTAAACAAAGATGTCTGGCAGCAGAGCAGAAGATAATGTGAAGTCATTGCAACTACTTCCCTTGTTTTAGGGAGAAAAATGTATAATTCCATTGAATTGTCAATTCTTGAAACAAACAGGCTCTACCTCTTGTACCATGAAAACTGAAAAATTAGGACTATGAGAGAGTTTATACACCCTCCCCTTCAATGTCATTTTCTTCTTCCACGTAAATGTTATGCCTCAGTCTCCAAAGGTCCACGTTATGTTCCACACCACCTAGTGAGCCCTGTCATGGGCAGACTGATACAGGGATGTGGCCCGGAGTCTCAGATAAAGGCTTGAGAGCGGGGAGAAAAGAGAAGGAAGAACAGAAGCCACCAGAGGTTGGTGGTGGCATATTTAAGGAGGTATTATTAAAGGTCTGCTAATAATCCCACATATTTGTCTGACCTTTCTTCAAGAGAGTTTTAAACAGTCTACATTTGTCAACTTCTTGTCCTTACAGCTCACCAGAAAGGCCTGTAGAGCTAAATCTACCAGTCTCACACTCTTTTCCTTTGGCGAAAGCAGTAGGAATTCTTAAAGGCAGTGACACCTGGACATTATCTCATGTTAGGGTTGTCCTTTCACCCTCCTGTGACCACTCACCCAGCCCATATGAGCACTTGATGCTGGACACAGGAAGAGGTCTCAGGTGGAGAGCGTATCTGTGGCTGGTAAGAAGCAGTTAAAGATTCAAATAAGACTATGGGACTAAGTGCTGGATTATGGAGTTCAGACCCAAAGTGTTTTAAAAAAGGAGAGGATGGTGGCTGGTCTGAGAGTGCTGGGGTCTCTGGGAAGGTCTGGAATGTAATAAATACTTGCTGAGTGAATGAATAAATAAATGAGTGAGTGAATGAACAAATAAACAGAGGATCTAAGCTTTGAAGTATTTAGAATAATAGGATTTATGTTCACAACTGTGTGGGATTTACCAGTTTATTACTAAACTAAAATTGTTCTCCCCATTTTCCAGATAATGAGATTGAGCCCCAGAGTGATGATGTGACTCATATTAATTCGGCACACATTTACTGAGTGCTGATTATGTACTAGGACTTGTGCTAGAAGCTAGAGGTGTAGAAATGAAGTACATTAAGTCTCAGATGCTTGGCCTAAAGGAGGAACTGGACTAGCAAACGTTTCTGAAATGATACAAGTGCCATTAGTGTGCTTTGGGAGCACAGGGGCAGGACTTCATTTAGATCTACAAGGATGAACAGGAGCTTATTAGGAGGAGATAAGTGTTGTAGGCAGAAAAAAAGAACACATGCCTACAGGGACAAAAGCAAGAAACAACGTGGCATATTTGGAGTAAAGCATAATTTGGTATAACAGTAACACAGGTTGGTAAGTAGAAGGCTTAGGGGAAGATAAAGTTTAAAGAGTTTATTCTTTGATTCTTTGATTTGATTCTTTGTCAAGTTGAACAGTTTGGGCTTGATCTACAGAGCTGTGGGGAGCCATAAAAATTCTCAAAATGGGCATTTACTGGAATGTTCATGTGTTTGCTGTTTTGGCTTTTTTCCCCCCAAAACTCAGCTCAGGAGCTGCCTCATATGTAAGACTCCTTGATCACCATGCCTTCAAGTTGGATTAGGTGTTTCTTGTGGGTTTCCTCAGCTAAAACTTCTCTCCTATCACTTATCTCCTGCTTATATATTCTAATCTGTGGCCACTCAGAAGTCAGACACCATGTCTAATTCATATTTGTATTCCCCATGCCCAGCATAGGGTTTGACCGTGACCAAGGTGCTCAATAAATATTTGCTGAAGGAATAAATGGGAGGAGCTGGGTCCCACCCCAGTCCAGATACAACACTGGGACAGGTGCCATGATGGAATGATTCTTAGCAGTGTGTGTTTCCTCATTGGTGCTGGGGTAGGGAATGAGTATGTGACTCTAGCAGAGTGACCATTAAAAAACATTGGTGACTCAGGGTGACACTGGAAGTGTGTTTCTGAATGACCACAGGTCTCTCATGCAGATGGCTTCCGTGACCGATGGTAAAGCTGGAGTCAAAGATGCTTCTGACCAAACTTTTGACTACATGTTCAAACTGCTCATCATTGGCAACAGCAGTGTTGGCAAAACCTCTTTCCTCTTCCGCTATGCCGATGACACCTTCACCCCAGCCTTTGTCAGCACAGTGGGCATTGACTTCAAGGTGAAGACAGTCTACCGCCATGAGAAGCGAGTGAAGCTCCAGATCTGGGTGAGTCTGGGTATCTTGGGCAAGAATGTCCTGAGAGGTGACTAGTGCGCTGGTACAAACCTGGGAGGTGGAGCTAGTGTGAAACTTCTGGATGGCATTAGGCACCAATGCTGTTGCTGGTCTGGCTCCTGCTCTGCCCCCTTGCTGGTTTTATACAGGTTTGCTCTTTTCTGGGGGCTCAGGTAGTTCTTCTGCTTAAGAAGCTTTATCCTGGCCTGTATGAATGAGTGACTGAGAATCTGGGCTTTGGAGTTGAAGACCTGGATTCAAATTCCAGTTCTGTCACTTACTAGACATAGAACCTTGACTATATTACTTAACATCTCTAGGCAACCCTTTCTCTTTGGAGATTATAACAACATCTATATTATAGGGCCATGGGGTGCTTAGCATAGTTCCTGGAATATAGTGAATACACAATAAATGTTAGCTACTGTGTCCATAATCTATCACCGCATAACAAATCACTTCAAAACATGATGGCTTAAAATAATTCATTTGGATGATCTATATAGAAATAGATCAGTTTCTATAGATCAAACATTTAGGAGTGACTTAGTTTCTGCCTTTTGGCCACTTATGAGGTTGCAGCCAGATGTCAGCTTGAGATGCAGTCATCCGAAGGCTTGAGAGGGGCTGGAGGATCCCTTTCCAGGGTGGCTCTGTATTGGCTGTTACTAGCTGTCACATGTCTGGTACTGACTGTTGGCAGGAGACCTTCCCATGTAGTTCTTGCCACAGAGCTGCCTATGTGTCATCATGGCATGGCAGCTGGCTTCTCCCAGGGGGAGAGATCCAAGAAATCAAAGAGGAAGTGGCAATGTCTCTTATTACTTAGCCTTAGAGTATTTTGTTGGTCACTGATTCAATGTACAAGGAAACTACACAAGAGGATGAATCCTGGGAGGTAAGGATCATTGGGGACCACCTTGGAAGCTGGCCACAGCTATTATTGGTATTTACCAGTGGTATTAACAAACCATATACATATTTGAGATGATATAGCAACATGTACATCATATATTTTTTTAATAATAAGTTAGCACCAAGATTGAAAATTTGAAAATTTTGAAATATTTAAAACATGTATTATTATCTGTGCATTCATCTTATTAAATGTACATTAATACATCATACATATATCTTATTGGTATAGTCTATATATAGCATTTTTCTTTTTACAAGTTATTTCCATATATTAATATTATCTCACAAGTAGCTTCATCAGGTAGATATTATTTTAATACACTCATATTTTACAGGAGAAAAAATTCAAACTCAGAGGGTAATTAACTTGCCCTAGGGTGACCACACAGGTATAAAGTGGAATTCTAGTTCAGATGTTCTGATTCTAAATTATGTGCTTTTTTCTCTACACTGTAGAGAAGCACATTAGGCTGTATAGAGCCCATATTTTCATGTATGATAATGCTAAGTATTAACATATAGAAATAAAAGTTTATTTTGCTTATTGGATCTCTATTAGAAGTATTTAGGAATCATAAATCATTAGAAATACGAGAAGCTGTACATCTAGAACCACACTGGTTCTAGAAGTGTGGTCTCCAGATCAATAGCATTGTCATCACTTGGGAATTTGTTAGAAATGCACACTCTCAGGACCCTCCTCAGACCCACAGCACCTGAAACCCACCGCACCTGAGGTGTGGCCCAGCAATCTGTGTTATACCAAGTCTTCCCAGTGGTTTGGAGGCAAGCTAAAATAAAAGAACCACTGATCTAGTTTAACTACCTCATGGTAAGAACCAATAATCATTTATTAAGTACCTATTACGCAGCCAATGCACAAAAGGGGTGAAAACATAGGGTGTTTGGGGGCGTGGTGAACAATCCCTTGAACAAGGCTGTGAAAAAACAGGGAGGGGTTGCTGAGAGAGAAATTTTCTGGAGAGGCTATCAGGCAGAAGCTTGGGGGTCAGGGAGACCTTGCACAACAATACAGAAGGTTCTTGCCATGGGCCAGAGGGTACATGGCTGATGATTTTTCTTGGGAGCTGAAGAAACTATAGAGTTTATTTTTTTATCTATGAATATAAAATAAGTGTTTATTAATATTTACTGTATGGATTGACACAGATGTCTTCGTGTGATCTCCACATCAGTTGGTCATATAGACTACATTAAAAAAATCCTGCTGTCAGAGGAGACATTTTACCCTTCTAAGGGGTTGGCAGTGGTGTCTTCTTCATTCCTTTATTTATTTTCAGCCCATTGTGAGCTGTTGCAGTTTTCCTGTACCTGATTAAGTGGATTTATTGATTATACTACCTAATTTTAACTAACTGAACCCTCACAATGGATATGAGACTTTAAAAGAGTCCTGCAAAGAAGACTCTGATTGAAGACTATACTAATTACAGTGAGCACAAGAGAACACAGAAAATGGCTGAACTGATGGTTCTCTGAATCCTAGCACAAGTTCATTGTCAGCCATGTTTTGAGATAAAACCAATGACAATCTAAGTAGATCTGACACAGTCAACCACATTGCTTTTTGCTAAAAAAAAAAAATTAGTAAAGGGTGTGTTTGTGTGTGTGTGTGCGCTTTTCTGTACCAAAAAAAGTTTTCGGTATTGTTCATAAAGACACTAAAATGTAAATATTTAAATTTTGTTAGTTATTTTTAAGTATTTTAACATCTTTATATACAAAAGTAGATATATATGTATATATAATCTATAGACATATATAAATATAATCCTATGTTTTTCTTAACATGAGTATAAATTTGGAGAGCACTACCATAGATATTGAGGAGCCACTGAAGGGTTTTAACAGATCAGATTTGCATTTTAGAAAAATCTCTGGTTTCAGTTTAGCAAGTAGATGGAAGTATGGCAAAGAAACCAGTGGTTTGGGTAACTTATAAGGGCCCAAGCCTAGTTAATTAGTCTGCTTGAGCTACCATAACAAAATACCACAGACTAGATGGCTTAAACAAAACAGAAATTTATTTTCTCACAGCTCTGAAGACTTAAGTCCAAGATCAAGGTGGCAGCAGGGTTGATGTCTGGCAAGAACACTCCTCTTGGGTTGCAGACTGCTGCCTTCTTGCTGTGCACTCACATGGCCTTTCCTTGGTCTGGATACATGGAGAGAGAGTGGGAGAGTTCTCTGGTGCTCTTCTTAAAAGTATACTAATCCTATCAGATAAGAGCCCCAACCTTTATGACTTCAATTAACCTTAAAGGCTTCCTTAGAGTCTCCATCACCAAATATAGCCACACAGGGGTTAGGACTTCAACACATGAATTTGGGAACACAAATATTCAGTATGTAACACTATGACAATGACAAAATGACTTTAGGGATAGAAATGAGGAGAGAGATTTGAGGTAGATTTAGGACTAGAATCTACAAAATTTGATGATCAAGTAATTGTATAGGGAGAGGAAGACATATTTATCTACTCATATATATTTACTTTCATAAAAGTTCTGTGATTTACTAAAGCTATATGAGCTTTGGTAAATCACTTCACTTCTATAAATAGATAATATCTTCAACTATAAAAGTCTCACAGGTTTGTTGAGGGGCATGGCTACATGTGACACATAGTCTTATGCTTGGCACATGTTAGGAATACAATAAGTTAGGTTCTTTTCTTTCTCTGCTTGTGATTCACATGCAAATGATGTCTGGGCCTCCCAAGGCTTCCCACCTGTGGTTGGAAGTACTGGAGTACTGGAACAGCATCCAGGGACTCACTAGCACAGTATGAAGTGTTCAATTAAATTTCTCCAGCTCATTTTATCTCTCCCAGGGAATTTCAGAAGACCATTGTCAGGATAGAAGGTGGAAAGGGAAGAAGAAGATATGAGCATCGCTGAGCAGGACGATTCACAAAAGGAGTTTCTGTCACTTCTGAGGAATGTTAGATGATGAGTGCATTGGTAGTGCCTTGTTCCCTGGAGTCCCTTGCCACATAGGTTCCTGAGAGCCCTTTCTGTGTCCTAGGAGGTTAATTATTGTGGATCAGAGAAGAGGATCTTCCTGGAGAGGTGGGGGTGGGGAAGAAGTCTCATTAATAGAGAGTGAGAGACGCACAGATGTGAAGAGAGGGAGACCTGAAAGCTCCACAACAACAGACCTGACTAGAGGCCACTTATTGCTTGGCTCTGGTTGCCAAGCAACCTCTAGAGACCTGTGGGAAGAGATGAGCTATAGTGGGCCTTTCACTACCTCCACGTGGGGCCCATTGCAGGATTATTGGATCTTATGCTGGTCAAGGGAAGAATTCCAGGGTCTGTGGGAGGACTGAGCTGACCATGGACTTTGGAGTTCTGGGTCCAGTCTTGGCTCTGCCCTGCAGTCATTGTGTCATCTGGAGTGACCCTTCCCCTCCATAGGCCTAACTATCAAATGGAGAAAATAATTCTTGCTCTTCTTACCTCATGGGTTGTTGTGAAGATCAAGTTATGAAGTGGAAAGGAAAGCCCAAGGAAAGCTATGAAGCCTTCAGTAGATCATGACTACAGATATTGTCAGCTATGAGAATTCATCTTGTATGTGCTTTAAATCATTCTTCGTATCTTTCATACCCTTCCCTTGATCCAGGGAAGTAGTTATCTCCTTAATGTGTGATTGAGGTCAGAGATGTCAAGTTACTTGTGTGGAGCCAAACAGTAAACTTAATTCTTTCATTCATTCTAGAGATATTTATCTGGTCCTCTCTCCATACCAGACATCATGCTAGCTATTGGGAAACGCCCTTCCTGTTGTCATGGAGTGTACACTCTAGCTGGGGAGATAGACACTAAGTATGTGAATAAAAAATGTCTGATTTCATCTGTGGTAAGGGCCCTGCAGGCACTGGAACTCAGAGCTCAGGAATCACTGTAACTTAGGTGTCATCTCTGGGCTTGCAGCTGGAGTTCAGGCTCCACATTATTCACAGTGTAAAAGGCTAGCTTAGCTGATGACCTTCATCACATCAGCTCACCCCAGGCCTGGTCCCTGTCTGGGGATGTGGTAGCAGGAATCTCCATCGTGGAAAGACAGAATCTTCTCATTTCCACAAGTGAAGCTTTTTCGGTGACCTGTGTGTCAAGAAGACTTTTTTATTTTATTTTATTTTATTTTATTTTATTTTATTTTATTTTATTTTATTTTATTTTATTTTATTATTTTATTTTATTTTATATTTTATTTTATTTTATTCATTTTATTTATTTTATTTTTTTACAGTAGAAAGGAAAAGTTTTATTAGAAGGGAAGGTACACTTCCAGACGTGGAAGCAGGCCTGAGCAAGAGAAGCGTGGCTCAAAAGGCCAAGAAGATTTTAAAGACAGTAGTGTCTCATGTGTCTGGGGTTACTAGTATAAAGACTGGGAAATGGACTGGCTGGCCTGTCCAGAATTCTTTTATTGAGGGTTCGAGAACTCTGTGTTTTGTGAAGGATTTGCAAATCACTGTCTTTACTCCTGGGCCTGTCCTGGCGTCACTGTTCTCCTTCCTTTTTTTCTTTCTCTTCAGCTCCCTGCTCTGAGGCTATCGGTCACTATGGTGCTTATATGTACCTCCATTATTCTATTTGTTTTGCTGTGTTGGTGATGATTTTATATAAAGCATCAACATAGTGTCTGGCACAGAGTAAACACTCAATATATAGTAATTTTTATTAAGCTTCTATGGGGATTAAGAAATGATACTCCTTTTCTTCCCCACCTAAGTTTGGAATCAATTGAGAGATAAATGCAGGAGTCAGAGAGATGGAGAGTAATATGACAGCCTTATTACTAATAAAAGCTAGGATGAAGCACATGGCCCAAGTCTTTGAGGCAGTGGATCTTTCTAATACTTTACTTTGGAGTCAGATAGACATTCAAACCCAATCACAGGCCAGCATGGGTCGCAGCTGCAATTAGCCCATCCAACATGCACCCAGAGTCAAAGTCTATGTTACCCAGACTTACTAATTCTTCAGGCTAAAAGCATCCCACCCACACGTGTAGTAGAAGTCTGCATGGATAGTCTTCCTAACGGAAGGAGAAAGGAAGTGTCCCTCTGCCAACAGCTCTTTTTATAATTAAAAAGATACACAGAAGTAGCATTAACTCCAAAGGGAGATTGCGCAGAATGATGACACCTGGGAAAATAGGAGTCTTAAGAGATATCCTGGGAATTTTGAATTCCACAGTGATAAGAGTGATTCCCTATACACCCAGGAGCTGAGAATAACAAGACCAGGTTAGATGGAGACAGTCAATTAGGTTCACTTACTAGCAAATGACCTTATTCCCATACAGCAGTCCTGATGAAATTTTAGATTATCACATGGCTTTGGAGTCATTTATAAATATTAAAACTAACAGATATTTAATCTAGGAAAGTCAAAGACCTATGTTTTAGGGCTAGTATTATAAGTGTACAGTAAAATGTAATGAAGCTTAGGAATGTGGGAAAGATAATTATATCAGAAACTTAGACTAAGGAGGATTATGGCTCTTGAGCAGTCATTTAACAAATATTTACTATGCCAGACATTAGGGTTAGAGAAATTCATGTGAATATGACATTTCTCTACTCCCAGGGAACTGGTGAGATCGAATTTACCTCTAACTCCAAAAGCGAAATAAAATGAGTAGCATAGTTTTCTTGTTCTGGTTAAGGAAGTGAACTAGAACATAAAGAGAGATTGACTTTTTCCTAGACTATAAAAATTTATAACAACAGATTATAGTATGAGATCGGGCAGCTGACTAATGAGCATCTGTATTAGTTTCCTATTGCTGTTCTTACAAATCACCACAAACTTAGTGGCTTAAAGCAACATATATTTATTATCTTGTAATTCTGGTGGTCAGAAGTTCAAAATGGGTCTCACTGGGCCAAAAATAAGGTGTTGGAGGGCTGCATTCCTTCTGGAGGCTCTCAGAGAAAATCTGTTGATTAAGTCACCTTTTCCAGCTTCTAGAGGCCGCCTGCATTACTTTTCTTGGGGCCCCTTCTTCTGTCTTCAAAGCCGGAGGTATAACATTTTCCAACCTCTCTTTGACCTTCTCACTTTTCTCTTATAAGGATCCTTGTAATTATCTCAGACTCACATGAATAATCCAGGATAATCTTCCCATCTCAAAACTTTTTTCCAGGCAAGGTAACATAATCACAAATCCCGGGGATTAAGAAGGTGGTATCTTTGGGAAGCCATTATTCTGACTACCACAGCATCTGTTAATAACATGGAAAATATCTAATATAAATCACCCCTAGCCTCAAGTTCCCGATCCTCTGGTTATAGCCCCCTCTGCTAACTCCCTGAAATCAGTCCTGTCTGTGTTTTAGGCTTACGCTACCCACTGAGAATGCCTGTCACCTCGTTAGGTACCAATGAGCCTATGAATTTAAAGCTCATCACAGAGGCTGAGGTAGAGAGAGAGATCTGGACTTTACTAAGGGCCTGCCACTAAATCTCCTAATATATTCCAATGCTTCTTCTGCCACCTTCAGGAAGGTGAAATCTGGCCATCTGAACATAAACTGAGTCTCTCAATAGTGGGACTGAGGGGCAGCACAGAAGAGGCTGGAGATTGAAAAGGGACACTGGGTCTCTGACAAGTCTCTATGGCTCCAGGAATATGAAGACAGTTCCTGAAACCATGTTCCATATTCAGCTCTTATGACAATCAGAACTGATTTTCCTAAGCAGCAAGTCTCCTAATGTGGCTGCAGAGACATGTGGACACTTGCATCTCTCCAATGTTTATAGGAGCCAGCTGCTAGAGGAGGTTTGATCTGATCTCTAAGATCACAACAAAGACTATGGGAAGCCAAATCAGAATTGCAGGCATAGCCTGATTTCGTAATTTGCAAATGTATTAACTGATTATTCAAGGAGCCTCCGTTCTTTAGGGCCACCAGTCCCTTCCCTCCACCGAAATTGGTGTGGAAGAAAAGGAAATAGCCTACAAGCCATTTGCAGATTCATTAATTCAATAAACATGTGTCATGTGCCTATTAAGTGCCAGGCACTGTTATAAGAGGGCAAATAAACAGCTATAATATAATATAAATGACATAATAAAGGGATGAAGAAAATGCTGTAGGAATACAGAGAAAGGAGCTGCTGCTACCTCTGCTTGGGAAAGTTATTTTAGGCTTCACAAAGGAAGGGGACATTTGAGCTTGGTCTTGGAAAATGAATAAGAATATTTTAGGTTAATGTTGGGGGAAATCTTTATAAGCAGATTAAAAAGACATTTGCAAAAGCATGATTGCTTTCAAGGACCTATTATGTGCCTGGCTGTGGTGGGCTGTGTAGGGATTGGTAAGACTCAGGGGCATTCAGTGTAGTGAGAGAGATATATTTGTGTACACAAATATAGATGATGCTACAGACATGAATGATGTCTGGATAGAGGTACAGAAAATTTTAAGTGAGTTCAGAGAAGAAGTGCTCCCTCTCAGCTTGAAATTTCAGGGAGGGCACCTTAGAGGAGGTGGCTTTATGGTAATGAGAGTTGTCTCTAGCAGATAATAACATCTTTAGAGGCAGAGCTGTCCCTCTCATTCATCTATCTAGCTCTGTGGTCTAGGCTGACCTCCGATTTTTGATTCAGCAGCAGAGTGCTGACATTCCTGGCAATAATTTACATGTTGAGGAAGCAGTGCAGCCTGTGGTTAGAACCATAGCCTTAGGAGTGAGCCAGACCTGTGCTCCAAACCTATTTCTGCCACTGTCACCTTGTTCAGTCTCATTATCTCCGTGTGCTTCATTTTCTTTTTTCTAAAATAAGGATAATTTTAGTAACAACCATTTAGTATTGTTGAGAGAATGCGATACGATAATGGTTAACCTAGTGCCTGGTACACAGTAAAATGATCACTAATTGGTAGTCTATTATTATTATTAACTCTGTTATTCTCAAGTATTGACTTGTGGCAACAAGGAGTCTGCATGTGATTTATTTGAGCTAGACTTTGTATCCTTTTTAGGATTCGATGCACATTCACCTGAATTCTTCCTCTGAGTTGTGAGCTCAGGTTGGTAGCTGATTTTGTAATTTGCAAATGAATTAACCAGCAATCCTCATTGACTATTCAAGGGGTTTCCATTCTTTGGGGCCACCAACCTCTTACACAAATTGCTGTGGAAGAAAAGGAACTAACCTACAAAAAAGAAAATATTTTCCTCTCTCCTTGCCTTCTGTCCTGATGGTACATGCAATTTAATTGGGGAGATAAAACAAATGAGAAAACCATAAAGAGCTAAAATGTGTGGTGCTGAGTGAACGAAGTGGAAGTTTAAGAGTTCAGTACTGGGTAGAGTTGATCAGAAAGGCCTCTGTGAAGGGAGGCGAGAGGCACTGCAGGATGGGGAAGGGGATTATAATGGAGACATTCCAAGCCAGGGGGTCAACATGACCTGAGATGGGGGGCAGACATTAAGGGAGTGGGGAGGTGAGTTGTAGTATGCTTTGTGCCATGTTCTTCCTGTGAGGTGACTGAATTCCTCCCACTTTTCCCAGTACAGCTCCTGCCTCTGCCCCACATACCATATGCTGTAGCCATTCTGACCACGGCAAACTTCTATGTGTTTGTTTATTTATTCATTCATTCAGCAATATTTGCATTGTATGCACCATACATTCTTCTATGTGCTACAGATACAGCAGTTTAAGTAACAGGCAAAATCCCCTATCCCATATTCTCCTAGACTGGCAATAAACAAGTAAAATATATAATGTATTCTATGATGATAAATGCTCTGGAGAAAAAATAGCAGGATAGGGGATAGGATGTGAGGAGTGTTTATAAATTTAATTGGGGTATTCAAGGTAAGCTTCACTGAGCAGGGGATTTTTGAGTAAAACTCTCAAGGAGGTGTGGGATATTTGGAGGAAGCGTGTTCCAGGCAGGAGGAACAGCAAGTGCAGAAGCACTGAGGCAGGGGTATGCCTGGCATGATCCAGGGAGAGTAGGAGGTCAGCGCAGCTGCAGGAAACGGCTCAGAGATGAGGCTAGAGTGTTAGTGGGAGGACCAGACTGTGTAGAGCCCTGGAGGCCTTTGTAAAGGCTTTGGATTTTTTAAAAAACAACTTTATTAAAGTGTAATTGTACATATTTATTGTATACAATTTGATGAGTTTGGACACATGCAAACACTCGTGAAACCATTACCACAATCAAGATAATAGATACATTCATAACCTCCACAAGTTTCCTTGTGTCTCCTTCTCCTTACCTCCCCCCCGTCTTTTTTTTTGGTGGTAGGAAACTTACCACGAGATTTAACCTATTAACAAATTTTTAAGTGCACAGTACAGTATTGTTAACTACTGGCACTGTGTTGTACAGCAGATCTCTAGAACTTATTCATCTTGCATGACTGAAACTTAGTATCAATTGAACACCTGATATAAACATTTTCCCTTCCCCCTAGCCCCTGGAAACCACTGTTTTATTCTTTGCTTCTGAGTTTGACTATTTTAGATATCTCATATAAATAGAAACATTACCCTTTTGCAATTGGCTTGTTTAATTTACCAAAGTGTCCTCCAGGGTCATCCATATGTTTGCAAATTACAGAATTTTCTTCATTTTAAAGGCTGAATGTATTCCATTGTATGTTTATATAACATTTTCTTTATTCATTCATCTATCAATGGACATTTGGGTTGTTTCCATATCTTGGCTATTGTGAATATGATGCAATGAACTTAGGAGTGCAGATATCTCTTTAAGATCCTGATTTAAATTCTTATGAATATATACCCAGAAATAGGATTGCTGGATCATATGGTAGTTCTATCAAAAAACTTGAATAGACATTTCTCCAAAGAAGATATAAATGGCCAGCAGGTATAGGCCTCAAAGGATACGTTCCAAGACTCCCAGTGGATGCCTGATAGTACCAAATCCTATATACACTGTTTTTTCCATACATATCTATTATAAAGTATAATTTATAAATTAGGTATAGTAAAAGGTTAACTACAATAACTAATAATAAAATAGAACAATTATAATAATACACTGTAATAAGAGATGTGCGAATGTGGTCCTTTTCTCTCCTTCTCTCTCTCTCTTTCTCTCTGATAACCATCTGATAACCAAGACTGCTACTAAGTGACTAACAGGCAGGTAGTATATACAGTGTGGATATACCGGACAAAGAGATGATTCATATCCCAGGTGGGAGAGAGAGGGAAGGCGAGAGATATCATCATGCTACTCAGAATGGCATGCAATTTAAAACATATGAATTGTTTATTTATGGAATTTTCCTTTTAATACTTTTGGGACCATACTTGACCTCAGGTAACTGAAACTTTGGAAAGAAAAGCTGTTGATTAAGGGGAAACTACTATATATGAAAAAAACGTTCAGCATCACTAATCATCAAATAAATGCAAAACAAAACCATGAGATACCACCTCACACATGTTAGAACGGTTATTATAAAAAATAACAAAAGATAGTGTTTGTGAGGATATGGTAAAATTGGAACCCTTGAACATTGTTGACAGGAATGTAAAATGGTATAACCACTATGGAAAACAGTATGGAGATTCCTCAAACATTTTTAAAAGACTTTTTAGTCAGAATGAAATGGGTGGGTTTTGAGCAGTGGAATTAAATGAGCTGACTAACATTTTTAAAAATACTTTATTTTTAGATAACTTTAGATTTATTGAAACTTTGATAGTACAGAGTTCTCATATACCTTCACCTAGTTTCCCTAATATTAACGTCTTACATAACCGTGGTATATTTGTCAAAACTAAGGAATTAAAATTGGTAATTTATTCAAATTTTACTAGTTTTTCAACTAATGTCCTTTTACTGTTCCAAGATGCTATCCATGTTGGATTTAATAATATATTTTAAAAATTGAGATATTATTCATACATCACAAAATTATCCCTTTTAAAGTGATTTTTAGTATTCACAAAATTGTGCAACCATCACTAATTCCATAACATCTTAGTGACTTACATTTTAATATTTAACAGGATTGCTCTGAGGCAGGATTATGCCTGTTTCAAGAATAAATGATAAATAGGCAAAGGGCAGAAGCAGGAGAGATCAGCTAGGATTTGAAATTATCCAGGCAGTGGATGATGTTGGCTTGAAGTAGCGTGGTGGTAGTGGTGGTAACGAAGGTGGTCAGTTTCTGTGTATATGTTGAAAATATTGGTGGCAGAATTTGCTAATGAATTGGATGTGGGGAGAGAAGGAAGGGAAAGAGTCAAGAATGAGGCTGAGAGTTTGGGCTCAGCTACTAGAAGGTTGAAGATGCCTCTGACAGAGATAGGGAAGACTGCAGAGAGAGCAGGATTTGGGGAGACAATTGGGGGATGAGTTATGCTGAGATGCCTTGTTAGATAACCAAGCAGACCTATAGAATAGGCTGTTGGATAAATGAGTCTACAGTTCAAGGTAGAGGCCTTGACTGTAGATATAAATTAGCAAGTCATCAGTATATGGGTGTCATTTAAAACTATGAAGTCAAAAAAGATCAACAAGGGAGAGAAAGAAGATAAAAGTTCTAAGGATGGAGCCCAATGACATTTTAGCACTAAAATGTTGGGAAGATAAGAATCAGCAAAAAAGAATGGAAGGAAAAAGTATGGTGTCTTTGTAGCCAAATAGCGTTTTACACAGGAAGGAGAGATCAATTGTGTCAAATGCTACTGCTACATCATGAATATGAGGACTGAGAATTGACCACTGGGTTTAGCAACATGAAGTTCATTGGCAACCTGATACAAGCTGTTTTGGTGGAATAGTGGGAATGAAAGCCTAGTAAGAGTTGGAGAAGAGAAATTGGAGACACCAAGTATATATGGCTTTTTCAAGGCTTTTTACTTTTAGGAAAAGGAGGCAAATGGATGGTAGCTGAAGGTGAAAGGGGAAGAGAGAAGAAGTTTTTTTTTTTTATGATAGAAGTAGCAGCACATTTGTGCATTGGTGGAATAATCCAATAAAGATCAACAAACCAAGCAACTGACAAAGAAACAAAAACACAAAACTGATGCTATAGGAAGAAGAGGAGAATTGCTGGGACAATATCCTTGAGTTGGTGAGTGGGGATGGAATCATAAGCAGAGGGTGAGCCCTTGCTGTGAGCACAGAGCATATGTCTGTATTAACCAGGGAAAGGGAGAGGGCATGGGCACAGGTGCGGGTAGGGGCTGCATGTGCTGGTAGGAGTGCTCTTGTATATAATTTTCTGAAGGAAGCAAGGTCACCAGCTAAGAGTGAGGATGAGGGAAGAAGTGAGAGGAGAATGTTGTCTAGGAAGATGGGAGAGTAAATACGAGGGAAATTAAATTTGATTGCTGATTAGCATTAAAGTTCCACTTGAAATTAGCAATCATAAATTTAAATTTATGAATTCATAAATCTGAAGCATGGTTATGTGTTTTTCTCCAACTGTGTCTTGCTCTGTGGTACAGTCATAGAATAGGTAGATAGTTGGCTTTAATGAGTGTTGTTTTGCTGAATGAGTGTGACAAAGCAAAAGAGGCCAAAGGAGCCAGGGGTGTCGCAGGGAAGCCACTGTCATAATCGACCAGAGAATTCAAGCTGGGCAGAGAGAGAAGTGAGGATATAACAGGGAAAGGACAGCAAAAAGATGGTAGGAGTTGAAGACTGTTGAGACTGGGAATTTAGAAGGAATGAGCTGGGAAGATCATAGAGGTCTGAGAGTAGGAGGCTTGAAATTACTATTGGCAATGCCAGGGTGCAGGGTACGATTGTGAGAGTGAGTGCCTGAGGTAGGGTCACAGATCAGCACCACTGGAGGAGAGGAGTTTGAGGAAATGAGAGCCCGAGATGTAGGAAGGTTCATCTGGGTGAATACTGAATCACCAGGAATTATGGAGAAGGAAATAAGAGCTGTTCACTGGCCAGTAGAGGGATATGTGGATGGCATAATTTCATGATGTGAGAGTCAAAGCTGGAGGTGTTTTGTTTTCTGAAGGAGGGAAGGAGAATGATCTAGAAGCAGGGGTGAGAAGCAACATGTATCCCACCTCCTGGCCCAGTGATTCAAAGGTGGTGAGAGAGGAAGCAACCATCAATTTGGAGGCTTTAAGGGAAGCTATGTCCTCAGGGGGAGCCAGGTTTCACTTAAGGGAGGTGAAGAAAACATTCAGAAGAGAGGCTGAGGAAAACGATTTTCTTTTCTTTTCTTTTCCTTTTTTTTTTTTTTTTTTTATGTCTGAGTTTCAGAAGGCCCAAGGAAAGCTTTCAGTGGAGAGAGGAGGAGATAGAATGAGAAGAAATGATGTACAGAGCTGTGTGGGAATCAGAGTTCAGGGATGAGGATGGCCTGGGAAACTTGGACATCTTGCCATGATTAAGATGAATAGAGGGATAAAGATGCAACAACAACAACAAAATGATAACACAGATAGATGGCCTCAGGGTAGGCAGTGGTTGTGGGACACAGGAAGAGGAGTAAGGGCCTTGCTTCCTCTTGATCTCTGCTTTTAGAGGCCCAGAGGCTGATGGAGGTGTCATTCTTACTCTAAATGCCTGGTGTCTCTCTTGATTTTATATATCAATAATTAGTGCAGCAACTGCCAATTGTGTAAAATGTCTTCACCTCTAAAATGGGGTTGATAATATCTCCCATTGGTTTGGTGTGAGCTGACAGTGGCACTCAGTAATAGCAGCACTTGCTCACTTGCTCGGTGCTTTTACCAACTCATTTCATCCTCTCAACACCCCTGTGAGCCAGGTGTTATTATTATCACTGTTTTCTAGATAATTAAACTGAGTTCCAAAGAAGATAGGTAGCTTCCTCAAGTTCACCCAGATAGTAAGGGGCAGAGTCAAGATTTGAACTGAGAGCCATCTGACTTCAAAACCTGTGTATGTTCCATGCCCTGTAGCTCTCCCTCTTTGTTTATATTATCACATAGGTAAGAACTTGGGTGCTTAGAAAGTACTCAGTGGATGGTGAAATGTTAAAAGTTATAATTTATCGGACAGTAACTATACATTGTGCAGGTGCTTTACATGCATTTGTTGTTTATTTTAATCCTCACAACTATTCTACAAAGAAAAGATGAGGAAAGTAAAACTCAGAAGTTAAGAAACTTAGCCAAATCTTACCAAGACTAGTAAATAGCACAGCTGAGACTCAGAATTAGGGCTGTCTGCTGCCACAGCTTGTGTTTGTTCACAACCAGCTGCCTTCCCCAGTCTTCCTACTGCCCTGTGATACCCCATGGGTGGCTGAGAGTCAATGTCACAGCTAAAATTTGGAGCCTCCAAGCAAACGCATTCAGAAAACGATGGGTTATCTATTGCAAACTATCTCCTCTGTGCTTTCCAGCTCTCCTCCCTTTCTGCCAGCCTTCCTCTCTCTCCATCCTACCACAGCTACATAAGTGATTAATTGGCATCTCAGGTTGTGCGACACTGATATGTAGGTATGTAATTAAGTGACTTGGCACTTAATATAGTGGTCTGTAAGGAGCTGCTGCATGTTCTGGCACAGTATGAGATGAGGGGTGGGGGCTTGATTCGTTTAACTGTCATATAAGTAGAATGAATACATGGCACCAGCAGTGTGACAATTAACAGTGTTTCTAAACCTCAGTTTCCTCAGCTGTTTTAAAATAGGAATAATATTTATAATATTATTTACAATATTATAATAATATTTATATGCAGTTAAGATTAAATGAAATAATAAAAGGAAAGGACCTAGCATGGTGCCTGTAACACGTTAAGAGCTCAATAAATTTTCATAAAGTTACAAAGTGAGTGGTCGAGCCAGGTAAGTTCATGAGCATTCTGCTGTGTGGTATTGTTGTGACTGATCTTTTATAATTGTGAGCCATGGGGTTTACAAAGTAGAGAAATTAGATATGGTTCGTGGCCCTTTTACTCCCATTTTCAGTGGGTGGAAAGAGCAGCAGTGCTCTGCCCCTGAAGATGCCCAGTTGCCTTCAAAGGTGGGAGATTCTTCTAGTTTATTTGGATCCTGTCTGATGTGTTGCTAAGGGCAGGGGTGGGAGGAGGGGAGGCCATTTAATTGAGAATTTATTATTTCTTTCTTTTGCAAACTTCCCCTTCCCCCACACCATTGCCCCACAGCTTGGGTTGCCAGGTGACAGCTGGAAACTTATTCTCCCTGTACTCCTGTGCTTCTCACCTTCCTCTGTGAAGTCTGTCGACTTTGTGCTAATGATGTAGAGGCTCTGAGCTCAGGCCCAGGGGTGGAGGTAGAAGAGAGGGAAGATGGATGGGAGCTCACATCCAAAGGGATGCCATGCTTCCTCTCCTGAGCACCCCAACCACAACCACTGTGAGCTCGGCTCTCCCTTCTGTCACTTCTCTACCTCAGATTCCTATTATCGCCCCTTTAGACTGTAGCAGCAGCCCAAATGGATCTCCTTGCCCTCAGTCTTGTTCCCTCCACATGCTCTCTGATCACTGTCACTCCACTGCTTAAAACCCAGCGAGGGCTTATCATTGATATCCAATATATTTTTTTTGCCCTTTCTTGCCTTCCCAGCTCCATCTTTAGTTACTCACCCTTCAGGCAGTCCATGCTCCTCCACCCAAGTGTTCTCCAAAGCCCTGATCTAAACACGGTATGCACTTAAAAAAACAAACAAATGAACAAACAAACAAAAAAACCTTTATATTTTAGAACTGTTTTTGATTTATAGAAAATTGCAAAGAGGGTACAGAAAGTTCTCATTTATCCCACACCCAGTTTCCCTTATTCTTACCATCTTACATTAGTGTAGTTCCTTTGTTCTAATTAGCCAATATTGATAATTATTAACCAAAGTTCATAGTTTATTCATATTTCTTTAGATTTTACATAATGCCCCTTTTCTGTTACAGGATCTCATCCAGGATACCATATTACATTTAATTGTCATGGCTCCTTAGGCTCCACTTAGCCGTGACAGTTAGGATGTACCTTTTTGCTTCGTGCTTTCCTTTCTCCCTAGAGATTACCCCTCCTTCCCATTTGCCACCAGCAAACTTTAATTTGACTTTAAATAGTTCAAGTATAACCTCCTCTGAGAAACTTTTCCTGACCCACCTCTCCCCCTCCACCCCTTTACTTCCTCCACTTACCAGCTATATTGAAATATTGGGAACTTACCTGTCTTCCTCCCAGACAGGGCTGATTCCTATCCACAAGTTCCTTTGCCCAGCACTGGCCTGGCAAAGAGTACACATTCAGTAGAGGTTGGCAAAATGAAAGCGAACATTCAGGCCATGGCTTTACGCCTCTCAAAGTCAAGGCCAGCTATTCTTCCTGCACCTGGAATGTGACCCTTCTTTCAGGTTCAGAGCAAGTTTTGCCTCCTCCAAGAAACTCCTCTGATCAGTTCTGCTCCTCAGTGGTGGGGAGGTCTGAGGCTCCTCTTGAGTTCTCTGTAGAGAGGGCACATTGCTTTCTTACTTTCCTCTCAGCCATGTGGACACCAGTCCCGTCAGGTCATCTGATACCTTCGTGATCTCATTTGATCCTGAAAGGAAGTCTTTTCATCCTCATGATACACACAGGACACTGATGCCCAGAGAGATAAAGTGTTTGTACTTTACCAGAGATCACAAAGTTTGTAAATGGATTAAGTGAGACTTGAACCCAGCCTTTTGTGATTCACTCCCAAGCCTGGACTCCTCCTGCTGGACCACACTGTTTCTGCATATAAAAAGAGAGACCTTACCAGAAACAACAATTAAGAGTTGTCCTGGAGCCATCCCAGTACATCCCAGCCTCTTCCACAGAGACTGTTTTAAATAGAACTCCAGGCTGTACCCATAGCACCATATACTGGCTGAATCCTTCTGTTTCCTCAGCTAGGACTTGGTAGGAAGAGATAAGGGAGGTGAGAGAGAAGACAAAGAGTGAACAGAGAAAATCAGAGGTGATTCTAAGGTTGGACATTTTAAAGAGAGAAGATGCTCCCTCGGGATACTTTCCTCCCCCATCAATGTGTTGCTGTGTCAAACTGAGCCCAAAGGCTGGCCTGGAAATTTACCACCAGCTGAGGCATAATTAGCCCTTTAATTTCCTTCCAGCGGAAATTTGCTCAGGCAGTTATCAGCCCTGCTTTCTTGGGCTCCTCCCTCTTTTCGATTTCCTACACCTCCAGCTCTCCCAGGAATCTGAGGCCTGTCCTGGGTGTGGCATCAGGAGAAGAACCACAGTTTTTGAGGGCAAGCTGTAAACTGAATGAACATGACTAATGTTTATACAGAGCTTTATAGCTGCCCAAGCACTGTTACATTTTATCTTATTTTATCCTGCCAACAATACTGAGAAAAGGATATTATTATCAAACCCATTTTGTAGCTGATGACTCAGCTTAGAAAGTCAGATGAGTGGTCCAAGGTCACATGCCAGGAAGTGCCAGAGCTGGAATTTGAACTCATATTTGACCCTAAAATTCATACTTATATTGCTGCCCTTCAACAGTGCCCATTCATTAAATGCTTATAGTGTTTAATTGACACACAATTGCTGAAGGGACACTAAAATTAAGGGGATGATGAGAATGAGGATTTTAGGAGGTTTCTTGGAGAAAGTAATCCAATCCTTGAGATGGAAACGGAAATCAATGTCAAGGTACAGAACTTTTTTAAAAAATACATTTTTGTCTTGTCCTCAAAGGGATTTAAAGTTGTAGAGAAAGACAGAATGAGAGATTTCATTTTTCCCCCCCAGTTTTGTTCTGACTCTGGCCTGATTCCCCACCCCACCCCAGATATGCTGCTCCACATTGCTTTCCAGAAGTTTAGTCAATCCTAAAAAACAAAACACAAAACAAACAAAAAACAAAACCAGAGGAGTTTATAGTCTAGTGGAGTAGATAAACAGCTTGGCAATTCAAAAAGTATTTCATTAGAGAGAAGGGTTAAGAAGGCTGTGTGGTCAGACTGCCTAGTTCAGATCTTTACCAGCTATATGACCTTAGGCAAGTATGTAATTTCTGACTCTCACTAACACTTCATCTGTAAAATGGATACGATAATGGAACCATTCTCAGAAAGTTGTAAGAATTAGCACAGTGCCAGCCACACTGTACGTCTCAACAAACTTTTGTCTGTGGATATTGGGGAAAATGTGAACCAGAGAGGAAGAAGCATTTGAGCTGAATTCTGAGTGGTTAAGTAGTGACTGATTCAACAGTACAGGGATCAGGCTGTTCCAGGGAAAAGCATGAACAAAGCACTAAGACTTTCAGGACACGATGCTTGCAACCTGGGAAGTAGCCAAGGGTGGTGAGAACCTGGGGAGAAAGAATTGGAGGAATGGCATGAATCTGAGGCAGTGAAACTGTTAGTTTAGAAAACCACGTATAAGTCAAGCACCCTCACATCCTGGAAGACAATATAGCACAGGGATCAAACTCCTAGCTTCAATATTAGGTAACTTGGCCAAGTACTTTACCTCTCTGTGCCTCAGTTTCTTTTTCCTACCTACCTCAAATGGCTGTTTGTGAGGACTGATGAAGTAATGCATGAAAGACACCGGTTACAGTGCCCGATACTTAGTAAATCCTCAATTCATGTTAGCAATTATTATTATTACTATTTATCCTGACTCCTTAGAGCTAGAAGGTATGGTAAAAATTATCTAGTCCAAAATTCCTATTTTAAAGATGGAAAAGCCCAGAGTGGAGGGTATTCATAAGCCCCAAAAGCAAGTTAGTGGTAGAATTAAATCATATCCAGGCCTCCTGACCCAGTTCATGTCACGTGGCTCCCAAACTATTGTCAGGCTGCCTCTGACAGGTTCCCCTCCCTTTTCAGATGATTGCCTCGCAGCCCTTGTAAATAAATTTCCAAGCATTTGGTTTGTGGAGCTCAGTGTTTATTCTATTTTTGGAACACTCTGGCACCTGTATGCAAATGAGCCTCAGGGGACTTGTCTGCTATGGTGACTTAGCCAACTCCTGAAAGAAAGGAGCTATGAGACCAGAGGGAAAGCACAGCCTAGGGCAGGATGGAGGTCCTGGACTATCTTTCTATTTCTAGTTAAGTCCCAGAAGTCCTGAGAAGTTCCTTCTGATCTGTTACCTGCCCTATAAATGTTAACTCCTTGTACCTCTGTTTGGAAATGAGTTCATAAGTAGGTCCTTAGGCCAGGCTCAAAGTTGAGGCTTTAGGTTTTAGAATGTCAAGTAAGAAGCTGCTGTGGAACCCAGGCCTGTGGACATTCACAGGTTTGGGGGAAATGTTTCTTACTATCGGAAAAATGGAAGCAATGTGATGGATTAGAGGGAGAAAGACATCTTTATCAGACAACCAAATGGTTTTGCCCTGAAGAGCTAGAGAGAACTGGGACTCATGAGGTGACAAAAAGAAGAAAAGGCAAGGCCTCAAACACTTCTCTCATAAAGGTTAATGTCCCCTGGACTTTGGCACAGCAGCAGTAACCCCATCCTCAATGGCCTCACCATTTGACACACACTAACTGAATGTCCTCCAGGCAATAGATCCTATATGAGAAGTCACTAAACCCCTCAGTGGCTCTCTGTTCTCTGTAGGACAATGTTCAAGCACCTGGCCTGGCATTTAAGACCTTTATGATCTACCTCCAGCCTAACTCCTTACTTCCTTCCCTACCTACTATTTTAAGCACTGTGCTTCAGAAATCTAAAACATTATCAATTATGAGATATATTCTTATTTCAGGGATGGTAAAATGTAAAAAGGTGGACATTTAGAATCTATAAAATATGGTATTTTATACTCCAGTGAAAATAGAACTGCTTGTACTGTCCCCAGAATGGCATCTGTTTCACCCCTTATTATTTTTTTTTCTTTTTAGCTGTTTATTGTGGAAAATTTCAAACATATACTCAAGTAGAGAGATTAAATAGTAAATGAACCCCATCATTCATTTACAACAATTATCAGCTCATGGTTTTTCCTCCATGTTTTTCCTGTAGTCCCTTCCCCTGGACTATTAATAATAATAGCAACTGGCAGTTCTAACTATGAGTTTAGTTTTTCTTAATTAGAAAAGTAATATATGCCCATTTAAAATATTTTGAAATAATAGCCAATCATAAAGAAGAAAATATTACTGATATTTTGGTTGATTTCTTTCCAGTTTCTTTTATGAATTTTTAACATAAAATTTTTTTAACATGACAGTATAGTTGAGGTCCTAGTATACATTTAATTTTATATTCTGCTTTTTTATATAACATAATAAGTATAAGTATAGTTAACTTGTTAGAAATGCTTTATGAATATGTTTTCAGTGACTTCATTTTGCTTATAGAGAGAATGCACTGTATCCATTTATTAATTCAAGAATATTGTTGCACTTACCATATGTCGGGTGTTCCAAACAGTAACAAAAGAATGAGGCATGATCTCTGGCCTCTCATAGCTTAGTTGTTCTCCATTGTTTGAACATTTAACTATTTCTCAATTTGTGGCTGCTATGAATCATGCTGCAGTGATCAGTGATCATCCTTGTGTATAAAACTTTTCCTAGGTTCCAGATTCTTTTTTTTAGACAGATTTTTAGTAGTGAAATTCCTATTTTGCTCTCTTTCCCAGCATCAAATATTACTTTAGGTTAATTTTAGCTAATTCAATAGGTAAAAAATGATATCTCATCATTTGAAATTGCATTTCTCTCATTGAACAATCATTTATATATTTATTAACCATTTCTTTCTGTGAATTATCTGACAAAGAGTACTATTTTTTATCACCAGCAATTTCTCAGTACAAGACCTGACTCTCATTTTCTTTACTTGCTGTGACCTGGGGATGTATTAAGTATAATCTTGTTCCAAGCTTCTCTTTTTACTCCTGACCCTCTCCCACCTCACTTCATCCCCCACCTCTTCCTGTCTTGAAGGGGAGTTGGGTGAGTCACATAAAGGGTACAACAGGTGGTAAATTAAGCTAATTCCCTAGAGAGACTTCTCAAAAATACTCCAAATGGTGCTGATGTCAATTGGAGGCAGAAGGAATGAAGAGGAAATGGATTGGCAACTCTGATGCTAAATTTGTTCATGCCAAAGCATTGGGGTGTTATAGATGAGAGTTTGTTCAGCAGGTATCTTTAAATACCTGCTGTGTGCTCAGATCTGTGCTGGGTATTGATGAGCAATAATTAGCTGGAAAAGACACTGATGAAATAGATTATAATTAATAATCAGTTATGTACATGTTGGAGGCATTCAGACTAAGTGGAGATGTCTAGCAGACATTTAGAAATTTCTGTCCAAAACTTGGAAGTGATGAGTCCAGGGGAGGATAAAGACCCTGTGTAGGAGACAAAGCAGGAACAGGAGAAGATGAGGAGAAAGAACCAGTGAAGCAAGGTTTCACAGAAGTTGAGGAAAGGAGGGGTTTCCAGAGGAGTGTGTGTTTGGGGGATGTCATCTTTGTTACTTACAGCAACAGAGAACTTAAGTTATTCATCCTTCTCTCATTCGTTCATTTCTTTCTTCAGTCGGTATTTTTGGTATACCTGTCAGGTGCCAGTTATTGCTTTAGAAATTGCTGAGGTACAGAAATCAAAGTCACAGTCCATAACCCACAGTCTAAATGAGGAGATGGGAGTGGAAACAAACCTTGATATAGAGTCTGTGATCCATTCATTCAAAAAATATTTATTGAATACCTTAGATACGCCAAATACATTGAGAAGTAATGAAAGGCCAAAAATAAGCCAGAACACTCATCTTTCTCTCTCTCTGGGCCTTGGTTTCCCATCTGCAAAATGAGAGAGTTGACCCTATATGAGCCTAGCACGGGATGTCTCACACGTGAAGCAACTTTTCCCACTAGACTGAGAATTCCGAGGGCAGAGATCACATGGGTCTTTTTCACTGGCAAACCGTAGACTTAGTAAATGTTTGTGGAATTCATTACTCTTGCAAGGGCCTACCAGCTCTAATATTCTGGGCTCTGCTGTTGCTAAAATAAAGGCCCAAGTACATTCTGTGAAAGCCCAGAAAGAATGAATATGCATTTCAATGCTGGATTCCAAAGAACTTCCTAGAAGAGGTGCCCTTTGACTTGGACATCAACGGTTAGAGAGGATTATGGTGGAGAGGGAAATGTTATAAATCCCCAGTCCTGGATTCCAGTGACCTCTTTTCTGTCCTCTCTGCCCTCTTCCCTCAAAGGTCTACTAGTTACTAGCTATATGCTCTTAGACTCCAATTTTTTCACCTGTAAATCAGTAGTGACAATAATACATGGTATGCTGGAAAGAACACTGGTTACGGAGTCAGAATATTGGATTGTAGTCTCATCCCTGCCAAAAAGTAAATAGTTGAATAACTTTGGCTAAGTCACTTTCAGTTTTCCTACTTGCAAGATAAAGCAGTCAGACTGAATGAGCTCTAAAACTGGCTTCTCCTGCTTCTAAAAAGTCTGCATCACAGGGTCATTGTTGGATCCAATGAGATGATGCAACACCAAGCCAGCTCCAAGGGATCACACTCTCCATTCCTCAGTCCTCTGCTTCTCCGTGGCTCCACTGAACCTCCCTGAAAAGCCCTTTCTCTCTAGTTTTCTCCCATTCCCTTGGGACATAATGGCCTGATTCCCAGCTGCTGCAAAATACCAAGGGCTTGAAGCTTGGCAACTGTGGATTGGAGGATGAGTGTGGGGAGAGCCAGCCTGAAAGCTCTCATTACCTGCCACCCATTAGGCATTTTAGATATTTAAAGACAGCAGTACTATTCTCCAGAATACTAAACATCTTCCTTCCCTCAGTTTATCCACCCCATGATACAGTGCTCTTTATCCCCATCCTGTCCTAGGGGCAGTGAATTGAATAGGGGAGAGGGAGAAGTCTGGCTGTGGGAGCAGGTATGCAACAGGGCAGGATCCAGGGATGGAGGCCCCAGAGATAACCTCTTACCAGATGTATGACCTCCCAAGTCTGCTACTTCTCTGGGCCTCCCCCTTTGGTCTGTAACATGGAAAGGAACCAGAAAAAAGAAGTGTATGATCTCACAGATCTTTTTTCAATCAATCGTGGGGTTCTAAATGAGTTTTCCCCTACTCAGCGCATAGTCAGCCCTTGTGTTTCATTTGCAGCATTCTTATTAAGTGCCTACTGTGTACCAGGTGCTAACATTGAGTGCCTTGGATTTAGCAAAATATGAGTGGGTTTCAAAATGCTCATAATCTAAAAGAGGAGACAAAGAAGCCAGTAACTATAATAAATGGGACGTGTGCGATGATATAAAGCCAAACCATTAAAAGGCAAAGGAAGTTAATTTGTGGGAGAGAGGAAGTCAGAGAAAATTCAGAGAGGATGTGACCTTTGAATAAAGTTGTGAATTATAAAAGAGAAGGGGACTGCAGACAAAGATCAGCATAGGTGTGGGAAGGAGCAGTGTGTTTGGGAAACCTTGCATAGTTAGGCAAAGGAAACTCACTAGTTCAAAGGAGGAATAAGAGGGAAGGAACCAGAAGGGAAACCTGAGCTCAATTCTGAAGGGTCTGTATGTCGAAATGAGAAGATTGGACCACATCCTGTGGCCCCATCTTGTGCACTGTGGGAAGACAAGGAAGGGATTTAAATTGAGAGACAGATGATGAAATTTGAATTTGAGAAAGACACATCTGACATTCAGTGTGCTCTACCAAAAATTCGTTGCATACACCCAATAAATCCATCCTTTCAACAAGTCTTTATTGGAAACCTCCCCCATCCTATGTGCCAGGGCTGTGCCAGACACAATGGTAAGCAAAACCAGACATCCTGTTCTTGTGGCACTTGCAATTTGGCAGGGAGTCAGACCTTAATCAAGTAATTACACAAATAAATACAAAATTACAGTGAAGATGAGTGCTACAAAGGAGAAGCACATGGTACCAGGGGAGCACATAAACTGGAGCATTTGACTTTGCCAGGATGGTCAGGGCAGCTTCTGTGCTGAGCTGAGCTCCAGAGGAAGAGTGTTGCCTCAAGGAAAGACACTAGAAAGGCTCCAGGGAAATAGGCCTTCCCACTTCAGAATCCCCATCCAATGCATGTTTACCTTCTACAGTAAACGGTCACTGTAGACTTCAAGCAGGTATTGTGTTGTATTCATCCTTTGATCTTCAGCACCTAGCCAACACCCAGCATCAGCACCCACAGAAGATTTGACAGAAAAGAAAGGAAAAGAAGGAGAACCCATTAAGTACTTTAGATATTTGAAGATAGCAGTACTATTTCCCAAAGAACTAAACATCTTCCTTCCTTTAGTTGTTCATCCTGTGATACAGTTTCAAGTTCCCATCACTCTTTTGGTCATTTTGCTAATTGTCAAGGTCCCTGTGACAGGTGATTTAAAATAGATATGTAACCTTGTCAAAGAGCACTGGTCTCTTGGAGCCAGAAGACCTGGCTTTATTGCAACTCCTTTTCATCATTCGCTGTCTTTCACTTCTTTAAGTCTCAGTTGCCTTTTTTGTGGAATGAGGATATTGATCCTTCTCTCACAGGATTTCTCTGGGAATTAACTGAGATAAGAAAATACTTTGTAAACTCTAAGAGCTAAACAAACATAGGTTTTAAATATTTGGAGGGCTGCACATGAGTGAATATTTAGATTTATTCTTTGTGTCTCCAGAGAACAGAATTAAATCAATAGATAGAAATTACCACATGCAGATTTCAGCCCAATAGAAGGAAGAATGTTCTAATAATCAGAACTATTTATCAGTAGGATGGCTGCCTTTTAAGGGTGGGCATCCAACATTGGAAACACTAAATACAAGTATGCTGTGGAAGGAATTCCTATTTTGAGTGAGTAGGTGGATTGAATAACTTTTAAGATGTCCTTTTAACCTTAGAATTCAACAACCTGATAGTCAAGACAAATGAAGGAGCTGGGAGAGGGCATATATGGCATATATATGGCTACTGCACAAACAGAAATATGAAGCAGAAACAGAAATATGAAGCAGAAATTCCAGAAAGAAATGAAGGATCTGTTGATGCAATAGAAAATAGAGAAGATAACTAATATTGGTTACACATAACATTTGTGCCAGATACATGATTCCATTTTAGCTTCGTGGGTGATTTCCAGCCTTACCTCTGGGTAGAGGGGAAATTGTTTGCCCCAGGAAGCCGTAGACATGGTAGGAGGACCTCCTATCTGGGAGGCTGTGGAGTGTGCTACTTCCTGCCCTGGCGGGCGGAAGGGGATCTAAAATATACATTCTGGCTGGGCTGTAGGTTGTATTGAAAATGCACAGGCTTTGGTCAAAAAACAGAATTTGAATCCTGACTCTGCCTCCTTATAGCTCATAACTCTAGCAATTTACTTAATTTCTGTGACCCTCAGTTAATTTACATATAAAATGAGGACTCAAACTTGTCCTGCTTCAGGGTGATATAACAATTAGGAGAAATAATGTGGAGTAAAGGGCATTCTGGGGAAAGCACAGTCTGCCATGAACTGGTTGCAAGATTGGAGGCAAATTATTTAAACTTTCCTCATCTGTAAATAGAAATAACAGTATTTCAAGGCTGTTTTGAAAATTAAATATAATAGGAAAAGTGCTTAGCATAATGCCTGTCATATAACCATGCTCAACTAGCCATTTTATTTTGTTACTACAGATAATAAATGAGATCCCATATATAAAGCATTTATCAAAGTGCCTGGCACATAGTAGGTATTCAGTTGATGTTAGCTCCCTTCCCTATTGCCCATGTGTCTGTCTGCCACACTGACAGGGCTACTGGAAGCCAGAGCAGTGGCTTGCTCACCCTGCTGTTCACTCTCTGGCTAAATGCTCTGCCCATATGAAGAGTTCAGTGAATGTTTCTTGGAAGTGAATTGATTGCTCTTGATGACATGGTCCCTTTCCTCAAGTAGCTAGTGAGTGAGTCATGCCTCTTTCTTTCTCCTCTTTCCTGTCTCCTCTCTGGTTCTATTTCTGAATCTCATCAGTGGGAGAGGAATCAATGTTCGTCAAAGTGATTTTTAAAAATAAAAGAGAGGAAGTTCAGGAGCAGTTCTCTGGGCCACTTTCCATTCAGCACAGGATAGTGAGAGCCAGATTGTTGTTTCCAGCCTAACTTTTCTTTAGGTAAAACAACAATAACAATATCAATGGTAATAGTAGCAGCTACTATGAGCTTTATTGAGCACCTACTATGTGCCTGGCACTCTCTATCCATATGGTATCTCTAATCCTCACACAACCACTTTAAGGTTGGTATTATTATCACCACTTTACTGACGAAACTAAGGCTTAGAAGAATTAAATAATAATGAAAATGATAAATTCTCATGTTTGAATATATATAATGAGCTAGACATTTAAAAAACAGCTTGTTTCAAAGGCTATAACAAGAGATTAAGAAAGACCCAGTAATCCCACTTTTGGGTATTTATCTGAAGAAATCTGTTCATTGCAGCATTATTTACAATAACCAAGATATGGAGACAACTTTGGTATCTATTAATGAATGAATGGATAAAGAGGTGGTACAGTTATAAAATGGAATATTACTCAGCCATAAAAAGAATGAGATCTTGCCATTTGCAACAACATCGATGGGTATTGTGCTGAGTGGAGTAACTGAGACAGAGAAAACAAATGCCATATGATTTCACTTACATGTGGAATCTAAAGAACAAAATAAACAAACAGAACAGAACAAACTCAGAGATATAGAGAACATTTTGATGGTGTTCAGATGAGAGGGGGTTCGGGAAGTTGGTGAAAAATGGGAAGGGATTAATAAGTATAAATTGGTAGTTACCAAATAATCATGAAGATGTAAAGTACAGCATAAGGAACATAGTCAATAGTATTGTAATAACTATGTATGGTGTGAGAATGGTACTACGTTTATCAGGGTGATCACTTTGTAAGTTATATAAATGTCTAAAAACCATGTTATATACCTGAAGCTAATATTGTATGTCAACTATAATTGAAAAATAAAAAAATATTTTAATAAATAAGTAAAAATAACTGAAACAAAACAATACCTTCTTTCATTATAAACACCTTACAAAGTAGGCATTACTGTTTCTATTCCAAATGTGAGGAAACGGAGCCTCAGAGAGATGAAAAAACCAAGCTATCCAAAATCACATAGGTGGTGAATGCAGAATGAGAGTTAAGCCAAGGCCTGTTCAACTCTTACACTCATCCATTCCCTTTCTGTTTGGCCATTTGCTACTCTTTGAGGGAAGCTTTACATCAACACCTTGGCTGGAGGCAGGTTGAATGAAAGTGACTTGTGGCATGAGACTCATCCATTCCAGCTGGGCAGACCCTGAGAACCTGCTCCTGGGGCTTGCTCTGGAAGTACAAGAATAGTAACTGATGTCCATCGGGCACTTACTCCATACTAGGAATTGTTCAAGGCATTTTAGATGTAACAACTTTCTTAATCTTCACAATAACTTTATGAAGTAAGGTATTGTTGTTATTCCTATTTTAGAGAAAAAGAAATGAAGGCCCCAAAAGGTAATTGCCCAAGGAGGAGATTATACAAGAGCATGAATACCTGGAGATGGTGATCACTGGGAGCCACTTTAGAGACTGCCTCCCTTAGTCACATAGTTAAGTGGTAGAACAGGGATTCACACTCAGAAGTCTAACTCCAGAGACCATGCTTTTAACCTCAAAACTATATGGCCTTTTTATTTAACAAGTGGTGATTGAATCCCTACTGTGTGCCTAGCCCTGTGCTAGGCACTGAAAGTACAGAGATGAAAGTGGTTCCATGTCCGAGCTCATTTATTATTCTATACCAAGAGTTCCGATTAATTGGACATCAACTGGTTAATAGGACTCTTCTGTCAAAGAGCTGGGACACAAAGCCAGGCTTCAGGCAGAGATGAGGGACTAAAAACTCTCACAGAGAAATGGTATAAGGCAGGCAGAGTGAGGAGAGTAGAGACCTGGTGGCAGTGCAGTTGCTCAGAAATCCTGCCTGGGCCTCTAGATCACCAGTCTGGAAGAGCGACTTAATTCTAAACTCTAGAGGACAAGATTTTAGGTTTGAGCCTGCTGATCTGTGGAGGGGCTGGTGGGGCAGTGGGGAGTCTCATCTGTGGTGTTGGCTCTGAGGAGCTCAGGAAGCAGAAGCAAGGGTATGGGAGGGGTGGATCAAATACAGCTGCAGTTTCGTAGGCACACACACAGCTTTTTTGTAGGTATGGCAGACAGTGAATATTTCTCTGAGTAGGGCCTAAGATTGTGTTAGATGTCTGCTCACTCACTTGCTCGCTCACTTGCTCACTCACTCATCCATCTCTTCATTTATTCATTAATTCATTCATCCATTCACTCATTCACCAGCTAGAGAAAATTATATTTGCCAGAACTCTTAGGGAGAAGTACTGTATATGGTAAAAGAAATACTCTGATAAGCTCTTCGAGGTGAAGAGTAAGATACCCAAAGGCCATGCTCAACGAAAAGGAGATAGTGATTCATATACTCTCCAAGGATAGTGGGTGTGTTAAATGCAGATTTTGTTTTGCTGAGTAACATTGTGCAAGTCTGGACAGAGCTGAATTGATGAGGATACAGGGAAGCTGAGCCCTGCCAGAAACATAACTGTTATCTTTGATTTCTTCTCTTCATGTCTAATCTGTCACCATTCCCTATAATTCACCTGTTAAATACCTCTTGAATCTGGTTCTACTCCATCCCTATTGCTGCCACTCTAGTTCAAATCCTGATCAGGTCTTACCTAAACCACTACAAAGATCTTCTAACTAGCCTTTCTGCTTCCCATCTCTTCCTTTTCCAGTCCAGTCCATTTGATCTGAACTGTAGACAGTCAGAATTGTTTGTCTACAGTTCAGATCTAATCATGTTAATCCCCTGCCTCAAAATCTTTCATCCTAAAAGATAAAGTCCAAAGCCCATAGCAGGGCATTCAAAGCTCTTTCTAGCTTCATCGCCTATCCATTTCCCATCATTTTTTACATTCTTCTGGAGTATTCACTGACAACAACTTTTTCTTCTGCCAAAATACCCTTTCTTCACTTCACTGCTTGGACATTCTTCTTTAGAAAAGCCCCTGTTGTTCTCCTTCTATTGCCAAATAAGAACATCCTCAGGTGCTACTTCTGGCCTTGGTACAGATTCACCTGTGGAAATCATTCTGCTGTTTATCACTTTTCCAATTCCCCTTCTGGACATATAGGATTGCATTTTCTTGGGTGTGGACATGTGACTTGCTCTGGCCAGTGAAATGGGAAAAGTGAGTTTTAAGAGCCAACAGATGACTTACACACATTCTTTCCCTCTGGTAGCTGCTCTATCTTCATTTTGGAATAAGGAAGACAAAAAACAGAGCACTTAGCCAACCTTTATTGGATATGTAACAGTAGTGAAAAATAAAACCTTGTTTAAGCTGCTGAGATTTGTGTTTGCTTATTACTGAATAACCCAGTCTATACTAATTAATACACTATCTCTGCTCTGGTATC
Organism: Macroglossus sobrinus; assembly: GCA_004027375.1. Taxonomy (NCBI): domain Eukaryota; kingdom Metazoa; phylum Chordata; class Mammalia; order Chiroptera; family Pteropodidae; genus Macroglossus; species Macroglossus sobrinus. The sequence continues at coordinate 1,120,033 of PVKZ01000152.1, read as the reverse complement.
TTCCATAGCTACCTAAAACCACCACGATTCTACCTTACTTGACTTGTGTGACACATTTTCTTTATACAAATTATCTATTACTGATGACATACTGTCATATATTGCTAATTATCAGTTCCTTTTTGGCATGTTTTGGCCACTTCTACTCTTTTACTGAGACTTACTGAGGGCAGAGATACTGCTTATTCTGTTTTTATATCACACAAAGTATGGCTCATGGCCAAAACAGTATACTGTAATAGGTGTAGGAGTCAGACAGACTTGTTTTAAATCCCAATTCTTACACTTAAGGGCAATCTCTCTGAATCTCAGTTTCCTCATCTGTAAAGTGGAGCAATAATATATACCCTACAGGGTTTTTCTAAGGTTTGTGGATAAGAGGTACAACATATGTAAAAATAATGAGATTATTGTTCCCATTGTTTGTTGTTATCATTATAGATAGTGTTCAATAAGTGCTTGTAGATCAATCTTTCATTGATTGAGGTATAGTGGTATGTGCAATGGACTTGGAATCAGAAATCCTGGATTTAAGGCATAGTTTTTGTCGCCAGCTTTAAGACCTTGGGAAATTCACTTACCCTATCTACATTTTTGCATTCTCAATGATAATATATAAATACTAATAAAACCTACCTTGTAAGGATTTCATAAAATTTAAATGAGCTAATATATGAAGAAATGTTTTATATGTGCTCATACAACACACACTCTAAATCTGTAATGAAAGATTGGCTCATTCCTCACATAAAGACTGTGTGGACATTTGTGAAGTGTCCCAGTGTGCTCCAATAACACCTTGCTGTTGGTCTTGTTTTTGCTCATTTGCTTACATATTGGTCCTTCCGACTAGACCGTAAGCTGCTTGAGATAAAGAATTGTCTTAGTCATTTTTTTTTTGGTAAAAAGTTTATTTATTCTTCTTATGTAAGAGTAACACGTGCTTATTGTAAAGAAAATAAAAATACATAAAGAAAATTAAAGTCCTGGTAATTCTTGTCTCTCATACAGAGATAACTATTAATTTTTGATGTGTTTCTTTAGTCTTCTCTGCATATAGTTACAAAACTGATATTATATCACACTTATAAGCATTATCCTGTGTCATTAAATATTCTTACAAAAATAAACATAATACACTCTTATATTTTAAACACTCTCCTGTTGTTGAATATATAAACCAATGATATTTTTTCACTATTTAAATAAAGTGGTAACAAACATTTTTATGCATAGGTATTTGTCTGATTTTCTAATTTTATAGGACAAATTTTTAGAAAGAAAATTTCTGGGCTGAAGGATACAAATATTTTTAATGCTCTTAACACTTCCAAATTGATTTCCAGAAAGACTGAACCAAGTTCCATTCCCATGAGCAGGTGTGAGGTTGCACAGTCTTGTCTATAATTGGAACTATAATTAAAAATAAGGTTAAAACCTTTTTTACATAATAAATGTCCATTTACATTTCTTCTTGGAATTACTTATTCCTTTTGCCCATTTTTTCTACTGGGATTTTAATAATTTTAATAATGTCTATGAGGTTTTAAAAACCATTATATTCTAGTTACCAAGTATAATACAAAATACTAATAGATACTCCTTAAATATACCTTGAATTATTAGTTAATTTTTCTGGGAACTTTTTAGGAACTAAAGTAGACTTTCTAGAAGGCTGACTCTTTCCTTTTCCCACCCAGGACACAGCTGGGCAAGAGCGGTACCGGACCATCACCACAGCCTATTACCGCGGGGCCATGGGCTTTATTCTGATGTATGACATTACCAACGAGGAGTCCTTCAATGCTGTCCAAGATTGGTATGAGATTCATTCATTCATTCATTCATTCCTTAATCATTTATTCATTCATCAGACTGTTCAAGCAAACCTAATGTGTGCTAGGCCCTGTGGGATGTATTACAATTACCTGTTATTCACAGGTAAGAGAACAGATCAGTAAGCAGGCAATAAAAAATCATGTGTCAGGAACAGTGATGAAGAGAGACACCAGGCTGTGGAACCCAGTAGAGGGCTCTGACCCAACTTGGGGAGTCAGGGAAGATGTCCTGGAGTTGCTGACACATATGCTACATTTTGTAAAATAAGTAGAAATTAGCCAGAGAGGATATGGATAAGAATGTTCCAAGAAAAGAATACAGATGTGCAAAGACAAGAAGGCATATGAGCTGATTGGAAGAGCAGAGGTCATGAAGAATTTTGTCTGCTGGGGTAAGGAGTTTGGATTTTATCCCACAGTGATGACATTTGAACAGAGAAACAACAGGTTTAGATTAGTGTTTTGGAAAGGTCATTCTGAACGTTGGTAAGTGAGTCCACATACTGCTTCCCTATAAAGTTTATTCTTGGGCTAGGTCAGGGGTCCAAGAGTACATCCATTCCAAGTTGGCAAAGATTCAATTTACAATAGAAATCAGTACAGCTTCCAGAGGTGCAACCTGAACCACTTACATCTTTCTTCCTGGAGCATAACTTACAGGGAGAAGGGAGCATGAGGGAAAGGACAGTGAAAAGGAGGCGCCAGGACCCTTGCCCTAAGAGTGGAAAGAATGAAGATAGAAGGTGGAGCAGCTGTATTTGGCTCTTCTTTAGAATAAGAGACTGAGCAGGCCAAGCACACAGCAGCAGTGCTGGCAGTGCCAAGCTTTTCTCCTGCTCCCTTTTGCTAACAGTTGCCCTTTGTGGACTTCCCTTCTCCCAAGGAACAGTTGCCATGACTATGTGGAGCACTGTTGGTGTCTTGGAGCCTTGAATTGAGAGTGACCTTGCAGGCTGCCTGCTGTATTCCCTCAATCTCCCGCCTGTTTTGAACACAGGGGATCACCTATGTGTCTATCATTCATGGCCTGTGTTGTCTTTCTCAGCCTCACTGTCATCTGCTTATTCCTTCTTTCTCCCCCTTCCCTTTAACAACTTCTCTCTACTTTTCCTCTTTCTCCTTTCCTTCCTCTCTCTTCTCTTTAATCCTCTTTTTTCTCCTCCTTTTTTTCTTTCTTATTCTCTCTCTTTCCTCCAGTCATGATTTTTATCCCCTCCTCCCCACTCCTTCCACCTGCCCCCATGGAGTGATTAGCTTTTTCTTTAAGTGTCTCCACACTGTTCATTCCTTGTTGGTCTTGACCTCCTTCTCTTTCTCCATCAGTTAGTGTTCATTATGCCTCAGGAACACAGTGACTCTAACACCTGGTGATGATTCCTCCAAGAATAACCTGAGTTGCTAATCTGGGAGCTGAGAGTGGATGGGGTGGGAGGAAAGAGAAAAATGAAAGGAAGTGTAGCATGGGGAAATATGGAGAGTTGGCTCTAGTTACTGCCTTGAGGCTGAAGACTGACTAAGCATTCATCTCTCCCAAGCCCTGGCCTTTGAGTTTTGCCTCTGAAAAACTTGGTCCCAGCCTAGCCCCCACCTGCCATCTAAATCCCAGTGTCCAGCATGGAACCTAGTTCTTTGTTGGTTCACAACCAATGGTGATTAAGTGAATCCCATCTTTTGAGGGAATGGCTTCTTAGCTTAAAGAGAAGGTTGGTGGTAGGATCAGCTTTAGGAACAGGGTCAAACCTTCACCAAGGCCTTAGATCATGATTATTTGTAGATAGGATTGAATCAGATTGAGAATCAATGTCAAGATAGGGTTATACTTTCAGGATTAACTATTTGCTGGTTTATTCATTCATCAGACATTCACTGACAACTCCTCTGCTTTGTGCTCTGTAGTGAGAGCTGGCACTCCAAGGATGAATAAGCCTGTCCCTGCCCTCAAAAGAAGGACAGATAAATTCAGCCAAATGTAGCTACAGTAAATGTGTAGGGGACCAAAAGGGGAAGTAATTGTCTCTACCTGATGGAGTGGTAGAAAACAGAATTAGGCCCATCCCCCAAAAAAGATGTCTCCACAATATACAAGGGTCCTATTTTATTCCCTCTGTTAAAATTTTGTTTCTAATTATAGAAATAAAATATGCTTACTTTCAAAAGTTTATAAAGTGTAGAAAACTATTTTTTAGAAGTTTCATATAATCATCATTGTGTATGATGGAAACCACTGCTGACATTTTGGTTTCTACAAATAATCATGATCTAAGGCCTTGGTGAAGGTTTTTGACTCACAGAGGAGGAAGGAGAGGCTAGCTCGGCCTGGGAAAGCCTCTCTGTAAGGAACTGTGGGATTAGCACTGGGCCCTGGAGGGTGACGAAGTGTGGGAAAGAAATTCCTAGTCTAGGCAAAGGTGTAAGCCATGGAAAAGCATTTGGGGAATGGGAGAGAAGGTTTGTAAAGTGGACGGTGATGAGGCTGGAGAGAGAGGACGTGAATGATCTTAAATGCCTAACTGAGGGATCTAGACTTCATTGCATTGCTAGTGGGGAGTGGAAGAGGGCAGAGAAAGCTTTTTAAAAAGGATGTAGTCAGGTAGACATTTTAGGAGAGGGATCCAAAGAGCTAGGTAAGATGTGCAACTAAGGCTCAGATGTCAACATCTGTGACAGCTGATAGGGGTAGGTATGTGTCTGTCTGTCTATCCTCAGCTGAATTAATTGACAGTAACTTGGGTGTTGCTATCCCCATGGAAGGGAATTGGTTTCTTCAAGCTTCACAGAGACCTTTTCAGCCTAGGAAAGTGTCATTTATAGCCTTTTTTTCTGTCTCTCTTTAGGGCCACTCAGATCAAGACCTACTCCTGGGACAATGCGCAGGTTATCCTAGTAGGGAACAAGTGTGATATGGAAGAAGAAAGGGTTGTTCCCACTGAGAAGGGCCGGCTCCTTGCAGAGCAGCTTGGTGTGTACACAACATGTGTGTGTTCATGTTGTATGTGTGTATGTATGCATGGGAGTGTGCATTAAGGGTGTATTGTGATTGTGAATTATGTACATAATGTGCTCTGTGTGTCTTGTTTTATATTTGTGTGATGTATGTATGGGCTTTGTGCTAACTAATCCATTATTCATGATATGTTTATATTTTGTTACATTGAATGTGTAAGTAAAACTTAGGTTTATGAACTCTTTTTTTACCAGCTCCTTCCACAAAAGATTTGAGGTATCTTATAAAATATCATAGTTCAACAATAAAAAAACTAATTAAGTGAGAAAACTGAAGTCACGGGAAAGATAGGAGGAAAATAAGAGAAAGCCAGGAGTGAAATAAATATGTATGTTATAAATTCTTGGGCACGTGCAAGAGTTAGGCCAAAATATTGGCTTTGAACTTCCTAACAACCATTGGAAAAAAGGAAATATAATCAGTTACATGGTTCAGATGTAGTCCTTAAGATGAAAACAATTCCATTATTTCAGAGAAGCACTGCTCTTCATTGGCAACTGTAGAGTAGACTTTATATGCTATACGTGACAATGTCCTTAATATCAAACATCCTTACAGCAACTACAATACTGAACATGGTAGGCTGTATCTTATAGGTTTTCTCAGTGTAAACTGATGCTTCCTCACCAAATACAACTCACAACAAAAGTAATTATATGAAAAAAATGAAACAATGTGGTTTAAGTATACAGCTCAGTAATGCTCTTTTTCCAAGGTTAAAGTATCTTGATTCTTGTGTTCTCCTGAGACCCTGGTGCCTGAGGTGTGTCTCGGGGGCCCCATGGCAGGACTCCTGCCTACACTTGCTTAAAATAGAAGCCTTTTCTTTTCTGTATTGGGATCCAATATAAAAGCACCTTAGAGAAATCTTCTAGAAGAATGGACATACTGCTTAGCTTTTAGCCAGTCTCCGTTAAGTATTTCTCACAACAGTGCTGTAAATTTTCAGGAGAAGGAGTTTAAAGTGATAGTACCAATATTTAGGCTGGCAGGTGGGTAAACTATATAATACACAAGTGTGAGTTGTGTGTTATATATATATTTATATTATGTATATTATGTGTATGTGTGGTGGGGAAGTTTCCCATACTTCTTTCTCCCCTTTCCTATTCCTCAGGATGGTCTGGAATAGAAATCAGCAAACTGTAGGTGCTTAATAAATAGGAAGGTTGAATCACCTTGGGTCGTGCTGTCCTTACCCCATCATATAGGTTCTCAGGTCTAGAAAGTGCCTCCACCCATCTGTGGTTCACAGAATAGTAAGCATATGGTGAAGCCCACACCTAGGTGACTTCAGGCTATCTAAAACCCTCAGACATGCACATGCACCTTTTTTTAATCTTTAACTTGTTTTTTTTTTAACAAATGAGAAAACTCAGGCACAGAGAAGTTGAGTAACTTGCTTAAGGTCACACAGCTAGTAACAGGTAGAGTCAGAATTTGAACCCAAGGAGTAGTCTGGCTTCAGAGCCTGTGCTCTTAAATACTTAACCTCACTATAGAGTAAATATGGTAATAATAGGTGATATATGTTGAACCAAGAATTGTATAAAATGCTTTGCATTTATTATGTCATTTATTTCTCACTATAAGCCTTTAAGGTAGGTATTATAGGACATGTACAATATTCTGAAAAATAAAGTCCAGAGAGGTTAAATAACTTGCTCATAATTATGCAGTTAGGAAGTGGTAAAGGAGGTATAGATCTATCAAATTTATGTAGGAACATAGATGGAAGTGAGACTAATTCTTAGTAAAGTGTTTATGGAGGCACTTGAAGAGGGCCTTAACGAATTGGTCAGATTTGGGTAGGCCAAGGTAACCCATCACTGTCTTGTATAACTTCACGAGCTTTCCTTTATTGCTTACCAGAACTTTTCTACCTACTTGTTTCTTTCTCTTGTGAGACCTTGAGAGTAGCTAGGGTTATGTCTAATTTGTTTCATTATCCTGGGCACCCAGAGCAGGTTAGATATTCAGTCATTTATACATTTATTCACTTATTCATTGAAAAATAATTATTGATCACATACTCTGAGCTAGGCTCTGTTTTGGCACTTGAGATACAATGGTGAAGAAAACAGCTATGATCCTTACTGTCATAGAACTAATGGGTAAAGAGACATTAAACAAATAATTATACAAATAAATATATAATATTAATTGTTATAAATGGGTGTATTATGTCTCAATAAAGCGGTTAAAAATTGTGGTAAGTTCTGCATGAGTTAGGACTCTTGTTATGGCCAGTGATAAAATCCTAAGTCAAATTAGCTTTAATTAAAAAAAAAAAAAAGAATTTATCCACTCATGTAGCTGGGAAGTCCACTAAACCCAGGACTCAATTGCACTCTCCATTTCTCAGCTTTGCTCACCCCTTCAGCCTCCTTCTGTATCCAAATTCTGTATGGGTAAGATGGAAGATAGCAGCTCCAGATTCATATCTGTCCAATTTCTGCAAAAAGAAGCCTTCTCTCTTCCAACCACCATATATTAATCTCAGGGAAGACTATGATTGGTCATCTGTGAGTTACATTTCTGTCCCAGACTGGGGGAGGCAAGTACTATAACCTACAGTCCCACCACAACTGTTTAAAATAGTGGTTCCCCAAAGGAAGGAATGGCAGGCAGATAAAAGTAACAAAATTACAAATGCTATGAAGAAAGAAAAAATATATATCAAGAAACCTAATTTTAGATTGGCGATCTGAGAAAGTAACACTTAAGCTGAGAACTAAAGTATGAGAAAAAAGTTAGCCAGGCAAATAGTGAGTATGCAGAGCAGCGGGTGGAGGAGAGTGTTCCACATCAAGACCAATCACAAATTTAAAAATAAATTATATTATTCTATTTATTTGAACTGTTTAGAATAAGCAAATATAGAAAGATACAAAAGTAGGTTGGCTCAGAGATGAGGGGAATAAGGAGCTTGAAGGATAATAGCTAGGTATGAGATTTCTTTTTGAGTTGCTGAAATAGTCTAAAATTGATTGTGGTGATGGTTGCGCAGTTATGTGAATATCCTAAAAAATTGTACACTTTAATTAGGTGAATTGTATGGTATGTGAATAATAATCAATAAAACAGTAACAAAAAGAGGATGATCCTAATGTGGGCTAGAGCTTGAAACACTCATGAGATTGAAAGAAGGCCATGTCACAAGGACTAAATAATCAAGGGAGAAGAGTGTGAGGTGGAGAGTGGAGAGTCAGGCAGGGACCAGACCACGTGGGATCTTGTGGACCGTGTTAAAAATTTTGCAAGGATGTGGTCAGATCTGGGAATAGTGAGGGAAGATGCTCAGCCTTCTTCATCCCCACCCCAGTCCTATCCATCTGCCATATCATCTATTAAGTAAGTTTCAGTGGTCTGCTTACCAGTGCAGTAGTGCCATTCTCTACTTTATGGGATTCTTCTTCAGGATTTTATTTTAGCTTTTCTCAGCTCACTCAGCCAACTGTATAGATATGGACAGCAACTAGCATTTATTACAGCTATGGGTAGCAACAGGTCTTCAAAGTTCCTGAGACATGGGTGAAGTTATAAAGAAAGCTGAAGCAAGTGGATTGTTGGGAGGGTGAAGGAGTTTCGGGACTCCTCTTTCAGAAAGCATGGCATTTTGGGGCATTTGTTTCCCTGTGTCCTTCAGAAAGGGGATTCTTGTCCCTTTCCTGGATCTAACTGGGAATGGGTCTGGCCAGAACCCAGAGAGACTACTAGGGAAGGAGATACCCATTTAAAATGTGGTTTTGAAACACACACATTCACTCACTCCAGCAAAGTGTAGTGATAAAAGCAATAGACTAGAAGTTAGGTGACTGAGCAGTTTATCCTGCTTCTGCCACTAGTTTACTGTGTGGCCTTGAGCGTCTTGTTTCCTGTCTCTGGGTGTCATTTTGCTCCACCAAAAAACAGGAAGTTTGGATTAGTTGAATGGGAAGGTCTGTTTGGCTCTATCCCTCTTTGATTCCATGATGTCAATTCACACAATTTCTACTCATCACTCAGACTCCACAGACTCTTGAACACTGCCTTGGTTATTTTAGGTGCTTGATAAAATTTTTTTTTGATTGGAATGAACAATTGAAACCTTATATCACTGAGCCTAGATGTAGAGAAACAAAGACCTAGTTGGCATTTGCTAACACCTAACTTTGGTGCTGTGACTTATAGTTCTCAATGTGCTTTCACAAACGTTCTCTTGTGACCCTCACCATCCCTCCTAGCCTAGAAGGTTACATTATCATCAGCTCCATTATACTGAAGAAGCTGAGTCCAGACCACTTGTGTTTTCTTGCATGTAACGAGCTGTGCCACACTTTTGTGTCTATATTTTTTTTACTTAAAGATTATATAACTTCTAGTCATATAGGTAGTAGGTGGCAGGCCCAGTACTCAAACTCAGCCTTTGGACTCAAAATCCTAGGGTTTCTATTATATTATCCAGTGCTGTTTCCCCAAAAGCCTTCCACAGTTTTTCTTCAAATTTCCACTGTGTCACAGTCTTAGTGAGATTTCCTTAGATTATGTTGCGGTGACATGTAACCTCCACTAGTAGCATAGATGATAAAGTTTTTTTCCCCCGCTTACATTATATGTCACTACAGGTCAGCTGTGACTCAGTTCCATGTGTCTTCCTACTCTGGGATCCAGTGTGGGATGGCTAAACCACACAAAATTTATTAAAGCTTCTGGCAAGACTTGCAAAACCCACATCCATTGGCAAGTCACACGATTAAATCTGATGTTGACAAAGTGGGGAGATGTGTTCCTTCCACAAGAATGCACTGTAAGACACTTGACAATCTGTAGAAATGTACAGATTCTACAGTGAATAATCTGCCACAATCATTGAACACATGTTGGACCCTGGGGACACAGTGGTGAATGAGTTCCCTGCCCTCAAAATCCTCATTGACAGAGAAATAAAATAGTAGAGAGATCATCTCAATATCCTTTGGGTAAATGTCTGTGCCAGTCTTTAGCCTGTTTTCTGTAATTCTTTACCCTCCTGCTCTGCTTTCTCCTGCAACCCCCTCTGGTGTGTTGACCTTTGCAGACTATGTTTCTCAGGCTCCTGTGACAGTGGCTTTTGGCTGGGTTAGCCAAAGAGAAACACTGGCAGGTACTGCAGGTGGAGAAAAGGGAGAAACCTGCATAATTCTTTCACCCTTCACTCCCTTTAGCCAGCTCCTCCAGTAGCAGCTAATTCTAATTCCTTCCTCTGACTCCTGCTCCCATGGTCCTAGCTTCCTTTGGCCCCAGTAATAGTCATTTTGTTATGTTTTGATTTTTTTTTTTTGCCATTCTGTTTGGCCTCTGGTTCTTCTATCACCTATATAATCAGTTCCTTTTGGATTAAATATTAAGATTTCCATTTTCCCATTGGGATGTGACTGAAACAATCATATAAGGTACTCTGGGAGTGTAGGGAAGAGGTACATTATATGTTCTGAGTTGTGGAGTTGGAATGGGAAGAGAAAGGGAAGGTTCTCTGGAATCAGTGATTCCACTGGTGAGTATGAAGATGTAAATGGAGGAGGAGCTAGAGAGTAACAGCATGAGCAAAGGCACCAAATAAGAAAATGTTGATGTTTCTGGAGTGTGGTATGTGCCAGAAAGATGAGTTTGGAAAAGTAGACAGAGGCCGAACCATACAAGATCATGGGTTTTAAGCCGGTAAGTCTGGACATTGTACTAATTAAACTTCTTTCAGTTCCAGTGACATGAATGCAAGTAAAAATAGCTCAGCCTATAAGGACTGAGCTAATTTAGCTGCAGCAAAATTAAAAAGAAGGCTGCTGGAAAGAGATATCAATAAGTTAAGAGTCTAGGGTGTTGGATGGATCATCCATGTGAAACCCAAAGTTTCTGAGAATGAGAACAAGCCTGGAAGGAAAGCAAGACAGTGAGTCCTTGTCAAAATCATCAGTGACTAGAAGGGTATTAGTTGAAGATCGACATATGATGGAGATGAGGAGGTATGAGAACAGGATGGAGAACGGATTTGAACATGTAAGTGAAGGGAAAATGTTCTTGGGCAATGTCAAGATGAGGAGAGGTAAATTTAGCTGGTTGTAAGTTTCTAAATAGAATTCTGAGGTCAAATTCAGAAGCAGGCAGTTTGGACACAGTCTACGGGTTTATGGGTCTATGGCTGCTACCTTTGGACCGGATGGGTAAACATGATTATTTAGAGTAGAGTAGAATGAATCATATCAGATTCAGTTAAGAATGGGGCCCTACTCAAGACAACAGAAACCCCATTGTTCTGAAGCCAGTTAGAGGGAAGAAAGGACTTGTGGGGGTGCGGTGGGGCTAGTCTGATTAATTAGTTGTCATCTTCCTGACCTCACTAGATTCTCAGCTTCTGAGAATCCTTACTAATGAACCTGAGGAAAAGTTTACTATCTGTGCCTACTAATGAAGAATCTTCCAAGGAGACTGACAGTAATTGCATGGGGGTGCATTTGGAATTGTTCTGCTAGCAAATGAGACCCATGAGCTGGCTAGGCCCATGAGCTAGTTACTTGAATTAGAGTTCTCATACCTTGGGTACCTTTGATATAACAGTGAAGACATGTCTTTGGCATGATATATGAGTTCTCCATATTAAGCCACCTACTGCTTCATCCTTCCCTATTTTGAGCTTTCTGCTCTAATAATAACAAATAGCTATGTTCATCCTAGCATATATCATGGCTGTTATTTTGCCTCATTATCTGTCCTCATACTGTTTTCCCTGTGTGGTATGCTGCACATGCATGTGTTCACATATATATTCACAATCACATGTCTTTATCTAGTTGATATCTTTTTAGGAATCAGCTTCTCCAAGAAGCCTTCCCTGGCCCTGAGGCTCATTTAAGTACTTCTTTAATGGCCTGAAAATCTCCTGGCCTCCCACCATTCCAGCACTTACCACTATAATATTGTTCACTATATTTCCCATACTAGACTAGGAGTTTCTCAAAGGTAGGAACTGTGTTTGACTCACCTCATGTCCAGTGCAGGAACTGCAATGCTAGTTGTACTGAGTGCTTATGGCCTTCACTGTCCACATCCCTTCAACTGCACCCTCCATGCGCATTCCCACTCCTTTCATTCATCTATTCATTCGACCTCTACTCACCAAGCACCTACTCCAGCTGGTGCAGGGGCTCAGATAAATGACATGGTCCCTGTTCAGGGAGCTCCTTCTCAAACGGACTTCTTGCAGGGTAACATGTGCTATGGCAGAGGAAAGCCCAGAGGAGACTAGAGAGGCCCTCAGGTTCCCTCACAAGGTTGTTTTATATTGCATTTGTGAACTGTTAAGGACTCTGCACATGTGAAGAATTGACACTCTGATTAGTGTGTCTTTTCTCCACAATTAGATTTGGTCTCCCTTTGCCCCTTGCACTCATCACAAGACCTGGCGCAAAGTTAATATTCAATAAAGACCTGGGTTATTGATTGACAATGAATGATGAATAAAATGAGGGTTTTCCCAAACGTCCTGGGAGACAATGCAGGGGCAAGGAAGTGGGACAAAGGTGGGCTGGGATATAAGGGGAAGCGAATTGCCATGTATTCCACATGCCAATCACTTCACATACTTTCGTTTAATTCGTTTAATTCTCAATACCACCTTATGAGGTAGGCAATATATACCCCATTCTACAGATGAGGGAACAGGTTGAGAGAAATCAGGCAACTTGCCTATGGTCATATAGCTGGTAGCTGACAGAGACTATTCAAATCTAGGGTGTCTGACTTCTGGACCTCTTCCCACTGCCCATGTGCACAATGTGGCATATCCACCCCTCAGTGCCAGTTCCTTAGAAGGCATTTGTGCCCCTGAGCTTGACCTTTGTCTTCATCTTCATCTGAACTGATAGTTTAAGCCTATTTACTTCTTTACCTGATGCCTCTTTCCTAAGCAACATCCCCATAGCCCCAACCACCTCCTTTAACACTGTCACTTGTAATAAGAGAAAGGCTAGAGTGTCAATTTTTATGATATTCATTAAGGAAAAGCTACATGCTGGAGGGTCTCTGAAGCTGACTAGATTTCTAAAGCCTAAGGATAATGAGTCAGCAGCTGCCTCTTTCTTCATCACACCTCCACAATTAGCCGGCACTTATGCAGCTTGCCTTTTTCAGGTTGGGAAATGGGCCACAGGAGAAGCTGTCAGCTGGAAGTAGGCTGACAGGAGTTGTGAGTGCCTTCAAGCTGGAATGGCCAGGGGAAGAGGAACCTTGTTTTACCTGGGGGCTTTGGTCCTCTTTGTGGACAGTAGGATAATAGGGAGGTGGAAAGAAACCCCCTTTCTTTGTAGTAGAAGATGAAAAAGAGGGGAAAAAAATAAGTGAGAGAAGCAGAAGAAAGAAAAGGAGCAGAAAGAAACTGTCATTTTAACAGGCAACTTTTGTACAGCATTTACCCATCACCTTACTCAATCCTCCCAACCACTCTCAGCAGGGAGACACTGTTATTATTTCTATTTGACGAACAGAGAGTCTTGAGACTCAGAGAGGTTAAGTGATTCAGAAAAATGAAGTGACTTGCCCAGAATCAGACACCGTGGTAGTCAGATAAAAGCAAAGGAGGCCAAAGTGAATTTTAAAGGAAGAAAAAGATGTGAATGGATTGGGGGGAAAGGTAAGTGAAAGGGAGAAAGAAGAAAAATTGGGAGGCAGGGCTATGTATGGACTTGGGAGATCTAAGCCCAATTTCCACTAATACAGCCATGTGACCTTGTGCAAGTTATATAATCTCTTGGACCCTTCATTTTATCCTTTATAAATTGGAGAAGATTATATTTACCCAACACACTGCTGTGAAGACTAAGTAAGATGATGTTCGTAAAGCTCCTAGCATGGAGTCTGGCATATAGTATGTGTTCAATAAATATTAGGGACCCCAAAGAGAGAATATAAAGGGAAAAGAAGCTAAAATGAAAAAAGGGAAGAGAGAAGCTTTTGAGGGGGAATAAAGATAGACTAAGAAGGAAAGGAAAGAGGGAGGTGGACAAACAAAAGAGGAGGGAGCATCTAGGGGCCAGGAAATCGATGGAGAAGGTGGTTTGTGCTTCTAAGGGTTGCCACCAACTTGGCCAAGGTTCCTCAGTTGGGAAGCAGCCACTGTGTCTGAATCAGGAGGGCCATTCTTGTGTCTCCTGGGACAACCAAATTCTGTTCATTGTCACAAGAAATGTTAAGAATCTTAAGATACAAAACAGACAAGAATGTCTTATGCTTTAGGTGCAGTTTTCCCTGGGCCTTTTGTTGGGTTTGTGAGGAGAGGGAGAGATACAGGGGAATTCAGGGAGGAAGAACCCCATTAAGTGAAGATAAACCAGTGTGTCTGGGAGTAGAAAGGGCAATGGAGCTTTGCTTTTTTCAGTGTGGATTTTGGGGTGCCTCCCAGAGCCCAGACTAGAGCTGGCCAACCTGGAGTGAGTGGGAGGCAGGAGAAAGAGGAGGAAAAGCCCTGGTCAAAAAGGCTAAATCCTGGGCTTTTACTTATCTTGAGCAAGTCAGATTATTTCTCTAAGCCACAGTGTCCGCATTAGTGAAATAGAGAGTCTGTCTGGACACTCCTTCCCCGAGGCCTGACATAGGATCAAATGAGATAATGGATGTGATAAGTGCTTTGGAAACTGAAGTACCATGCACACATATTGGACTATTTACTCTATCAGAAAATATACCTAATGACCCCACTCTGTGTGAGGCACAGGGCTATACACTTTATCTTGTTTAATCCTTGAAGTAATTCTATGAGGTAGGTAAAATTATGCCTATTTATAAACCATGGCATTGATTCATAAAGAGAATATGTGATATTCTGGGGGTTAAACAGCTGGTTAATGGTAGAGCCAGGATCTCTCTGACTCTAAAACCAGTGCAAGTAATTCCTGCCTTGTACCATCTCCATAAAACAGAATCCTCTGCCCATGAAATTAGGCTTCCTTGCTTCACTCGTGAGTACTGGCTGTATTGTTCCAGACTGTTCTGGCCAGGGACCATGAAAGGGAAAGGAAAAATCCTTACCTCTATCTCTCTTCTCTTCTCAGGGTTTGACTTCTTTGAAGCCAGTGCCAAAGAGAACATTAGCGTGAGGCAAGCCTTCGAGCGCCTGGTGGATGCCATTTGCGACAAGATGTCTGATTCGCTGGACTCAGACCCCTCCATGCTGGGCACCTCCAAGAACACCCGTCTCTCGGACACCCCGCCGCTGCTGCAGCAGAATTGCTCATGCTAGGCAAGGCCCACCCACCTGATCACCCTCATTGTGGCCCCACACCCACTCTGCTTTCCTTAGTTATACTCTGTCCACCCCCAAACCCTGAGCCAGCTGAGTTGCTGCTGTTCTTTGCCTGCAGTGGAGGTGGAAGCATGCCCCTGTGGTTCTCTGCATGTGGCCCCACTTACAGACACTCAGCACCAGACTAACAGCCAGGTCACAAAGTGGGTAGAGATTCACTTTACAAAAGAAGACTCCATTTTACCAAGGGTATTCACTACAGGGACTTGGAGAGTGAATCTCTCTTCTGCCTTTAAAATAAGATTTCCTCCATCCACCAAAATTTGACACACACACACACATACACACTTTTCAGGGCCTGGCCAACTGTATAAAGTGAGGCCCACCTGCACAGTTAATCCTGTTAAAAAGAAAAACCTCCCCAAACACAACATGCTTGTTTCATATCAGGTTCCCTGTGGGGCTTCCTTTCACCACAAGACAAGCTCTGGCTCAGAAAGCCCTGTGCCTGTTATCACGGATGCCCACAGGGCCTGGGCAGTTGCTCTGGTGACAGGCCAGAGCTAATCTCCAGAGAGCTCAGATTCTCTAATGATGCTGAGGGAGCAAAGGCTGAGTCAGAAACACACTTAAAAGAAAAAAGATTATTTTCTATAAAATGTCAAAGATTCTTGCTATATGAAAGGGCAAATGAGGGAGCTCAAGAAAGACAAAGAAAAAGAGAAACACAATCAAGACAAAGAAACAGGTCAAGAATTTCTGGTTTTGCTGCTTTCCAGCTGGTTCTTAACTATGGAACTTTATGAAATTGGTCACTAGTTCTTAGACTCCCAGAATCTGAAAATTTAGAGTTGGTAGGATCCCAAATTTTACCTAGTCTGACTAGTTAATTGCAATCTTCCTATTCCTGACAAGTGACTGCCAGACCTCACAACCAAATCCCTTCCTCTAAAGTACACCTTCTAGGCAGGGACAGGAGCTCACTGTCCACACCATTTTGGGCAGCTTTCATAATCAGAAAGTTTTCCTTGCTTTAAGCTCAAATCTGTCTCCAAAAATTCTTCTTCCTTTTCTCACCCAATTTGTACCAGCTCTGCTGTCAGAGACCTCACTGACTCTGCTCCCTCTGCCACCATGACCCCCTTAGATGACTTGAAAACAGAAATCATGATCCTTGGGAATATTCCCTTTTTGTAAGTCAAATGGTTCTAATTTCATCTGCCGTTCTTCATAGGGTCTTCTCTCCATCCTGTCCATTTTTCCAACCCGTCCTTCAATCACTCCTGAGTAGTCCAACTGGAAAACGTGATTTTAAGCAGAATAAATCTAAGGGGGTTATGACCCTGCCAAAATTGGGAAAACTAAACTCAGATGTCCCAATCCCAATCTAATTCTCCTGGGAGTAAAACCTTAACTTTTACCAAAAAGCAGAATTGAAACCACTCCTGGTAGAAGCCGCGTGATTTAACACCTAAAGAAAAAAACAAAACCAAAAAAACGCTGTGAAATGAACTGAATAGATTCGCTTATGATTCCAGCTTGTTTAGATATCGCACATGTTTGGTTTTTAGCTGAAATAATGACATACAACTAGTGATGATTCCTGAAAATCTTTCCCCCCAGCCCTGGCCTGAATCTCCTTCTTGCACTAACATGCCTCTTCAAAAGCCTGTGAGGGAGCAGGAAGAGTCTTTTCCCAGTTTTCTCTCCATTTCAAATGCAGCTCATTGTCCTAGTGAAGTGCATTAACTAGCAACAGGTCTAATGGACCACATAAAAGGACACTTCAGAGTCACCCCTAAGGAGATGTTGCTTTTTTTAATGCAGTGCAGAACTTCAGTCTTGGAATAAGGAGACCTGGATTCTCCCCTTAAATCAAGTGTGACTCTGGACTAATTACTTCCCTATATGAGTCTTAATTTCCCACTTATAAAACGAGGGGATTATTTAGGTAATTTTAAATGTTCCTGCTGACACTAATAACTCTGACTTTTTTTCACCTTCATCATTTCAGTTGATTTGCAAAATAAACCCTAGAAGTGAGGATTATCACTCCAATGTCATTGTAGCTAACACCGATGTCACACTTACTCTGTGCTAGGCATTGTTCCAAGCACATGTATTAACTCATTTATCCTCCCAATATCTTTGTGAGGAATGCACTATAATCAACCTCATTTAAAGATGAGAAAACTAAGGTACAAAGAGATTCTCTAGCTTGCCTAAAGTCATATGAATAAATGATAGTAAAAAGGTTCAAACCCAGGCAGTATGTGCTCTTTACCACATTCTATACTACATTTCTTATAAACTGTGATTCAAAGTGGTTAAGAGATTTGGTAAGACCACATAGCTAGCAAGTGTGAGAGCCATGTTAGGATTCAACCCCAAAGCTATCAGGTTTCAAGTCCAATAGAGAAAAAAGATTTATGTCCCTAATCTGTTAACAAATTGCTCAGTGATTCAAACTAATTTGAGTTGATGGGTGTCTAGCAGAGTCAATCTCTTAAGACAACCAGGTCTCATTAGCCTGAGCAAAAAATGCCCAGTGCTTCAACAGGCCCAAGCTCTGGCTTTCCCTGTACCTGCCTCTGTTGAACAGTTCTTATCTAACTCTCAAGCAATGCTTTTAAACAGCCTCCCTGCTCTAGCAATGTGGCATTTGGGGAAAGTGACTTGATCAACTTTTCTGATTATGGAAAAAAGTAGTGCCTTCATAGGGCAGTGTTTTTGGCTGTGGTTTTTACACTGTTAAGTCACATACAAGTCAGGGATAATTACTATTGTTCTGGGCAGTAACATTCATCTACTTTAGTTCTAGGATTTCAGATTGAGCTCCTCATGACCTCTGAATATTTTAGTACATATATCAAATAATATTTTCTCTCCTACTGAGTATCCAGGCAAATTCTTTAAATCAAATTCTTTAAATCTCAGGAGCCAATCCAAGGGAGCAAGCATCTTTTCAACAGATGGAATCAAGGGTAAGATGTAATAGTGGCAAACTCTTCTACTGGTGACAGACAAATAGACCTGCTTATGAGATGGCAATTCCCCAGAATTGCTCTGTGACCTTATTTCTGCTGAGTGGAAAGCGGCAGCTTCCAGCTGATTGCAGTGCAACATTCATCAATCACAGTAATAGCACAGTTAGCCACCAAGGTTCAAGCTGCATAATATGTTAGTGGCAACTTGTCCTGGTTTTCATCTTATTTAACAATCCAAATAAAAGAAGATAAAAAAAAAAAAAACTCGACCTCTAAAAAGGCAAAAGTAGGCCAAAAGTGCAATACAGTATTATAGCTATTTATAGGACCTGTCCTAAATGCATGTGTATCTGTAAATACAAAGTGATTCGTGGCTTATTACTGTCTCCTCAGTCTGTAACATTATTAGCTTCTAGAAGCAGCAATGGAGTGGAGTGTACCAAATAGTCACAGACATGTCGAATATTAGATCTGGAAGGAAGCTCAGCAAAAATCTTGTTCAGGTTCCTTGCTTAAAGAGAAGGAGGGCTGAGGTCCAGGGAGAGGGAGGAAATTTCCTAAGGTCACTCTGAAAGGGTATTCATGATAGACCCAGAACTAGATCTTGGATCACCTCTGGAAAGAAATTCACCTATACTGTTTATTATGGGCCCAACACTATTAAATATTAGATAAATATTGTTGAAAATAAATGATCCCTGCCTATAATGTACCTATAAGATACCTATAAACTAATGGAAGTGTGTTTCTATGTTATCCCAATTTGTCGGGGAAGGAAACATAACCTTGTAAAAGTTAACATTCCTAAGTCACCCTCTAGGGTCATTTGAACCCACCTCTGTCTGACTCATGCTCTTTCAATTTTCCTCTTCAGATTGTCTCTCAGATAAAGTGTACAAGGGGTGGTGGTAGTGATACACTCCCAAGGATTCTCAGTTAATTAAATAACCTCAGTTGGGACATTGGTTTCACACTTGCTTTGTGACTGCACTCTTGTAACATCCACAGAATGATATGAACGTTCTCCAGACCAGACTCTCCTATTCACATCACCTGTTCCTGCTCCAAAATTTCTAGCTTGGGTACCAAGTTTCGTAGAGGGTCTTGTTTGTTGGGGTTTGTTTGCCAAGAGTTTGGGATAAGGGGAAGGAATTACAGCAACCAGTGTCCTGGGATCTCATCGATTTCAGATTTCCCATCCCAAATCTACACCTGATTCCCTGCCACAGCTGGTGCATCGAACAGCAGCCTGTAACTGAAAGTACATGCAAGAGACAGAAGCATGTGATACAAATACTATTAAGGAATGTTTTTGAAGGCCTGGATCTCTTATGTGAAGTAAGCAAAACTCAAATTTATTCATCCATTTACTCATTCAACAAATTAGTGTCTGGTATGTGACAGGATACAATCAGTGACAAATCAGACACAGTCCTTGCCTTCACGAAGCTTACGGTCTAGTAGCTTGTGGTTTAGTCTAGACATTGAAAAGTAATCATCCCAATATAATTGTAAAGTGCTGAAGGAAAGGTACATCATTCTATGAGAACACATAACTGGGAAACCTGAAATCACCTTTGTGGAGCTGTTTCGGAGGCCCTAGGAAGACTCCACTGCCCCCAAATACCCACTGACCTTTGCTTTACATTCCTCAATTCAGATTTCATTTTTCAGTTCAAACCTTTGATGGCTGATTAAGTATAATTCTTCTCAAAAGGGTAAGAGTGAGAGTAGAAACATCTGTATTGTGAAACATCTTGAGATTGCCAGGTTAGTTCATTGTCCTCTGAGGAACATAACAACCTATTCCAAAACTTAGTGACTTAAAACAACAAACATTATCATTTTTTATGATTCAGTGGATTGGCTGGGTGAATCTTCTGGCTGAGGCTGGATAGTCTAGAATGATTTCATTCATATGTCTGGGGGCCCAGTAGAGATGACAGGGGTGGTCAAGGACTTTCTCCATATGATCTCATCCTCCAGAAAGCTGCCCAGGTTTGTTTACATGGTAGTAGATGTTTTATGAGCAGCAAGAGAGGGCAAGCTCCAGTGCAGAAGCACATTCAAACCTCTGTTTGCATCATGTTTGTTAATGTTCCACTGACTTTGGTAGACTGAACAAGAGTTACACAGTCAAGCCCAATTTTAAGGGATAGAGAAACAGCTGTCATCTCTTGATGGAAGAAGCTGTAAAATATTGTGGCCATTTTTTCAGTCTACCAAGGGAAGTGACCCAAAGTCATCTGAAACTAAGTCTGGTAAATTTTCCTTGGTCTTAAAACCTTGTTCTGAAGATAACTCCCCAAAACAAATGTTAAAAACAGTTTAGAGCAGGGAGTCTCACCATTTCTTTAGTTGCCCAAAGCATCTACTTTGAAGGAATCAAGACATATCTGGATGGAGAAGTTTTAATGCTGTTTAGCAGTCCATATGGTTACTTTTTAGCCACTCCCTGAATGATGAGTCTCACTTCTCATTTCATGGGAATCACCATCATAATGGTTGTGATTCCCAGCTGAAGATTCTGGCTAGCAACCCAGCAGAGAGATTCAGTCAGTATATGTGGAAAAGACTGGGCT
Source organism: Macroglossus sobrinus (assembly GCA_004027375.1). Taxonomy (NCBI): domain Eukaryota; kingdom Metazoa; phylum Chordata; class Mammalia; order Chiroptera; family Pteropodidae; genus Macroglossus; species Macroglossus sobrinus. The sequence goes on along the minus strand of PVKZ01000152.1, from coordinate 1,099,370 downwards.
CTCTGCTCTGGCTACACTCTTTCCAAGGAGACCTAAACTCTTGAAGCTTTAAATGCCAAGTTGGTAATGACATGCATGTACATGTGCCTCCTGGACATCTCCATATCTGTAACTTAACATGTCCATATTGTAACTCTTGATTCTGACCCAAATTGATTTCAACCTTAACCTATACAGAAACCTAGGTGTCATCCTTAATTCCTTATTTCTATCTTCTTAGTATCTACATCTAATCCTGCAGCAAGTCCTGTGATTCTGTTTCTAAAATAGATCTCAAGTCTGCCCACCTTTTACCATCTCCATTGTCTTGACCTTGGTCCGAGTCACCATTGTTTCTCCCTACAGAGCTACCACAGAGCTCCTAACTAGTTTGGGAGCAACCTTTTAAAAGTATGAATGAATGAGCAGCTCAGTAATACTGAGGTTTACATCAATACCACACAAGAGTCCAGAGGCTTCCATTATTATTAATAATTATTTTATTGATTCTGTTTCTAGCCCTGAATCTGCCCCTAACTTGCTGTAGGATCTCTGGTAAGTAATTTCCTATAGTAGCCAGCTATCATGTCTCCTCACATTTGTTCAGGAAATAACCTCTTCTTCAAACCAGGTGATTCTAGTGAAGACTATCAGTAAAGGGGCCATGTGATCAAGTGGGACCAATTAGAATCCTAACCTAAGACTAAAAACTGGAGCTATTTTCTTTCCTTTAGAGTGGGAAATATGTGAGGATGTGTGTTCTAAAACTGTGAGGGTCTAGCCTCAACCCAGGTGTAGAATGTGGGTCTGTAGTAAGAGAAAACAAGGCCATTGTGAAGTGAGAAGCATAGACATGAGATGAGAGTATGTGTCCTCTAACAGTTTTTTTTGTGGTTTGACTGGTCACCTCTTCCTTTGATTTTGTTAGATACCTCAGTATATGTTTCTAAGAAAGCCCCCATTTAGCTTTGCTCGTTGAAGTTAGGTTTTTATCACTTGCAGCCAAAAACATATTTTTCTCTGTTTGGTTTTCAGTTTTCTCACTGCCCTAAAGTGCAGTAATTCTAATTTTTAAGCACCAAGTATTTAAGAAAATCCCACATCTATGGACTTTCTGATAAAGACTTTTTATCATCTGGAACAAAGACTTCCCTCTTCACCAGTTTCATTCCTTGTACCTGAATGCATGAGGAAGAGGGATTCTGCTAGGTGAGAAGCAGTTCTGTAAGAACATTGATGACAGCACAGGCAAAGATTCCTATGATTAGGCCACAGGTCCACAGGGTCTGGCTTCCCCAGTACTCAGAAGCTAGACAAGACATCTAACACCTCTGCCTCTACTTCTCCATATCTGTTCCTATTTCTCTACCAACTCAGTGACACCCACCATCCAGAGAGAACACCATTGATGACTGAGTTGTGTGGCATGTGCTTTTGCCTGCTTCTCTTCTATCATTTTGAAGTGGCCAAACAGCAAATACCCAAATAGGAAGTCTCTGGGAGACTTGAATAAAAGTTTTCTTTGCTTCATATAAAATCATGCAATAGAAATGTTAATGTCAGGCAAAATAAATCAGCCGGTCCCTGAGGGGTATAAGTAGGATTCCCAGTTCCCTTCAGATTCTAATGTATCTCTTGGGAAGGATGGGGTGGACAGTGTGTTACCAAAGGACTGGAATAAAGCTAACAGGCTGTGCGAGCTTAGTTAAGTCACTCCATAGCTCTGGGCTTCAGGAGCTTGAACCAGATGTTTCTGCAGGCCCTTTTTGCACTGATACTCGATTTTATGTCTATTTTCTGTAAGAGCTACAAGTGGCAAACAGAATTTTGGCAGGAATCCTTTCATTATGAAAGCCTCCATTCTTCTTGGGAACAATGAAAACAGCCAATACTGAATGATCTCCATATTACTCAGGCTGTAGCTTGATTTCTGAGACTGCCAGAAAGCATCTTAGCAATTAAGTGTATCTGGATGGTCTATGACTCCCTGTCCCATGCCAGAGGTTTTTATAGGGTAAGAAGAGGAAGAGGAGAAGCAAGAATCTCTGGGGACACTTGTTAAGAATGGAGCACAGACTCATGTGTTTGAGAAGAAATACCAGGCAGCCATGTTTAAGAGCCATAAATGCATTCCAATTCAAGGAGAACTTATTTTATAGAATACCAAGCAGGTGCCAGGTTCAGATCTTTCTGGGTAAGATCTTTCTGAGGACAATCTCTGCTGTGCAACCGGAAGTTTGAAAATTAAAGGGCTGAGAGATATGCATGTGCTAACCTATCTTTCAAACCCTCCAAACATCAGACCACAAGATGAGGATTGAGAAAGTAGTGTGGTGAAGTGGTTAAGAGCATAGGGCTTATAGTCTGACACATTCAGGTTCAAATCTTGGTTCTTCATTTCTAACAGTTGTGTAATTTTGAGAAAATTACTCTTGGAGCCTCAGTTACCAAATATGTAAATGGGAAAAATAATACCTCAGGTGGTTGTTGAGAGGATTAAATGAGAGAATGGATATAAAGCTCTTAGTGCAATGTCTGATACATGCAGTAGGTGCCAAACATGTGTCATTGACTATTGTACTACACAAATCATCTAAGCCAGGTAGAGCCTCAAGGAAGCAAATCCAATCCAGGATCTTTGTAAGGGCACTAAAAACAGAGACTGGAGACATTCAGGGTAAAGACCAGGAGCAAAAGAGCAGTAGAATGGAAATTATAAATGGAAGATGGTGCCTGGACTTGGAAAGTGGATCAAGGTAGGGAGGAGAGTCCAGGAAAATGTCCTTGAACAGCTCTGTTGCATGATCTTGTTAGGCTGACTGCCACCAGACACCTGACAGAATGATACCACACATACTTGCTTCTTCCCCTCCAAAACCAGCTTCCAGGAGTGCGAAATAAACCAAATATGAGGGTGTAGAGTGTTCTGAAGCCTATGCTCAGAAAACCAGGATTCCGGAAAAGTGGGTTTGAATCCTGCCTCTGCAAAATGCTAACTGTGTGACCTCAGACAAACATATTTCCATCTATAAAATAAGACTGATATTCTGGCCTACTTCACAAAATAGTTGTGAGAGTCAAATAAAAGTGGATTTTTGAAACTGTGGAATGTTGGTTGCTGACATATAAGAATCCACTGTGAAAGGCTGGGAGTAAGAGGCATTCGCCCAGAACAGAATTGAGCATACCGCTGTCAAAGCTATTTCCAAGGGTCTCCTCCTCTCTCTACCAATTCTCTTCCTCCTCCCAAATTTTGGTCCCAGAAACCTAACCTCATGGAAATATCAAGGCCAATGTGCCTTACACCCAGAGGTTTGGTTGGCTTCAGAGAAACTTCCAGAGGCTAAGAGCAGCCAAAGAGAATCAACTGGTACATGATGCAATTGGAGGAACAGAGCAGTGAACTTTGACAGGACTGGGGCCCAGGAGGGGCAGATAGTAGAGTCCATATGCACTACTGTTAGAATACCATAACAAAAACCACCAATTATGTGTTTAGTACTTTATAGTTCCCAAAGCACTTTTTCATCAAAGCCCCAATGAATTTTGACACAACCCTGGTAATGCGGGGTGATGTGGATTTTATTATTCCAAGTACTCAGATGAGGTAAACTAGGGCCTACATCAGTGAAGCAACCAGCCTAAGACTACAGAGAGAAGGCATCAAAATGGTTGGTTGGTCTCAGAATAAGGTAGGTTCTGTCCAAGAGTGAACATTCCTGATCCTGAACCCTGTCGACTTGAGGAGGGGATGATGAGGAGGTGGCACAGCTGAAAAGAGAATCTAAGCACTAGTTTTGTGTACATCTGGTTTCTTCTCTGCTTGTAGGAGAGAAGGAAGGAGAGGAACACACACTCTTTTCACACCCTGACACCCTCAATAAAGTTAAACCCTAGAGCAGAGTTGAGCAGCAGAGGCTGTCCTCATACCATGGGGGCCATGGGGCAGATGGTCTCTACAGTCACACACAGAAATGTCATCTTACTCAGTTCACACACCATCTTTAATTTCTTCAATTGCTTTTTCTAATTTATTCAACTAGGGACCAGGCTGGTCTCATGCCAGCCTAGGAGATTTACCATAACAGGCTGAGCGGAATTACTCAGGAGGAGCAATTAGCAAAAATTGGAGTTGTCCCTTTATAGGACTGAGCAGAGAGAGGAATAATAACTTTCATGTCTCTCCCCCTCAGAGTCTAGCTAAGCAGATTTTTTTTTAATGCTTTTCACTCTTCCTATGTTCTATATATACTGACACCTCTTCTTAGTGACATGAAATATGAAATGTCATGTGGTGTGAGTTTCTACAAATATAAAGAAGTATAGGGATATATAAGGGTTTGGATCTTAAAAAAAAAAAGGGAAGACCTCATTTGCAAATATCTGTGATGTCTCCTTGTTCTGTGTTTACATGTTTTATTGATACAAACTGTCTTTTCTTAATATAGCTCCTAACCTTATGGTAGTGACGGTGATGGTATGTGCATTAAAGGTCATCTGAACTATGTATCATTTATGGAATGATTCTTCCCTGAGTTTGTGCTAAGAACTTTGGGAGAAGACTCCTGCCTTCTGAGATCTTAGGAACTAGGAAAATAGGTCCAGTAACAATGCAATGAAAGCTACAATACAAGGCAGTAGTTCATGAATGGTTCAAAAAGTGGGGAGATTAGGGGGTACTATAACAGTCAAGGAAAGCTGAATGGAGGAAGAAGAACTAGGGCTGCAAGAATTCAGGGACAGCCACTCAGCTTACACTTCTGAAGACCCTCTGGGTCCCAGCTCTGTGCTGGGTGATACAGAGGCGCAGAGCATCATAGAGCAGTGTACACCTCCAAGCTGCTTACCTCAGAGTTAACTCTCAACAAAGGGTTAGGACACACTGCTGGGCAGCATGCAGAAGCAAGGCTGCTGAACTGGAGAAAAAGTGCTGAGCCCACAGAAAAATGAAACAAGATGCACAGACCTGGCAGCTCTGAGGAGGGGCAGAACTCACTCTTCACCCATCAACCCCACAAAGTAAAACAAATCTAAGCAGGTAGGAAATTCAGTCCAATACAGCCATCCAGATAAAAACAGAGTGCCTTTGCTTCAGTAGTTCTGGCAAAAGTCCTAGGTCAGGTACCTATTCTAGGATAGATCATTATGCCAGGAGGCGAGGTGTTCTCAATGGCTAAGTCTGGATCTTGTGCCCATCTCTGGAATTGGAGAGTGGGACCAGTCCCACTCAAACAGGATGAAGTACAAGTGTTCTGGAGAGGTGCGCTTCCCCCAAAGGAAAATTAGGGTGCTGTTTCTGGAGGGGAAGAGAATGGATCTGGCCAGGCAAAAATGCCAGCTATTCACAGGAGATGCAAAAGATATCAAAAGATATCAAAAAACTGGACAAAGAAGAACAAGAATCAGTTCTACCTCCAGGATATGGGAATGGAAGCAAAAATTTGGGCAAGGATGGTGGGGTTTGGGGGGGTGGGTCACAGAACTGAGGCAGGCAACTGAGTACAGAGCAGGCAGGGTTAATGTATATGTGATTGAATAAGCTGTGTCCTGCCAAGAGGGTTAGTGGGGGTTGAAATCCAGCCTAGGCTCTAGGTGCCGAGCTTGGTGTCCTAGTGTGGAGCTACCTTTACCAGGAGGAAGGGCTGGGTGCTATCTGCTCACCAAGCCATGAGAAGAGGAGCAGCTTTCATCCAGAAGGGGGCACTTGTCTCCAATTTGCATAAAGGTGCTGTAATGGATTGAATTGTGTCCCCCGCAAAATTCAGATTCAAATCCCTGGTACCTATGAATGTAATCTTATTTGGACATCGGGTCACTGCAGATTTAATCAAGTTAAGATGAGGCTATACTAGATTAGGATAGGCACTAAGTCCAATGGCTGGTGTCTTTATAAGAAAAAGGAGATTTGGACACAGGGACTCCCAGGAGACCCAGGGAAGTGGTCGGGTGGAATCGAATAAAAAGGTCCCTGCTGCAGTGTGAGGTCTCGATTGCATCAGCCGTCCACCATCTTAGGTATTAAGCCACTTCATTGTTAGCGACTTAATGGCGTCTGCAGGTGACCGAACATTTCCAACTCCTTAAGATAGGAAAATGGGTGGCGCAGTCGACTAGCTACTTCCTGCTGACAAGGGGCGTTGTGGGGGGCGGGGGGTTGCTTAAGGAGCAGGAGAATCTCAGTCACTGCACTGGGGGATGGGTTGATAGGGGCTGAGAGGCTGGAGGAGCATCTGGTGAAAAGTTTTTTTAGAAATATCATCAATACAGTTTTTGAAAAATTGGGTAAAACAGGGTGCTATCAAGAGGATTATGCAGAGTAAAATAAGGGGTCCCAGCAGGGGTGCGAGGAGAAAAAACACGGATGACTGCCACCATGAAGTGGCAGCGCTGTTGAACCTCTGCCGCTGGAGGTCTGTGCTAAGTTTGTGCAGGGCCGTTACCTGAGTCTCTACAATACCTGATTCGTTGATTTAGTGACAGCATTCTTCTTTGAGGAAGAGGCAGGTGCCCCCTTTTTCTGCCATGAGGAGGTCGAGGGCACGGTGATTTTGAAGCGTTACCTGGGCTAGAAATGTAATTTGCCTTTGGAGGGCCGCTAGGGACTCGGTGGAGGCATCATTGGCAAGCTGGAGGCGGTTGGTTAGTTCGCAGGTCTGGAGAGTGGAGTGTACCAGAGCCCCAGCACTGAGGCCTGCAGCTAGAAGGGAAGCTGTTAAAGAAATGCCTGCTACAACCGGTAAGAAGGCGACCCATTTCTTTAAGTGGGAAGGACTTGGAGGGATTGAGGAGAACCCTTTAGTCAGTTCTCCAGGGGTGTATAGATGGTTAGCTGGGGAACAAGTGTGACCAGCAGGCAGTGGTCAGAGGGATTCGGGGTGGAAAGGTTTTTAAGGATAGTGCTATCACACCATATAAAGGTGCCCGGTGCGCTGTAATATGAGCGGCTTAGCTGGTGGGTGTTGTTGCAAGCGTTATTTTTGGTGAAATAGATAGGAAGGAGGTAGAGGTGTTGTGTGTAGAGGCCGACGCCCTCTATGGGTGGGGGTATCGCAGTGAGGTCTGTGTAGTCTGTAGGAACCTGGGATAAGGGGACGGCTATGAGAGGGGGGCGGCCCAGGGCTGCGCACATGAAGCAGGAGGTAAGGTTAGTAAGACCTGATGAGTTAGCAATCAGGAGGCCTTCTCGTAAAAGGGCCAGCCAAGAGAAGGGGTCGCCTCTGGGGGCAAGTTTATTCTGCAACGTTACCTCAGCCTTAGCAATCTCACGGTGGACCATGGAAAGTATTTGGGTTAGCACTCGGAAGATATAAAGCTTACTGGTGGGATATGAGTCACTTATCGCCCAATACATGGCCCCTGGTACCCTGGAAGTCCAGCGGTTGTCCCAGGGGTCAGGGATTTCGAGAGTGAAGTTTCCTTTATGCGGCGGAAGCAGGGAGAGGGATAGCCCGGGTAACCACCGGTGGTGGTGTGAATGATACAAGTCCGATATGGGCACCCAACGTTTTCGGTTATGTAGGAGTTTTTGCAGTAGTCAATCTTTTGGTCATAGAGAAAGCATAAGGAGGTATGTTTCATGCCATTGGGAGCAAGGCTATGAAAGGTGAAGTTAAGGTGAATCGAGTGTTGGCAACCGGTCGTGGGGCAATCAGCAGTGGCTAGGAGAGCGCTTTTTGTTTGAGAGGCCTCAGTCCAGTTTTCTGTCATATAAAAGCGCCAAACAAAGGGATTGGAGCCCGGCTTAGAATTAAGGCTTCTGTCTTTGTAGGGTAAGAGACAGAGGGCCAGAAGGAGAGCATGTCCAGGTCTCATTTTGTGTGAAGGGCTTAACTCTGGAAAGGTGAACCCAGGGAGTCAGGCCTAGAACCTTAATGGCTGATGCGGTTGTATGGAGGACAGTGTAGGGTCCCTCCCACTTGGGGGATAGGGGTTTAGGGTCTAGAGATTTAATAAGAACCTGGTCTCCAGGGTGTAGCCTGGGTGAGGGGCCAGAGCTAGTCACCGGGGTAGGTAGAGTATTGTTGGCGGGTTCTCGAAGAAGAGATCAGAGGAGAGAAAGAAAAGGGAGGTAGGAAGCTAATGGCGGAGGGCAGGTGGGGAGATCGGGCGTGAGGAGAAAGGGGCGCCTGTACAAAAGTTCGAAGGGGCTGAGCCCCGAAGGGCTCCGGTGGGTGGCCCAAAGGCGAGTGAGAGCGAGAGGTAGGAGGGTAGGTCAAGACTGGTGAAGCTCTAGAGAGAGCTTAGTCAGTTGTTCTCTGAGCTGGCCGTTGGCTCACTTGACCTTACCCAAGGACTGGGGGTGATAGGCTGAGTGGAGTTTCCAGGTGATGCCTAGGGTGGAGGAGACTGCAGCAGTGACTTTGGACATGAAAGCTGGTCTGTTGTCTGATTGGAGTGTTGTTGGCAGTCCAAACCGGGGGATGATCTCTCTTATGAGAATATCAGCGACTGTGGTGGCTGTTTCTTTAGAGGTGGGAAAGGCCTCGATCCACCCTGCTACCTGGAGCGTGACCCTGGGCTCCACAAGGGTGACCGGAATGCCAGAGCCTGGGCCTCTTCAGTTGTCGGCAAGACCAAGGAGGTCAAGGACTGGGTATTGTCCTTCATCCACCCCGCCACATCGAGACGCAGGGTGCTGGAGAAGACTCGGGCAGTCCGACTTCCAATGGCCCGATTGTTTGCATTGCGGGCAAGGCTTGGTAGGTTGGCGAGGGTTGGGGCATTACCGCGCCCAATGGCTGTCCTTACCACACTTGAAGCAGGCCCCAGGCAGAGTGTTTTTAGGGCGGGTGCTGCCGCCGGCGGTCAGAGGGGGTCCACCCAGCGCGGGCTGGAGGGCTGCAACCAGAGCTTGGGTTTGGACGCTTACCTTCTGGTGGAGGCAAGCCCGCCTGGTGGCTTCAGCAGTTTCCTCTCGGGCATTGAAATCCTTAAAGGCCATTTTTACCAGGTCCTGGATCGGGGTATCGGGGCCGTCCTCGGCCTTTTTAAGTTTCTTTTTAATGTCAGGAGCAGACTGTGAGAAAATGGGAGGCCAAGACAGTGGCCCCACCATAGGAGTTGGGATCTAGCCAGGTGTATTGGGTAAGGGCCTCTTGAAGACGGTTTAGAAAGAGGGCAGGATTTTCATCAGCCTGTTGGGTAACCTCTTGGAGCTTGTCAAAATTGACGATCTTGTTGGAGACTGTCTCCATGCCCTGCAAGAGGTAGCGGATAAATAGGTCTCTCTGGGGTAGGTTAGAGCCCTGTCCTGGCTGATAGTCCCAGTGGGGTTCTTCACGGGGGATGGCGTTTTCACCGATAGGGACCATGTTGTCAACTAGCTGGTCCTGGTCAGCCTGTTGGATTGCAGCTGCCCTGACACCTTCACGTTCCTCAGGAGTTAGAGTGGAGGAAATGATAACATGAATGTCATGCCAAGTCAGGTCATAGGCTTGAGCCAGGTATTGGAACTCTTTTATATAGTTAGAGGGATTAGCTGAGAAGGAGCCAAGGCGTTTTTCAATCTGTGAGAGTTCGTGGAGGGAGAAAGGGACATGAACTTGGACGATCCCGTCTCTTCTGGCCACCTCTCGGAGAGGGAAGAGGCAACCAGTGGAGGAGTCGGGGTCATGTGGGCCGTGAGATCGGGTATGAGCTGCCACCGGAGAGGGGAGAGGAGAGGGAGGCGGCAGAGCAGAGGGCGATGTAGAGGAGTCGGGTGCAGGCTGAGCAGGGGGTTCAGGGGGGACTGGAGGCGCAGGGGGTCGATAGGGTGGAGGAGACCCGAGGAGGTCGGGGAGCTCTTGGTCGGGTGTGAGCTCAAGGGGTGGTCTGAGGGAGTCAGGTGAAGATTGAGTAGCGTTGGAAGGGAGGGGATCAGGCTGTGGAGTAGGATAAGATGAAGAGACAGTAGGTTGTAGAGTAGTATAGGGTAGAGGGACTATGTGGGGTGTGAGCGAGAAGGATTTGGAGAGTAGAGCAAGGACTACACAGGTCGGGGTGGGAACGCAGATCCCAAAAAGCCTGAACATACGGAACTTCAGTGTCTTTAGAATTGAGCTTACAAAAGGACTCTAGGTCAGTGAGGACCTGAAAATCAAAGGTGCCTGTAGGTGGCCAGTGGGACCCATTAGGTAAGGTATATTGTGGCCAGGCCACTTGGGAGAGAAATAAAAGTTTTTTCTTTTTTAAAGTTTGGGTGTATCCCAGGCAGCAAAATTTAGTAGGAGACACCCTAAAGGGATTTTGGGGTCTGGTTTAGACTTAGCATTGCCCATATTATATCCCCTCTCTTGAAGTTTGTTATTAAAGTTGTCTCTACCAGAGGTTGCAGGAAGGGAGGCGCGTCCTTGTCCCTCCCTGGAACCTGAGGATCGGTGTGGCCAGAACCATGGAGCCGAACCGGTCAGTCTCAGATGTCTCCGAGAGTGGCCGGTGGCGGAACCCCTTCTGAAGGGGCAGGTAATGGGGAGGCACTAGGCGCGGCCACAGCTAGGACTAGGCTCCAGGGATGGAGGGAGAGACCATGTACCAAGAGAAGGGGAAAACAATTACGGGCAGCCAGCAGCCAAGATCCTGGACTGCGGAGGATAGGAGGCGGTTCGAGGAAGGGGAGCCGTCACCCTGGGCGGCAGCACTTTCCCCTCCTGGGTTTCGGCACCTAATGATCGGCCAGAATAGAATAAAAAGCACAGAGTACCAAAGCGAAGTACTGGACAGGCTTTATTGGGGGTCTGCGGGTAAGGTTCACTGGTCCCGGGGTTAGGGGCCAGAGAAGTCGCACGTGCAGGAGGTGAGGGAGTTGTTTTTAAAGGCTTTTTTGGTCCCGGATGTGCTGGGCGTGGTGTTCCACTGTTCTGTTCCCACGATTAGGGGATTAGGGTCTTTCCATGCCCAGAAGGTCCCTGCTGCAGTGTGAGGTCTCAACTGCATCAGCTGTCAGCCATCTTAGGTATTAAGCCACCTCATTGTTAGCGATTTAATGGCATCTGCAGGTGACCGAACAGGAAGAAGGCTACATAATGATGCAGGCAGAGACTGGAGTGATACAGCTACAAACCAAGTAATGCAAGGAATTGCTGGCAACCACCAGACACTAGGGGACAGGCCATGAAATAGATTCTTCCTCAAAAACTTCAGGAGGAACCAATCCTGTCAACACTTTGATTTTGGACTTCCAGCCTCCAGAGCAGTAAGAAAATAATTTCTATAGTTTTAACCACCCCCTCTCTCAGTTTGTGGTGCTTTGTCATGACACCCTTAGGAAACAAATCACAGGAGCTATATGGGCTAACAGGAGCCCCAAGAGTAACGTTCTCCTCTACTCCCTGTGTCCTCGTGGATGATATAGAAATCCCAGCAGTATTATAATACCTAATACAAAGTAAATGCTATATAAGTAGTTCTTATACTGCATTGTTTTGGGAATAATGACAAGAAAAAAAGTCTGTACATGTTCAGTACAGACACAATTGTCATAAGCCTAAATACATACAATGTAGCTTTTTTCTTGAATATTTTCTATCCTAACTACATAGTATATGTCAGCAACAATGTATATTTTTCTGAACATTTTCTATCTCTGGTTAATTGAGCTATAATTATTGTTTTTTTCTATAGCAGTTAGAGTCCTGGCAGGAAATAAATGGCACACTTAAACTAGATAATTTGAATTGTGTTTAATAAAGGAACTATTTACAAATTGTGTACATGTTGGTTCAGGGAGACCAAAATGGGATATAAAGTTCCTGCATGCTAGCAACAGTGAGAATCATTCCTAGCCAAAGGCATGAAGGGATAAGGGGAGGGAGTGATTACCAGAATCTAAAGAGAGCAGTTGTATGGAGTGTGCTGCCTGATAAGAACTGTGGCCTTTGGTGGAGGAATGAAACGACTCAGCAGGGAGGGAACTGGGAAATAAATAACTCCCTTTCCTCTTTCCTCCTTATCTCTGATCTCCTGCTGCTATCTCCCAATACTAGACCCAACCAAAAGCCAGAGGGCAAAGGAGCCTGTTGGGAACCCACATAAGTCAAACAGACCAGGTGGAGGGAGTATCTGGAGAGGCAAACAGAAAATATACAACACAACTTTCATCTAGTCTTGCTTTTCTCTATTCTCTATCTTGCAGTCAGAATGATCTTTTCAAAGTATCTACCTAATCTTGACCTGGCCCACAATGATGTCCTTTGGTGGCTCTGCATTGCCCTCAGATCAAGTCCATACTCAACATAAAATATAGGGCCTAATGATTCATCTCTGGCATACCTCTCCAGTTTTAACTATTGCCATTATCCTTTCAATGTTTATTGTTGAACCATATGTAGTTACTTTCAAACTTATAATAACATTGCTTTCTCTGCTTCAACCATTTTCATGACCTGGAACTCCAAATGGAATGATCTTTCCCCTTTCATTCTCCTTCACTTAGCTAATGCTCATGCATCCTTTATTTTTACACATAGAAACAAAGAGTTTCTCTTATCCACTTAGATTTTGAGAGATCTAAGCTGTTTGTTTCTATAGCAATGTTTTCTTGAGTCCTGAGAATAAGTGATACTTGGAGGCTGGTATCTGATAGTACCTTCATCTTTTTAGTGAACTTTTGTGATTTTCTTGAGATTCTAATTATAATAGGTATATAACCCACAAGATCATGCCTGAAAGTAATGAGATTTGAGTTTTTAATGAACTCATCAAAGTATACCTTTCAAAATGATCCTCTGAGAACGACTGAAGCCTAATCTACATCCTGAGAATCCTGGGGCTAAGATAGATTTCTAAGAGTTCTATTTGTATGGAGACCTAAAGAAAGGGCTTCTTAGGAGAAATGATAGGTATGCCTTTTGGAGCAAAGAGTATAGACAAAAGTGTCTTTGGCTTCTGGACTGAGGGACATGAAGAAAATGGAAGTATATTAAAGTCCCCCTCCCCATAACTGTATAGGCATCTCCAAGTAAAATTCACATTATTAAAGAATGTCTATTGAAAGCTCCTATGTCTGACTCTTTTTGAAGAAAACCAAAACAAAACACAAACAAACAAAAAACCCAGAGGCTCTTATGATGAAGAAACATGGCTGGCAGCTTAAAGGAAGATAGATTGTATTCTTTCAAGCCCTAGATGGAAAGGTTACCTTTTTTTTGTCCTTAATTCCAAAATTCTTATTGAGGAATAGAAACATTCCTATGTTTCTTGCTCCACCTTGTGGTTAATGAAGAAATCACCTATTCTAACATCAATGGGTGAATTAGGTGAAGAAGCCATTCAGAATCTTTACACTTGCCGACAGTTCTTAAACACATACCTTGGGCCAGGCTCTGTTGTAACGGCTATTCAAGAATTGTGGCATTTAATCCTCAAAAACTCTATGAAGAATGTATTTTGGAGATGATAAAACCAAAGTTAAGAGAGTTTACCAGAGTTTAGGACTTGTCCAAGATTATGCAAGTGGCAGAGTCAGAACTTAAAACCAGCCTGTCTGCTTCAAATCACAACTGTCTTCTTATATGTAATTGCACATATCTACTCCATGTGTTTTTTTGTTCCCTTTACAACACATGTACACATCCATCATCTTATTTAATTCTCTAGTGCAATGATTTGCATTTTCAAGGCAGTCCATAAGAAGTGGATGATCCAAAGGAACAAATTAATGTTTAAATCAACAGGCACTATATTAGGTCATTAGGCCATAGGAGAAGCAAGTCTTGGTGAGGAAATAGTATAATGAAAAAGCCATGAGCTTTGCAATAGGACTTATGTTTGATTTCCTGCTCTGATACTCTCTAGCTATGTGTCCTTAAGCAAATTATTTAATGTAACTGGCCTCAGTTCCCTTATGTGTTGAATTAAGAACCAATGAACTCAGAGAATGTTAATTTTTTTTGAAGATCAAATTTTGGCTTATTTTTCATAGAAACTAATTTCTAAAAGTTAATAACATATCATTGAGCAAAGTATCCTACTGGAATCTGATAACTGATTTTTAGTAGAACCATACACATCATGGTTTAAGATGTTAAAGTGTTCAGTGGATCTTTGAAAAGTGAAACTTCGAAGAACATACACATGATAGGCAGAACAGTGCCTCCCCCTACAGAAGGTCTACATCTTAATCTCTGTGAATATGTTAGGATACACAGCAAAGGCAAATTAAGGTTGTAGAAGGTATTAAGGTTGCTAATGAACTGACCCTAACATAGGGAGATTATCTTAGACTATTCACGTAGGTCTGGTTTAATCACAAGGGTTCTTATAAGTGAAGAGAGTCGGAAGAAGATGTAATTATAGAAGAAAGGCACAGAGAGATGCATTGCTGCTTGCTTTGAAGATGGAGAAAGGAGGACACGAGCTAAAGAACAGGAGCAGCATCTAGAAGCTGGAAAGGGCAAGGAAACAAATTATTCTCTAAAGCCTTTAGAGAGGAATGCAACTCTGCTGACCCAGTTAATTTTAGCCCAGTGACACCTGTCAGTCTTCTATCCTACAGAATTGTAAGATAAGTATTTTTGTGATATAAGCCACTAAGTTTGTGGTAATTTGTTTAAGTAGTGATAGAAAACTAATCTGATAATGTGTTCAGACTTGTTACCTGTTTCCTGTGGCGGTATAGAAAGGGCACTGGATTTGGAATCTGAAAACTAAGACTGGCATTCCAATTCTGCTGTTAAATAGCTGTGTGACCTCTGGGAAATCACATTTCCTCTCCGAGCATGTTTATCAGGCGGTAGCACCTACTTCACAGTATTATGAAGAACAAATGAGATAATGAACCTATAGGAGCTGCATAAACTGTAAAGCATTCTATACATGTAAGACATTATTATTTACAGTGACTGATAACATAGTTGTGATGCAATAAATATATGCTAAGTGAGATTAATTATTCTTTGGCAGTCCTTGAGATGTGGAAATGCGATTGCAAAACATATGCCAGGTACTTTGATAAGAAAGAGAACATATATGGTATCTGCTCCTAAGCTGATTACAACATAATTATGGAGATAACATATTCATAAACAGCTTTAAATAATAACTCAAAATTTATACAGGACAACAGTACAAGAGAAGTCACAAGACTATATATGATTAAAGGCCAAGGAAGTGATGCCAAAAATATGTATTCTGAGTTCAGGAATGAAATGGATGATATGTGTGAGCTAGAGGGGTCAAAGAAAGCTTCTAGGAGGAGCTCAGGATCTTGTAGGGTATAGTTAGATAGAGAACAATTGCTACTATAAGGCCCACAAAGCACTATTTTTCTGCTCACAATTCCATGAATTATATTTAAAGAGACTGATAGTCAGTTCTAATGTTTTATATGATATCCTCTGGACTCCCTTGCTAATATTTTTTCTTTTTTCTTTTAAAAAATTTTCAAACTTACAAGAAAGTTACAAGAACAGTACAAAGAAAGCTTTTTCTCCCTGACCTTTTTTTTTTTTGAAATATAATATAATATATTTGTTAAAATATAATAGACAATTAGTTGCTCATATTTACACTGTACAAGTCAATGACTTTTTTTCAATTATAGTTGGCATACAATAATATACCAGTTTCAGTTGTACAACATAGTGATTAGAGATCCACATAACTCGCAAAGCGATCACCCCACTAAATCTAGTAACCCTCTTCCCCCTTACACATTTATTACATTATTAACCATCTTCCCCATGCTACACTCTACATCTCCATATCTATTCTGCAACTATCCATTTGTACCTCTTAATCCCTTTGCCTTTTTTCACCATTCTCCCTAACCTCCCCCCTATCTAGTAACCCTCAAAAAATTCTGTATCTAAGAGTTTATTTCTGCTTTTGTTGTTGTTGCTGTTTATTTTGTTCTTTAGAATCCACATGCACATGAAATCATGCGATATTTGTCTTTCTCTATTCAACCCATTTCATTCAGTGTAATACCCTCTAGGTCTGTGAAGGCGATATCTTTTTCTAAGCCCTTCCTTTTAGTCTGTGTGTGTCTTTTAATTTGAAGTGAGTCTCTTATAGGCAGCATTTGTAGGGGTCTTGTCTTCTTATCCATTCAACCACTCTATCTTTTGGTTGGAGCACTTAATTCTTTTCCATCTGAGGTACTTGTTAATAAGAATGTAGTTATTATCATTCTTTACTCCTGTTTTTAATACATGTTTTTTATTCTTAAAGAAGTCCCTCCAACATTTCCTGTAATACTGGCTTGGTGGTGATAAATTCCTTTAGCTTATTTTTGTCTGGAAGCTCTTTATCTGTTCTTTGACTCTAAATGCTAGCTTTGCTGGATAAAGTATTCTTGATTGTAGATCCTGGGTTTTCAACATGTCAAATATTTTGTGCCAAACCCTCTGTCCTGCATAGTTTCTTTTGAGAAATCAGCTGCCAGTATTATGGGTGCTCCCTTCTAGGTAACTAACTGCTTTTCTCTTGCTGCTTTTAAGATTCTTTATATTTAATCTTTGGCATTTTAATTACGATGTGTCTTAGTGTGAGCTTCTTTGGGCTCCTCTTTCTTAGGACTCTCTGAGTTTCCTGAGATTGTATGTCTATTTCCTTCACCAGGTGAAGAAAGTTTTCCATCATTATTTCTTCAAATAGCTCTTCAACATCTTGTTTTCCTTCAGGTACCCCTATGACCCAGATATTTTTACATTTAATAGTGTACCATAGGCTCCTTAAATTATTATTATAGTCTTGGCTTCTTTTTTCTTGCCATTCTGATTGAGTGCCCTTCCTCTATATCCATGGTTTGGGTCTCTTCTTTATCTACTTTGTTTATTCCCTCTAATATACTCTTCTTCTCAGATCATGTGTTCTTTATTTCTGATTGGTTCCCTTTTATAATTTCCATTTCCATTTTTATGTTTTTTTTAATCTCTTTGTTTAAGTTCTCACTAAATTCATCCATCCTTCCCCTAAGTTCATTGAGTATCTTTATAACCAGTGTTTTGAACTGTGCATCTGTTAGATTGCTTAACTCTATTATTCCTGGATCTTTGTTCTGTTCTCTCATATGGCTTCTGATTTCTGTGTCTGTTTCTATGTACTAAGCAAAGCTCCTAAGTCTCCTAGTCTAACTAGTGAGGCTTTGTGTATTAAGTGGCCAGAGGCACAATCCTGACAGGGGTTCAGCTGCAGGCCAAGTATAGTCCCACACTATGCCCCTCTGGGTCCACCTGTTAAGATTCAGCAAACAATCCACAGATGATGTGCTTATAATTACCTCAAGAAACCACACTAGAAACTGAGCCACCTGCCACCAGTGTGTCTTAGAGCTGCTCAGCAAGGAGCACCTGACTTTCCAAGGACACACCTGAATGTAGCTTGGGTGGGGTCACAAGTCGGGGGAGGCAGAGTTTCAGGTAATCCTTTGGGTGGAGGGACCTGTCTTATCCAGTTTAATGACATCTCAGCTATGGCAGTGCTGCATCCTCACACTGGGAGGGTGGAAGGCTCAACAGAGGACAGCACTTCTGCCTGGGAGAAAGCCTCACCTCAGGCCCTTGCTCTGACAACTCAGTGTCCCCCTGTAAAGGTCTAGTGCCCCCCGAGCAGCCGACCCAGTGCTGGTGCTCAGAGCAAGCAGGTCCATCACTGCAAAAGTCCACTCACAGACACAGCCTCTTTAAGAGGCATCTGCAGCTGCCAGCTGCCGTTGTTGCAGCCTCTGTCTCACTCAGCTGCTCAGACTGGGAAGCCTCACATCTTCGCCCCTCCCTACCTTCTACCATTGCAAGTTGATTATTTATTTC
This sequence comes from Macroglossus sobrinus, assembly GCA_004027375.1. Classification (NCBI taxonomy): domain Eukaryota; kingdom Metazoa; phylum Chordata; class Mammalia; order Chiroptera; family Pteropodidae; genus Macroglossus; species Macroglossus sobrinus. Next base: position 1,081,662 of record PVKZ01000152.1, on the reverse strand, counting down.
TCTCCCTAGTTGTAGTGCTTCTGTTCATCTAGATCCCAGGTGACTTTCCTTGCTGTTTGCACTGTGTTTCTGTCACAACTTTGATTTGGTCGTAAGAGGGATGAACAAAGCCTCTATCATCTATGCAATTTTTCCCCCTTCACTGCTCTGAATCTTTGAGAGTAGGTTGACCATAGGATACCTTATCACCCACAAATTATCAAAATCAGGAACTTAACTTTGATGCATTACTATCATCTAATCCACAAACTCTGTTCAAGTTTAGCCAATGTCCCAATAATGTTTCTATATTGTGATACCTTTAATTATCATGTCTTATTAGACTTTAATCAGAACAGTTCTGTAGTCTTTGATTTCATGACCTTGCTACTTTTAAAGAGTATAGGTCAGTTATTTTATAAAACATTCTTCAACTTGGGTTAGTATGATGTTTCTTATTGATTAGATTAGGGTTATGCATTTTTAGCAAGAATAGCTAAAGTGATCAGAAGTGATGCTGAGTTTTTCTTTATTGCATATTATCAGGTGGTAACACTTTCAATTTGTTCCATCACTGATGTTAACTGTGTTCACAGATTAAGTGGTATTTGCCAGGTTTTTCCACTGCAAATTTGTTCCTTTCCCCTTCTTAATTAATAAATATTTTGTAAAGAGGTACGTTGAGACTGTAAATATCCCATTCTTCATCAATTTTTCACCAAGTAACTTAGCATCCATACATGTTTCTTGGTTGAATTAATTACTATTAGAGCTGCCAAATGATAATTTTATAATTCCATTATCTTTTCTACATTCACTGTTAGCATTCCACTTTAATGAAAAGCTTTCTTCTCTCCTTATTTATATCAGTGTAGATGCATGTATTCCTATTTTATACAATGGATTATAATGTTACTATAATTATTTATTTTGATTCTCAAATTGTCCTCATTCTGGTCCTGTGGGAGCCTTTTCAAGCTAGTCTCTGCATCCTTTGGACATGTTCTCATTATCATTTGAATACTTCCTTATTTTCTGGCATAGATGATATTCCAGGTTCTCTTGTATCTTCCTTGCCCTAGCTTTGGGGTCAACCGTTTCTCCTATAAGCCTCAGTTTCTTTTAGTGGAAAATGGCCTTTTAGTAATGAACAGCATTTAGAAACCAAGATGGAGGTATTGAAATGCTTATTGCTATTGGGGTGTCACTGCTCCCAGGCCCTCTCAATGAACAAGGCTTGAAAATATACATATAGGAATATACATACTCACATATGTACATACACATGCACATCTACATCTATATATACTTCCATATTTATTAAAAAATGAGTTCACACTGATACCTACAATTCCAACCTAATACCACAGAGTTTATTCTAATTTCTGCATTTCTATATTTGTAACTCTTCTTCTACAGTGAGAAAACTGGCTCCCATTATTCTCAATATATTTACTTATTTGATAAGTCACTCCTCTATCTAACCAATCTCCATTGCCACTGCTGCCCTCACTGCTCACCCGCTCTTGGTTGAATTAATTACAATTATGGTTGTTGCCAAATGGTGATGTTCTAATTCTACCATCCTTGGACTCTGACATGTTGCACCATCAGCCCATATACTCAACCCTCCTCATATGGCTCATGCTCCAACACATCTCATCTGGCTGCTCTCACATACCCTAGGCACAGGTGCCTAGCTTGCTTAGCACCAACTAAGCAAATGGCTTTTAGACATAATTATTCAGAAAGGAAGGAAGATGGGTCAAGTGGTTACTTCGTCATGACAGAAATGAAGGAAGTATGATGGAAGGCCAGATGCTTTCTTAATGATAGTTATGAACTATCCTTTTGGAATATGTAAGTTATGACATTTATTACTTTGCATATTGCATTGGAGAACTAGGCTGAGGGTTAACACAATGAGAAATATCAACAAAATTCAAATCAATGAATCAGAAGTCTGTTTATTCCACGTATTTGACAGGCAACATGTAAAAGACAAGATAATAAAGTCTTTGGAACTAGACATACTCGATTTGCTGTTTTGATAATCCCACTCTCCCATGTGATTTTGTGCAAATTATTTCACCTCTCTTCATCTATAAATTGGTGAGTAACAGACTCCGATTGTTGTGAGGGCTAAATGAGTTAATGTAAGTAAAATGGTTGGACCAAAGTATTATAGTTACTCAGGAAATTAAAACTACCAACTCATTTTCGCTTCAAGATGTGTGACATTTAAACAAACTAAAAAAGCAAATATCTTATTTACTGATTTCCTTGGAAGCAGGACCCATCACTACCTACTCTTTCATTCCCGCACTGACTTTGTATCACGGTTTAAAAAGAAGATGGAGGCTGAGGACTGCCAGACAGGAACTCTTTTAAATTCCTGTCTCTTACTTCTTCCTGAACTATCGTTTTACGCTGAAAACCTTTGGTGCTCCTGCTCCTGCACCTGTCTGTGCCTCTTTCCCTCTGGGCCCAATGATAGAGGAGTTCTTTTCTAACTTATGGCTAATCCCTCTCTTCTGCCTCCCTAGCGACCTGACAGCTTTAACTGTCCCTTCTTTTTCCTGTATTATTCATTAATTCAACATTTAGTGAATACCCACTATATACGAGACACTATTTTTGATGCTTAGGATATGATGGGAAACAAGACAGATGAAATACCAATCCTCCAATGGATCAATATAAAATACAGAGAGTATGTAGATAATAAGCTAATAGACAAATAAATAATTTTAGATAATATTATTTTAGATAGTATGGCAAGAGGTTTCTCTTAAGAGGTGACATTTAAGCTGACATGTAACTGGTAAGAAGGAGGCAGTGATGCAAAATCTAAAGGAAGAACAGTCCAGGCAGAGGAGCAGATGTAACAACCCTAAGACAAGAACTACCCTAGTATGTCAAAGGACATTAAGTCATTGTGAGTGGAGCAAAGGGCAGAATGGTAGATGAGATTGTAAATGTAGGGTAAGGACAGAAATCATAAGCGGGCCTTATAGGCTATGGCAAGAAGCTAGATTTTATTCAAAGTGCAAAGAGAAATCCCTGGTGGGTTTTAAACACCATTTTGTGTCTTCCATTTTTCCTTCCAGGCAGTCTCAAAATCTGTATCTTTAGATTAAAGATGAGAAGCACTTAGGTAGATTTCTGATAGGATAACTTTTATTTGACATAAAGTATTTTTTTTTTACCATTTTTGAACACATTTTATAGGTAAATATATTGCATATGTACATGTAATATGTGCTACTTTAATAGCCCTATTTTTACACTTAGTATAATATAAACAAATATCTGAATCATTGCATAATTGTCTGGATAGTTTTCATGACAACATATTGCTCTATTTCATGTATATATAACTTATTTTACCAATTCCTATTATTGGATATCCAGGTTATTTTCTAATTTTACTATTATAAACATCATTGGAATGGACTTTGTTTTACTTAAGTCTTTGTCCATATCCACAATTATATCCTTTGGATTAATTACAGAAAGTAGAATTGTTGATACATATTGCCAAGTTGACCTTCAGAAAAGAACCACTTTTTCTTACTGCTTCCTAAAGTATTTTTTATAGTCACACAATTTATTTTGAAGTTCGTGTACCAGATTCTTCCTAGAAACATAGTTCTCCTTGGTATATTGTGTACACATTCAGTCACCCAAGAGAAGACTCTATAAGAACATGCTTACTTATTGACCTAGATGTAAAGCTACCAAATATAGAGAGCAATCAGTAGGCAGGACTCTTAATAATTAGAGCTCCTAAGGTATAATTCGTGGGTCCAGGACAAAATTGTAAAGTAGATAATATTTTTCTTGTTACTTACTTTCTCTTTCAGTGCCCTTCCTCCCACTTTAGCGACCTCTTCACCCAATCTCTTCATTGGGCTTGAGACTTTAATGGGTTCATAGCACTCCCAAACCACTCAACCTAGAATCAACATTCTACTCTGATTTATCCTCTCAGATATAAAGGTGGATAATGGGGTTAATAAAATAATATACCTTTGAATTTTTTAAAGTAAGGATCAAATCTGTCCCTCTGGGAGATAGACAGCCATTACATTGACTAAAATAACTTTCAGACTTAGGCATCAAACATAGAAATAAGATGTTTTCAATTTTCATGATTTTTTATCTTTCACTAGAATAATAGGGATAGAAGGGTCACTAAACTTTATGGGAGGGAAATCTTTGAGGTAAAAATGGGAAGGAGTATAGAAAGGCTAGAGATGAAAAAAAAGTACTTAAATACTCGAAGACAGCCTGGGTAAATGAGGCTAAAAATGATACTCTGTGCCCAACTTTCTTGGAGATCTTAAGATCTTTTAAACTTTCTAATATCTCGATTTCCTATAAAATAGTAATAGCTTAATTTATCTGTTTTCTCTGAGGAATACTCCTTGTAATATTTAAACTGAAGGTGGCAAATTTCTAAATTATTTTCAATGGGAAAATATTACTTCTGGTTTGGAAGTCCTGACTGTGCCACTGGTCACTTATAAGCTATACTTTTCTGGGTAAGTATTTCTCTTTATATTTGAAAAGGCCAGATTCAGGTGACTACTTGCCAAATCTCATTTTATACACCTAATCTAACATTTCTGACATTTTCAATGGGGTCAGAATTATATTGGGCCAAGCATCAAAGAGGAATTTTCCCTGTGATATTACACTCTTCTGATTTTCCTCTTACTATTCTGCTTGTTCCTTCTTAGTCTCTTTTGGGAGTTTTCTATACGCTCCTCAAAGCTTGGTTCTTGAGCCTTTTTCTCTTTTCATTTCACAATCTCAGTGTAGATGATCTCATTGAATAAGCTTTGTTTACTGCCTATAAGCCTATAAACTTCAAATTTACATATTCAATGCAGGCCTTTCTTCTGAGCTCCAGACTTGATCTTCCTTTTGTATGGCTCAGAAATTATTCAAACTTAACATTTCAAAACTGAGTTTAAGCTTTTCTCCTCCCAAATCTTTGCTCTTTCAGAATTTCTTGTTCACCGAGATAGTGTCACCATCATCTATCCACTCAGAAAATCATATATATTGGTCACATCCCTCTTCTACATTCTCTCACATCAAATTAATTACTATCTAAAACCAGTCAATTCCATCTCCTAAATATAAGTCATATCTGTATACATCTTTCCAACTCCATTATCACTCCTGAAATCCAACTTATCATTTTCTAGTGCCTATATTACTTTAATACCCTCCCAACTGCTCTCTTTTTACTTCCAGTCTTGCCCTCACCTGCCACTCCCCCATTCAAACCATTTTTCACACATCAGCCAGAGTAATCTACTTGGAAAACACTTCTGTTTGTGTCTTCCTGTTTCATTTGTTCAATCATTATTTACCAAGTACCTATAATATGCCAGCCTTGATTCTAGAAGCTAGGAATCCAATGATACACAAAATAGACAAGGCAATGACTTTTTACTCTTAAGATTCTATATGATCTTGGCCACTAACTCATTCTCCCTTTGCTCCCAGGTTACTACAGTTTAGGCATATTGACCTGCTTTCTCAAAGTTTTTGAACAAGTTATACATTCCTATCCCAATTCCTATATATTTTTCAAATGTAAGCTTAAATGTCTCTTATTTATGAAACTCTCTGATCAGACTAGGTCTGCCTGTATTTATCCTTCAAGAGCTATTCACAATAAATTTTAAAATTAGTGAGCTTGTTTAATGTCTCTTTCACGAGTTCTCTTATAAGTGCAAAGAGAACAGGGAAATTTCTTCTTTATTACTCTATTACAAATGTCTGGCACATATTACAAACTCAATTTGTTGGTTGAATAAATAAATAAATGCCTCACTATATATATTCTACAGTCAGGTGACCTGTAAGATTCAGAGGCCTCTTTTTAACGAAAAAAAATTAACAGGTCATACGTAGGATGTGGTCTCTGTTTCTAGGCAGAAAATTCTAATTACTGGATGAATTTACTTCATTGCTTTGAAGAGTAAAAAGAAAAAATATCCTCAAAATAGACATCACTTCAGGTAGTTATTTAACAACAAACATTACGGACTGAAAACAAACTGGGATGTTTGAACAATATTTTTCAATTAACTTACCTCATCTGCTGTCCTAGTTCAGGTTTTCATTATTTCCTTCCTGAATCGTTGCACTACTCCTTCCCAACTCTTTATGGTCCTATCCCACATTATTTGTCGTTATAGTATTGTTTTTAAACTACATCATTCATTTTTATCACCTGTTTAATGTCTCCCAATTAGAATGCAAGCTCCATAAAGGCAAGGATTTTTGGTTTGTTCCTGATTTTATTCAGTTTGTGCAGCTCAGGAGGCCTAGAAAAATTTAGACTTAAAACAGCCATCAATATATCTTCCTGCTTCAACTGTTTCTCCATTCATTCATACATATTTACTCCTTTTATGTGCTAGGATCCCTTGCCTCATTGTATCAGTATGTTGCATCTTAACATGTCAATTGTTTTTAAATTTTCAAGAATGCCTGTTTCAGAGACATTTGAGATGATTGCCAATTAAAGGTCATAACGAGCAGAAAATAACTTTGGGAAAAGGGACTTGAGGGCAATAACCTGACCTGCTGTAGCTGCTCAATAAATGCTGGTTGATCTTAAATGCTAATTGTGAACTCAGTGGGGAAGCTAAAAAATGTTTTTGCATAGACGAGTGAGCACATCTACACCAGTCTCTTAAGTACTTTTTTGCGCCTCGATGGCAAATACCACCTGAGCGCAGCCGGTAACTACGTGGTGGAGAACAATGCCTATTTCTGGTGTTCAACTGACTTTCCGGAAAAACTTCCATCCGGTGGAGAAGAAAATACTTCCGCCGTTCCGTTTATTTTTCGCGTGCTGAGTCACGGCAAATGGCTCCGCCCTGGGTCCCAGGGGGAGGATGCATAAAATATGCAGGATGCACAAAATATAAATGGGGAGAAGAAACTCTATTCGCTTCTTGGTTTTCTCATCAAAGGAATACTTTTTTCTGGGCCGCTGAGCACTACTCAGTGGCGGCCTCAAACCAACTCTCCGCACACGTCATAAACGCGACGCAGCTGTCGGGGCGCTCTTTCCCGTCGTCCTCCGCGCTACTTTCTCCTCCCCTTTTTCCTCGCCCCGCCCACCCTAGGTTTCGAAGAGCTGTCTGTGTGCTCCGCGAACCGGCCCGGTCTCTTTGGTTCCTTTTATTCACTATTCCCATTGGTTGCTTACGTGAGCGTGACTGCTATCTTGCCTCTTTATTAGCTAGAACTAGTAGCGTCATCGGCTGCCGGGAGGGCGGGGGGATGAGGGAAGTTAACGTGAAAGAGACCGGATTGGGGGAGGGGTGCAGGCCTGTCCTCCCCAGCGGCTGCGGCAGCACCAGCGCCGGCCGCCACCGCCTCTGGAACGCGGAGGAGGAGCGGCTGGAGGAGTAGGAGAAGGAGGTGGACCCTGGGGAGAGGGATGCCCATCGCTCCGACTTAGTAGTAAATGCTTAGGAGAGTCTCGATTGCTACAGTCTGTGCCACCGGGAGGAAGTTGTGGGGTGAGGCCAGGCCGGGGCTCGTAGCGTTGTGGAGAATCAAAGCGCGGGGTCGGTGCGAAGACTCGGCTGCTGCCGGACGCTTTCCTACTATTACCATGCCTGGAAGGAACAAGGCGAAGTCTTCTTGCAGCTGCCCTGCCCTGCAGCCCAATGGACAGGATTTGGGCGAGAGCGGCCGGGTTGCCTGTGTAGGAGCCGATGAATCAGAGGAGGAGGGACGGAGTGGGTCTATCAGTAATGTCGGAGACCCTGAGATCGTCAAGTCTCCCAGCGACCCCAAGCAATACCGGTGAGGGAGGAGGCTTGGACTGGGGAGGAGAAACGGGTGCGGGCGTCTCTCTTGCTGCCGCTGTCACTTCTTGTCTTCGTATCTCCCGAAGGAGCAGCAGGAGCACACTCCCTCCCCGGAATAATTCCTTGGGTGGAGCTGAAAAGGGCAATTAGGGGCTTCCATGTGGGGTCAGCTGGACAAGTGGGGAATCTTGGGACAAGTGGGGAATCAGGATGTCAGAATGGGAAGGGTGGTTCGAGTAATTTTGACATTAATCAAGATTGAAGGTTTTTCTGGGAAGGCGGCCTGGATGGTGAGTCTTGGTATTATGTTATGAGGAAAGGTTGAAGGAGTTGGGATTTAATTTTGAAGAGGCTATTTAAGGGACAAATTATTACTATTCAGAAATATTCGTGGTGCCCTTACTTGAAAGAGGGATAAAACTAATGGGTGGAAATTACTAGAGGATGATGTGACTTGAGAAAAGAACTTAGGCATCATAGTTGGCCTAATACGAAGTGGCTTGTTTCTATGGGTTTCTCATTACTAAAATAGTTGGGTGACCTCTTTCAAGAGTATATTAGGAAGGACTTGGGTCTCAGTTGAGTAAGTCATAGTCTCCTAAGGTTTCTTCTAATTTTGAAATTCTCTACTTTTGGTTTATGCTGGAATCTTCTAAACATCTTTTAATAACTGGTGGCTCAGTCTCCATCTGAATATTTCCCTCAGAGTTAGCTTATTTCATTGAATGTCATGACTATGATGTATTTTAAAGAGATGATATTGTTCCACAACTTCATTTTACAGGTTGATGAAATTGAGATCCACAGAGTTTTTGTTTATTGCTCAAAATTACAAAGCTAAATAATAACAGAGCTGGTATGATAACCCTGTCACTAAATCCAGTGCACCATTTACAGATTTTTATGAAGTTCTTATAACGAGTTGAAAGCTGAAGGATTCTTGGTCCCAATTTGTTATAAGTGTTAGAACAGGAAAGAACCTTAGAGATAAAACTTAACTACTCCCTATCATCCCCCTTTGATAGATGACTGAAACAGGTTTAGAGTGATTTAACCTCGAGTTTAAGACTGACCTAATTTCTCCTTTCACTACAAGTGTAGTGATTAATAATACTCAACTTCTTGTACTATTTTTCTCAGACTGCAGAGTAGAGATCTTTGTGAACAAGCTAAATTCTCACTTTTTCTCATCAAAGATGTGGTTGTATTAGTAATATGTAAATGAACAAGTTGAAACCTTGCTAAAAGGTGCTTAGTTTTTGTCTTTCAGATTGAATGTTCAATAATAACACTTAAGCTGTTTTCCTGTGTAAAGATATATAGTAACAGTCAATGTTTATGGAATGTATACTATGTATCAGGTACTGTTCTGCTTAACATGTATTCTTTCATTTAATGACCTCATTTTCAGCAGATTACTTTGATAAATATTTATTAAGTCCTACTTTGTGCTGTGTGCTGAGTGATCTTAAATCTTTTCTGAAACTTAGTGTAATATAACTTAATAACATTTTATTTTGGGTGCTGGGCATACAGAGATGGTTAACCTGCCTTCAGGAAGCTTCCAATGTAGTAGAGGGATACAGACACATAATAAAAGTAAAAGTAGGGCACTATGGTTTTATGGAAGCCATAATAGAAGTATGTGATAGGTATACTGGGGAATAAAGTAAGTGGTAGACTCCTCTTGGGGAGAAAGGAAATACTTCAAAGAGGAGATAATGCTTAAGAAGTATTCTTTAAATAAATTGTTGCATTTTCATCTTTCTGTAGTCTTTTGCCAAGTCATTGTCCTTTTTAGTATCTCAGTTTTCTTATTTTAAAGTGAAGATTGATTAGAATAGCAGTGTTTTCTAATAATTACTTCTTCAAAAGAGTGGGTCCATTATTATATTTTATGTATTGAAGTTTCAATTAAACTTTAAAGAAAATGTCTTTTTGTTACTCTAAAATAAAGGTGAAAAACCTCAATACTAGATGAATTTTAAAGACTTACCTAACTAACGTTAAATGCTGCTGTGAATTTTTGTTACCAGAAAACAGAAGCATCTGCATCCCAGATAGCTGAATTGTCCCTTCATGAGCTGCTCAGATACTATCTCTGTGAAGCCTTTCCAGGCAGAACTAATCCCTCCTTTCACTGTATTTCAGTAGGAATTTGGACGTGATCTGTTACAGTACATATCCATGATATTATAATCACATGTCTTTTGAATGTGTGAATAAGCACCAGTGGCAAATCTGATTAAACAAACATTATCATGAAATAATGCCTTGAAAGATTTGTTTAAGCAATAGCCTCTGGAATTTTACTTTGTATATGTGTGATTTGTATTCAGCTTTTTAAAAATGTTAACATACCTCCAGGACATCTATTTTCCCTTTTTAGGGATTTGTGTAAATGCTTGTTAAGTGTTGATTTCCTTCTCTTCTGAAAGGATTAAATAGGACTTCAGTTTGGGAACTGTTGTTCAAATATTTATTGACTTAAAGTGGAAATTCTAGATGGACAAAATTAGTGGTAGTGCATTCTAAATAGTAAATTATTTTAAAGAGCACTAAGGAAGTTTGGATTGACTTAACTATATAAAACACTTTTCATGTTTAACCTGTTTGTAAAGGAGACCTGTATTTTTATGGGGAAGAGAAGAACACATGAAAAGGATTGTAAGCTTCTGAAGGGCAGACCCTTTAAATTTTGGTCATACTGTTACAAGTGAGATTATGTTAATAAATTCTCAATATACTATAGTAAATAACGAATATGGGTTGAGTAAGTTACAGGTTATTTCTGAACATTTATTGTATTGTTTACTATTATATACTTATGAATAGAAGGAGATTCACAATACAAGTGAGCAAGACAGCTGCATTGAGAACAGTAATATCTGCTGGCTTCTCAAATAGGAGTGGGGTTACTCACTTCTGAGAAGGTTTAGACAAATCTAATATATCAGGACATCAGAGAACATTTTCTTTTGTATAGGAATAACAGTTTTTTTGTTGATCTATCTAGCTAAAACCCATGGAATAGTAATGTTTTTTTTTTTCAATACATAAGGCAGCAGTTGCAATTGTAGTAATCATACACATTAGTGATAAGACTAATAGACTCTTAGAGCTACAAAAGAAATCATGGACTTACATGTATATAAATTCTAGGAACTTGATTGACACCATCCAATCCTTTGGTCTGATACATGAATCCAAAACTCAATTTAGATTGTACTCTCTTAGTCTTATAATGTGAAGTAGAGGCAAGCTAGGGCTTATTTTGTGAGATTCAAGCTCATTTAACACAGTGAGGACTTTTAAGGTTGAAATACATTATATCTTCGAAAAAGTAAATGTGTCTTTGTTACTATTCCTTAGACTGATTTCTTCAATGTGGGGCTGATAGGCTGATAAGAATAGGAAGAGCATTCTTACCTAAAATGTTTCTTTTGGAAATAAGATTTCATATTAAAAAGATCTCTATTATTGAAGAACTAAACAATGGTAAAAATGCTTGCCTTCAAAGAATTCTAGTCCATCTAGACTCCTGCTAGAGTCATGGAGCAGATACTGAAGCAGAAATGCATTAAATGTAATAGGGGTTAGAATGGAAATATGTGTAAAGTATAGCATTTTTAGTTACTTTACTATCTATTTTCCCATCTCTAGTTATGTGACTTTGAGCACATTAAGTAAAGGCTAAGGACTGTTGAGATCTCAAGAACCTTTGAAACTAAAAAGGAACAGTCAGGAAACAGGAGAAATACTAGATGCTAGTGCACTTTTTTTTTCCCTTTAAAATATGAAGAACCAGTGGAGAAGAATGCTTTAAGCAAGGATTGATTATTGATAGGTTATACTGAGAAGTCAAGTAATAGAAGAACTGAAAACAGTTGCAAGAAATTATTTGTCTCTGGTGAAAGCAAATCCAAAGGAATAGTAGGCGGTAGCTAGATTGCAGCGAGTTAAGGAGTGATAAAAGTGAGAAATTTTACGTAGGTAGACATATTTAAAGAAGTTTGGTTTTAAAGAGGAGATAAGAGGAGATTTTGGGATAAAACAATATATGGGGTCAAGGGAAAGTTTTCTCAAGATAGAAGAGACATGAGCATGTTTATTGCCTTAGACAAGAGTAGAGAAGGAAAGGTTGAGGATACAGGAGATAATAGATGGAACAAGATCCTTAGATGGTAAGTGAGATGACAGATCAAGAATATTCACCATACAGGAATTGGATTTAGAAACAAAGAAGAGGAAATCTCTTCACTGGAAGTGGAGGAAGCTATAATGAAGAGTGTGGTTGCAGGCGGTCAGGTGTTAAAAACATTTTTTGCTTTACAGACTTTTTTTTCTGTAAAGTAGGTATTGAGGTCTACTGAAGTGGTCCTCTAAAAAGTTGTAGGGGAAGTAGTAGAAAACGGGGAGCCTTTAGTGGTGATATTTTGGAATAGCTAATGTAGAAAGTAAGTGAAGTATACTTGGGAAATACTGAGAAGTTGTGGGTTCTTGAGCCTGAAAATGATATAAGTAAAGGAGTGTTTTTAAAGAAGACTAATCTGAAGGTAGTAGCTTAGGTCCATAGGATGTGGCAAGACTGGTTTAAGGGGTAACTGTGATTGTGTTTTGAATGGTGTGCTCCGATACATATGTATAGTAACTATTCCTGCAACTGATGTGTTCCTCTCTTCACTTTTCTTTTTGCTTCCCCCTTATTAATTTAACAAATATTTGCTAGGCTGAAAACCCACAAGTATAGAGATCATGTCTTTTTTGTTCACTCAGTGCCCAGAACATAGTAGGTTTTCAAAAAGTATTTCATATGCCAGGCATTTTCATGGAACTCTTGGGGATATTCTATCAGAAATTTTTTAAATCAACTTTGTATCCTGGCCAGTTTTAAAAAATAATAAATTGATTTTCAGAGAAAACAAATATGAGTAGGCAGCTTACAGAAGAAAAAAATACAAATTATACAAATAGTAATAATAATATATGGTGATATTGTAGTGTACTTAATTCACACAGAAGATGGTGCTTGACACATAAGTACTCAGATGTTACTAGTTTAAGTGGTAACTATGTTTTAATGTGTTCATAATTACTAAATGATATAGCAAAAAATTGTCAGCAACTTTATTGTCCATTGATTTGCTAAAGATTAAGTTGTTACGCAGTTCTACAATGAAAATAATATATAGTCATAAAAAGAAATGGTTTTATGTAAGTTGATATGTAAAGATGGCCTATGATTTATTGTTGAATGAAAAAAGCCAGTCGAAGAGCAAATATGTTGTATAAAACTGATAAAAATAACATCTCCCATTATGTTTACTTGAAAGATAATTTTTTATGTTTAGATATGTATAGCAATGATTAGGAATGATATTCATCAAGCTTTTTTCTCTAGGGAAAGGTAGGAGACTTGAATTATTTACTTTTTAGTAATTAAAAAAGAGCAATCAATAAGTAAAAGTATTATGTGGTCATTGTAGGAAATTTAGATAACAAGAAGAAAAATTTTTAGTTTTCCATAATCATTCCACCCAGTATTAACTACTGGTAACATTTCTTAGAGCCATTATTTCTTTTTACTATGCATTTATAACATTTTAAAAATGGTATGATACCATATTTAACAATGTCATAAACATTTCCTTAAGTGCTTTTCAATATATTTTGTTTACCTAGAAGTCCATGGTGTAGATATACCATAGTTTCATCAGTATCATTTTATAGGATGTTTAGATTGTCAAATTTTCTTTACTTTAGAAGCTTGTTTACTCCCAACTGAATCCTTTGGGCATAGATCCAATTATAATGGATTTGGTAGATATATAGGGTAACCTCTGGTGATCTGGTCTGTTTCTAGAATATTCTCTAATTGGGAGACCTGGCAGGCAAGAAGATGGTTTGTTATGGGACTTCCACTCTGACATAGGTCTCATATTCATACTGGTTCCTAGAATGAAGTTAATCATTAGGCCTATCCAAATCACAGGAAGCTGAGTAGATATGTAGTCCCTTTTAAGTATTTATTTGGGTTTGTTTATTAATTAATTGATTAAGTTATTTATTTGGTGGAGTGGTGTGGGCTTAATTACATGGCTGGATCAGAATTAAACTGTGTAGGAGGTTTGGAAAGAGACTGTAGTTTGGAAAGTTCACTTGGTACTCTGGAGGAGTGTTTAGAGGGATTTTATATTTTTATTACCACACTATCAGTAATCTTCATTTTCCTAATCATAGTAACTGGTATTTCCTTGAATGCTTACTGTGTACTAAGTACTGTTCTAAGGAGTTTACATTGTATTATCTCACTTTATTACCTATTTAATCTTTACAGTAACTGTTATTAGATAGTGCTCTTATTACTTGATAGCCTAAATGCTAGTCTATGAAAATATATTACTGTGCAGGTACTGAGCATTACTTAAGAGTATAAAAGGATTATGTTCTCATTTAATTCCTCCTGAGCAAACTACTATGACAGATAGAGTCCAAGGCCCTCCATTTTTCGATTCTTTCTAGCTTTATCTTCTTTTGTTCTGTTACATGCTCCTTTTCCTGATACACACTTTAGTCTTTGATCATGTTTGCCTTGTGAATTCAAGGATTACCTCCTCTGTGAATCCTTTGGCTTCAGTCTTCCTGTCGCACATGTGAGTTATTTGCACTCTTGTGTGCTCCAATAGCAATTTTTTTCAAACTGTTTCTTATTTTTCTAAGTTCAATTTGTCTTTCCCACTCTTCTGAAATTTTTGTAAGTCAGGACTTTGTTTCTTTGCGTGCCTTCTCTTCTGTTATTAATAAATCAACTGTCTGTACTAAGACACACCATCTCTCCACTTATTCATTAGATCTCATCTCTTTTTTATTGATATCCATCAGTTCTTCCATCAGTTGTTCCTGTTCCATACTGCACCATCAGTTTCCTTCTCATTAGATTATTATCACAAACATAGATATAGGCCGTAATTGTTCCTATCTTCTGGGGAAAAACATTTCTTCACATCCACTTTGAGCTATGGCCTTCCAGCTACTAAAGTTTCTTAGTTTCCTATATAGCAAAGATTATATTAAGAGTTGTCTGTACCCATAATTTGCTGTTCATTTCCTTCCTTTATTTCCTGTACTTAGAATGGGCTTTTGCCATTATTGCTGTACCAAAATAGCTGTTTTCAAGATCACCAGTAACCTTTGCAATTGGTTAGTTCTCAAATTCTAACCTTACTAGAACTTTCAATATCATATGATACAGATCACTCTTTCCTTGAAATGCTTTTTTTTTTTTTTCCCCCAGTTGGCTTCCAGGTCAATACTGCCCTTAGCTCCCTTTCTACTCCATTTGCAGGTTCTTCCTTACCTCCTTAACCTCTAAATTTTGGAGTGCCTATGGCTTAGTTCCCAGACCTCTTCTTTTCCCTGCCTACCGTAGCTCCTTGTGTTACCTAATCCAGTCTTGTGGCTTTAAATATTACCCTGTATAAAATAACAATTTTACTCAGGTTTCCCACCCCTTTTTTTCTTACTCTGTTTTAGTTTTCTTCATAGCACTTACTGCCATTTGATATACTACATGTTCACAAGAGCAAGGACTTTGTTTTGTTCTCTGCTATATCCCCAGTGTCTAGAATAGTGCTTGTCTCATGGTTTTGCTTTCATCTCTGACTCTTTCATATTTTTCTCCTTTGGCCTGATTGTTACCAGATATGTTTTGCAATATTTTAAAAATCATTTTATTTCTTTCTTTTATTTTAGATCAAAAAACTTTTATTTCAGACCAAAAATTTTTTAAAGAAATAAAACCATACAGGTATATTTGAAGCTCTTTGTGTACTGCCTCCTCCCATCTCTTTTCCTACTCTCTTTTTCCAGTGTTAACCATTATCAGAATTGGCTACATATACCAGTCCTATGTATGTTTTTGTACTTTATATTAAATACACATTTATCTGTGAACAGTATATATTACTGTTTTAAGACATTATAGAAATAAAAATTATATCACATTGAAAGTCTCATAAACTGCTTTTTTTTTTCTGGTTTAACATTGAAATTTGTCCATGCTGGTAGGTAGAGTACTTGTTATTTGTGTTAAATGTTAATTTGATATCTTGTATGAATACATCATAATTTATTTGTTTTCCTGTTAATGGTTATTTATATTTTTCCCAATTTTCTGTTACATTTAATTTTATGATTATGCCACAGTTTATCTTTTCCCTGATTGTTGGTCATTTAAGTTGTTTACATTGCTTCAGTGAACATTTTATACATGACTCCATGTGCACACACCTTTAAGTAAAATGATTCACTTTTAACGTTTCTACAATGTTTCCACAGTACTCATAATTGGTTGTACTATTTTATTTACACTAATAGAGCATGAGAGTTCCTGCTTCTCTACATTCTTACTGGTTCCTGATAAATGTAGTACTTGTTATTTCTGTTAAATGTTATTTAACATTTTTAAATATTTTAAGATTAATATCTTTAAGTATTTAAAAATTTTAAGATTTAAATATTTTAAGATTAATATGCTTGAGATTTTAAAAAAATTATTGAGAATCTGACCTGTGGGAAAATTTTTAAAAATCTTTTATTTGCATTTTGCTTATTACTGATAAAATCAAGCATTATTTTGTTTCCTGGCATTTTGGATTTCTCCTTTTATTAATGGCCCAGTTTTCTTATGGATTGTTTCTTTTCCTTTTTTAAGATAACTTGTAAGAATTCTTTACTTATTTTAAATATTAATTCTTTGTTGGTTATATGAATTGCAAATATATTCTCTAAGTCTATATAGCTTATCTTTACTCTTTGTTTATAAAGTCAAAATTTAATCAAAGTTATTCATCTTTTTATTTATGGTTTGTGCTTTTTTCATCTTATTTTCTGCTGAAAGTTTTTCAGCTTTGCTTTTTACATTTGGATAAGGATCTAATTTTATTACTTTTTTTAAAAAAAAATATGGACAACCATTTGTCCAAGCACATCTTTTGAAAAGTCTGTTTCCCAGAGCTTACCAAATGTTTTCTAAAAGGGCCTAGATAAATAAAATATTAGGCTTTTGTCAGTCAAGAGGCAAAATTAAGGATATTGCATAGATATTAACGTAACCAGAAAAATAAATTTTTGTGCATTTTTAATATATTAAGTTCAAAATATAATAGTACTTTTTTATGGTAATACATGTTTACAGGTGAGAAGAATGGAATTATTTTTATTGGGATAACATTTTGCTTTTGAAGATTCAAAGTTAGTGTTCCCTGTCATCAAAAGTAATTGAAAATGTTTGTTAATAATGATTGGTAATGAGTTTTTACATATTTCATCTTTGAAAATGCATTTTCACTCTGATAGGTACTACCAAATACTGATATCAATCTACAAGCATAAGATTTTACTTGAGTATATTCTTTGCTTAAACAGCATTTATAGAATTTTATTAGATTCTTCTCTTATATTTTTGCCTTTTAGTATGTCATTACATTGTAGTTTAATCATTTCTGATTGAAAATTAGGTGGAAGCTCTTCAATTACACAGTTTAAAAAGGCATTGAAATAAGGAAATATCCTTTGTGCTTTCACCAAGATCTGAAAAATACAAGATGTATAGTTTGCTTGGAAAACATACCCACTGCAAATATTTGTGGAAATGGAGATATGGCTTCTTGTTTAAACTTTTGACAGTACAAGAAATGTATAAAGAAGCTTGCCATTACTTGTAATTCAGGTAACAGTTGTTGAAATGACGACTTTACCATAAGATAAGTTTTACTTATAAGTGCTATTTTGGACTTTTGGGTTGAATTCATTAAGAAATAGTATCAAGTCTGCAGCAAAAGGTAATTTCCAAAGCCATTGGTGTTTGGTCGTACTGGTTAAAGGCTGTTCTTCAGAAAAATTTCACTCTTGGCTCAAAACATTGTAGTTGTCGACGTTGAGAAATGTCCAAACCTGTAGAGAATTTTTATGAGTTATTTTGGGCCAAACTAAATTGCGGGGAAGCAAAACCTCAGTGGAGTGAGAAAATGCTCTGGATAATGGTAGTTCTGCAGCTTACTTAATACATTAGAATCAGAGGAGAAGACGTAAGGAGGGTTACATGAAATCTACTGGTTGTAGATAAAGGGGGTGGGAGAAAGCAAAGTGTCAGGGTGGTAATCACTGGGATTGGATAAAATACTTTTACATTTGTGGGTACAAGATAGATAACATTTATAGCACATAATTCAGGGAAACAAAACAACGAGGGGTTCCATGGTCTTGCATTCTGGTGCCCAGGGTATGTCCTGAGGGGTCTGGAAAAGATTGCTGTGACATTTCAAAGGTATGTTCTCTTAGCTGCAAAAAGATAATAGGCTCACTTAAGGTAAAGATTGACCTTTGTCAAATGCCTAGGATGTGCCTATGCTCCATGCCCCGCTTTTAGGAATTTTTAGGTTCATACCAACCTATGTGGTTACTTTCTGTCTGAATTTGTAGGGCCTGCCATGCAGGCATCCCCTGAGTTTGTCACATACAGTAGTATGTGGCCCCTTTTTTATCCACACAATAAAATGTTCTCACAGCTAAGCCATCTAACTGGTCTACAGTAAGGGCAGAATTAATGATTGTAAAGTCTGCGAAAGGAAGTGACACTACTGGTTCACTAATACATGATAGATTCATGTATTTTCTGCAAAATACTGCTGATTTAAGACAATAATCATAGGTTTTAAAACACTTCACAAAAGATAAATTTGTCCAAGTAAAACTTTTTTTTTCCTGCTCCACACATTTTTACCAACATTAATGTGGCAACATACTAGATTCCACTTTAGGGTGTACTGATCATGTTTTCTCAACTTCTTGGAAAATATTGTCTGTAATTATTCTGTCCATAGTATTCATTAGAGGCTGATACCTTTGTTGCTTCAAACCTGGCACTGAATCCTCAAATAACAGTATTGGCAACAATGTTGACATATCAAGAGCCAAAAAATCTTGCAGTGATATGCTTTGCTTTTAATTTACTTGATATTGCTACTATGTCAACTTTTTGCTACAGTTCTCTTTGGAAAGGCTAATAGTCTTTATTTTCTTTGGATAAAGTTCTTTAGCTGCTACAAACACAATGTAAAACACTTTTGATAAATAGCTTTCCTTGCTTGACTAACAAATGAGCCAGCCATTCAGAAACTTACTTTCATTGCAGTATCATTTTCATTTTTAATTTTTGTGAATAAATTTTACTGTAATGATATTTCATTTAAAATTTTCTAATGTTTTGGATTGGTGCTTTCCTATGAGTTGGGAATACTGTGAGGAACGCTTAGTCTTGTCAAACAAAAAGAGGCTTTGCCAGAAAGAAATGATAGAGATTTATTCAGGGGTCTTGGAATTTGAAAACTGGGAACACAGCTGAAAACACAGGTGAAAACCCAGAAGTATTCCAAAAAAGAAAAGTTAAAAATTCTTATACTAAAGAGTACATTCTTGAGAATTATCAGTCCTGTACTTTCAACCCTAGGATTGGTCCAGGATGGTTATCAGTCAGATGTCAAACAGGCTGATGGATGCCAGGTGGCCTGGAAGATAGGTGCCAGGAGATCTGGTCACATCCCAGTGATCTGGATAATGGACTTCAAGTGGCTGTATATGAGTCATTCAGGGGATAATCAGGTGGCAATTAGAGGGTTACCTGGAGGCCTAGCTGTTCAGGCATTGATGCAGGACTGGAAAGTTTAAGTTCCCAGACTAATATAGCAAGAGTGGAGTCCTTCATACCTCAACCTTTATAATGTTAATAATTTTAGCAGCTTGTTTAGAGTGACCCCATCAATGTGGTCTCAAGTATTTTTGGATTTAAATACATGAACTTAACTGTGGCAATGTTAGTGACTGAAAGTGGCTTCACAAAAGTTGGTTTCCTTTAATAAAAAAGAAATAAGAATGAGTGGGTGGATACTTAAAGAGAATAATACCATCTTTTTTATTTTTGAACATGGTTTGAAAAATCTGCTTCAGTCTTTATGGTCAGTATAGGGGCAATTGGGATAATGAGCCAAGTAAAGGAAGACAGGCTTTTTTAAAGAAATAACATCTTGGAAAAAACACACCCCTCTAAAAATTTTATAAATGAGACCACATTATATGGGGAGAAGTAATAACAAGTTATATAATTACATAGCTACCTTCACCCATGTACTCTCTCTTGTTGACCTAAAGTGATTTAATACTATCTAGGCCTAGAAATAGCAATTTAAGGCTAGAAACTGAGTCATTATTTTCTGTCTATATATGAAAATGAGATCTTGAAGGCTATATGGTATGCTATGGTGTAGCTATAGGGTTAAAAAATTTTTATTTGCATATTCTATCAGTGGATATTTGGGTGGTTTCCAGTTTTTCTCTATTACATTGTTGATCTCTCAGTAAGAAATTTACTCTTTGATTTTATGATATTTTTGTTTTAGAAAAGTTTTAAATTAGAATATAGTGAAATCTTTCAACTTTTTTTCTGTATAGCTTCTAGGTTTTGTGTCTTGTTATGTTCAAATTTTCTTTATCCCAGTATTATAAAGATATTTTCTCTTAAATACTTTTAGAACATTTTTTTCTTTAGCTCTGTAATCTATCTGGAATTTTTGTGTTTTCTCCCTAAATGAATTGCTTATTTCAGCATTATTAATTGAATAATAATAACTGTTGCAGTAGTACTATAAACATTTCTCTGTTTCTGGAACCTGTTCTCTTTCACTGATCTACTGTAGGTATTCCTGTACCAGTATACTGTTTAATTTCAATTGCTTTAAAAAACTATTTTTATAAATGGTAAGGTATGTGCCCTCATTGTTTTCCTTTTTCAAAATGTTCTTGGCATTTTTTTTTGGTGTGTGTTTCTTGTCTACATGAATTTTAGAATCAGTAGGAAAAGTCCCACAAAAAATCTTTTTATTTATTTTATTTATTTTATTTTTAAATTGGAATTGCCTTCAATTTATATATTAATTTTGGGGAAGAATTTATATGTTTGCTATATTGAGTGTTCCCACCCAACAGCATGATATGACTAGTCAGGCCTTTTATTTTCTCCTATGAAGTCTTCTAATTTTCCTCACATTGGCTGTGTTGAGCAGTAGTGAAAAGAATGGGTTTTAGTGCCATGGTACTTGGGTTCAGTCCCTGCTAAGCTTGGGTAAATAAAAATCTTTTGTTGTTGTGCTTTAGTTTCCTCATTTGTAATATGGGAGTAATAACTCATTAGGGTTATTATGAAGATTAAATGGGTGAAGACATGTAAATTAATACATTTAAAATATAAACTATTGTTATTAGGTTTATATTTAAGTATTTAATAGTTTCTCTTGCTTTTGTGAATAGGACTTTTTATTTAAATCTCCTTTTATATAGTTTTATAGTTTGTTAGGATAACAAAATTATTTAAATGTGATTTTTGATATAGAAAAGAGGTAAATAAATTTTTCAGTCTTCCATCTTAATTCAGTCCCTTGTCTTCCTCTGCACATTATTCTTTCCTGTTTCTGCTAGATGAACTTTTTTTTTCATCATTAAGTCTCAAGTTTAGTGTACTTTTGCTAGAGGACTTCCTTCACTTCCACCTTTCTAATATGTGTTTACTTCTATCATTCTGTATTGTACTGGCTTAATTGTATTGCACTAGACAGTCCCTGATGGTGAGGGATGTGCTTTTATTATTCTTACCTTTAATATAGCATAATATCTGATACATTAAAAGCTGTTAAGTAAATGCTGATAGAATAGCATATGAAATAATGAGTATAAACAAATTTGTAATAGGCACCCAGTTATCAAACGGGCACAGCAGTTTTACTAAATAGAATAATCATCTTTCTGCAGGGCTACCAGTTGTGAGGTTTAGTTTTCTTTGAGTTCTAGCTATTTTTTTAGTTCATAAAAAATGGTGGCTGGTTTAAAAATACATTGTACCAAAGGGAATCAACAGAGTTTAAATATATGAGATTTTGCTTTGTTTTTTTAAGCTGACATGACTTCTCTGTATGTTGAGGGATATGTTTATTTTAAGTCTTCAGGTATGGTAGAATGTTTATTAAAAGTACTTATAAACTGAAAAGTAGAGGGAGGCTAAGTGTTGGGTTTAACTTCAAAAATTTTAACTTCTAAACTTTGTTTTTTGAACAAGCAAATATGTTTCCATAGTTCAAAATTTAAAAATACAAACAGGGTGTATACAAACATATTGTGTATATGTAAAATACCAACAGTAAAGTGTGTCTTTTATCTTTTCCTTCCAGCAACTCAGAAAGTGATAAACTTTTGAGTTTCCCCTTCCAGAAGCAACCTGTTTTATTAGTTTAAAAATAGGGTTGGTTTTTTGTGTGTGTACTTGGGTTTTTGAAAAATTATGCTAAATGCATCATTTGTATCTGTATAGTGTTATGAATAGCTGACTCAAAAGAATTTTTTTTTTATTTTAGATACATCAAATTAGGAAATGGCTTGCAGGCACTTTTGATTTCAGACCTAAGTAATATGGAAGGTAAAATGGGAGATGCAACAGATGATGAAGAGGAAGAGGAAGAGGAAGAAGACGATGACGATGACGATGATGATGACGATGACGACGACGACGATGATGAAGATTCTGGAGCCGAAATAGAAGACGATGATGAGGAGGGTTTTGATGATGAAGATGAGTTTGATGAGGAGGAAGAGCATGATGATGATGATCTTGATGCTGAGGATAATGAATTAGAAGAATTAGAAGAGAGGGCAGAAGCCAGAAAGAAAACCACTGAAAAACAGGTGTGAATCATGTCTGTCTTTTCCTAATTTGGGAATTCTTTGGGATGAGTTCTAAACTTATGTTTTATTTCTTAATGGCAAAAAGGAAGTATATATTTATCTTTGAGCTTCAGTAAAGATAAATGAATCCCATTAAACTACCCCAAAGCTCTGGATAAATAGCAGGCAAACTGGAAGAATTGAAACAAATGGGGTGTTGAGTCTAGTTAGTGCAATATATAACAGCAATCGATGGGGTGTTGAGTCTAGTTAGTGCAATATATAACAGCAATCGATGATCACCTGTGTTGGTGTATTGTAATGAATCTATAATATATAATAACAGTCAATAAATAGATAATATAGGACTTAACAGGGAGAATTTCCCTCTGTGGATTTCTTTTGAAGAATGTCACCATTTTGGAGGCATTATGGTGGAATTGGTCAGCAAATGTTTGTTAAACCTGGTTTCTTGAATATTGATAATACATTTAACATGGCATAGTCCACATACAAACAAATTAAAGTTCAGATTATTAAGACTAAAATCTAGATGTCAAATGTATTACACTATAAAGTGGTCACTCCTCAAAAATATGAAAGTGTGAGATATAAGTAGTAGATAGGTTTTAAGTAAATCTTTGATAGTCACTCTTCCTGGAAAAATTTTTTTTAAAGAAGATCGTGCCACATTTTTCACTAGGTTGATGGGGAGATTGAGTCATATTTTTAAGTAGCTATTTGCCCCTTGCTATTCAGATTTTGAGCAATGGCTGTTTTGGGGTGGCATGATAGGCCAAGTAATTTTAGCTTGGAAAGCTTTAGGAATGAAAACCAAAATACTAGGGAAAAAAAGCATATATATGCCACTTGGTAGTCTATACTAAGGTCTTTATAAATAAATTGGGCATTAATAAATTTAAAATAGATCTTATAATTTAAAAATATACCTCATAATTCCAACTAGAACAATAATAGGAAGAAAGAAAATATACAACGCACAGCGTGGAAAGACTACTGACAATGAGAAAACCTGAATTCTGTTCTGACTCTGTCCCTATATTTTTGGATAATCCTTAGGTCTTTTCATTTTCTCTTTTTTTTTCTTCTCATTTCTAAAACAGGATTAGATTATTTGAGGTCCATTTTAGTTCTAAGACTGATTATGTGATAACTTCATAACTGAACATTTCCTATCTATAAGTTTCTTTCTGTATCTATTAGTGGCTTTTCTTGTGCTTTGGATTTCTTTATATATTCTATCGATTTATAAGCAAAAATCTATGGTTAAATAAAAAAATTATCATGACAGCTAATTTTACGGTCAAGACATAATAAAATACCTTAGATTTGTATGGCAGTTGTGAACCCCTTTGAAAAATGACGATGTGCATCCAATATTTTTGGTACCCCTTTTTATTTTGCTTAGGTAGATCAAACTTTAAATATTTACATCTAGAAGCAGCAAGGTCAGATTCTTATGATCATTAAAAAATGGCTTTTTTTAGTTCTATGATATTAATGGTTCATTTTCTGGATTTTATTGGAAAGGAATGGAGGAACCTAATGTAGTTTGAAGAGGAGAGCAAATTGTTTTGATTCAGATGCAGTGGGCACACTAGTGTAATGCAAGATCCATGTAACAACAGAAAATGGTTTCTATTCATTGAATGAATCAGTGTCTGCAAAAGGGGTCTAACTCAAGTAGTCTAGAGGTGGCTGAAAAGTAGCATAGTGTTGTGCAGTGGTTTATGATTTAATTTTTATTTGAAAAGTGTGAAGTGTGTTTAAGATAAATAGGAGAATTAATAATGGAAGAGGGAAGAAAAAAATGTTGAGATGTAATTAAGAAGTTAACTACTTTTCTGGGTCATCATTTTTATCCACTTTCATTTTCCTCCTCCTCAAAAGTTCTTGATCTGACAGGTTTGCTGTAGAAACAAGATTGAAATTTAAATATAATATATACTAAATTATGATTTGTTCAGGGCTTTCTTAAGTCAATTCTCAAGTATGACTTTCTCAAGTATTAATTTCTTGGGTAGTTAATTCTCAAGTATGAATTTCTTTTCTAGCAGTCGCAGAACCTGTTTTTGCTGTGGTCAGAGATGAATGATAGACTGTGGTTTAAGTCAACTTATACAAAAATATCTTCAACCCTGCTGGTCGAGACAAGAAATCTTTATGGGGTAGTTGGAGCTGAAAGCAGGTTAGGCATCTATTAAACATCATAGAACAGGTTAGACTGTGGTTCAAAGAAGTGGGTATTATTTCTCCATATTTTAACTGAGTGTATGTGCCTACATCTTCAAAATGAGATTTACATCATTAAGCGAGGCCGTTTGGTTCTTCTGAAAAACATACTTTCGTTTTCTGACACATGGTTAGACTTTATACCAGATATGCTAGTTTTTAAAAGCTCTCTTTGTAAGAGGGTAACCATTTACCAAAACAATCTGTGTCACCAAATGTGTTAGCCTTTAAAATTGACATTTGTAAAATTTGGGAATGTTAATCAACGTCCTATTCCAATGAGTTTATTTAAATTGACTGTTTCTCTCTCCTTTTTTGTGTCTTTTACAATGACATATGGTATGCCCTAATCTTTTTTTTTAAATGCAGTTTGGTGTACCTCTTGACTATCTATTTTGTTTAAAATTCTGATTTTCCCAAGGTATTGGGAAAATCTACTGTTAAGATATCTACTGTTAAGTAATACATTCTTTATAACTGCAATAAGAAGTGAAGAACTAAAAAGCCTCTTTAAAGTTTAGTTCCATAGTGTTTTAATAGGTTAAGATTTTCTTTTTAGCCATTTACTTATTATCTCTGTTGATGTTTTCCTGACATTTTATGCCGTTTTAATACAAACAAAAATTTCTGAGAAGTTTTAATGTAAACAAAATATTGATAAGTTTTATATTATGTAACTGAGTTACTAAACACAGAGCCTTTAATTGCTTAGAAATCTTTAAAGATAATCTACCCAAGATATATTGTTCTGAAATCTAATAAATCAGGAAACAGATTCGGTTCAGAACTCTTGAAATGCTGACACAAAATGATATTTGGGTTGTCTGGCCAGTCCCTTCTCGCTTTTTTTCTGTCTGTTTCTGCTTTTTTCCTTAGGTCTGCACCTGTTCAGCATTTGGCAGGATGGCAAGAGGAGGGGCAGCAGGGTGAAACTGACACAGTTCTGGTGAGTTTCACTTTGCTGCTCCTCCTGATTATCAGGGAAAGAATTTTGTTACTTTCTATTGGAAAACTTCCATGTCCAAGTGAATCCTTACGATGAGATGACAATATTAACGACAATATTATTCCTTTAGGATTGATATATTATTTGTATGTGTTCTAATTACTCCAGTCTGCAGCGGCTCTTTGTGTTGGAGTTGGGAGTTTTGCTGATCCGGATGACCTGCCTGGGCTGGCACACTTTTTGGAGCACAGTAAGATCTTTGTAAAATATCTATCATTCCTGGGTGTGTTTGTTCCTCCAAATTTGTATGAATTGGTTTTATAGATGACTAACTGGTGGAGGTATCTGTTTAACAAGAGAAAAGGTGAAGAAAAAAAATATGAGTATCATAAGTGAAGACTTAATTTTAATCTCTTTGAGTGTACCTGTTTTGAGGTTTAGAATGAAATCAGTTAGAAACCCATTTTAAATGTAGATTTTATTATTATTTAGGTATGATAAGGCCAACAGATCAAGAAACAGTTGCCAATCTCTAGGAATTTAGGCTGTAGCCTTGGAAGGGGAAGACTCTTCCAGGGTTAGCCAGACCCCAAGATGTTAAAAGCATTAGAAACATAGAAAATAAAGCATGATTAATTTATAACAAAAGAGAAAATATTCAGTTTAATTATGAATGTACCTAAGACCTATGTGGATGATATACAGTTATAAATATCTAAATTCATATTTGTTTTCCTGAGTTACTCGTATTTTTACATTTTGGTTTTCTAAGCAGTTTGAGGGTAAACTTCCTGCTTTATGTGTTTTTATAGTAACATTCTGCACATACAATATATTTACATTTTAACCTTTTTACAAATAACATATATATTTCTTTTTTCTTTAAATAAAATGCTTAGTTTTTTAATATAAAAGTAATATATGAACAGTATAGAAAATTATAGGAACAGAAATATAATGAAGAAAGTAAGTATTATTCAGACATAACCATTGTTAATGTGTTGGTATGTTTTCTTCCTTTTTTTTTTTGCATATGAGAGATTTTGTCCTTGATAATAAAAACATTGTCTACATCTTTGTGTTCTATGATTTTGTGTTCTTTCCGCTTAGTGGTATTCATGGGTAGTTTGAAATATCCAGATGAGAATGGGTTTGATGCCTTCCTGAAGAAACATGGGGGTAGTGATAATGCTTCAACTGATTGTGAACGAACAGTCTTTCAGTTCGATGTCCAGAGAAAATACTTCAAGGAAGCCCTGGATAGGTAACTAGCTCAAAATGTCTTTTTATTTTAGTGATCTAATGGCATTGAAATATTAGGCATTGCTCTATTGTATTTCTTTTTAAGCAATATTCTAATTCTGTAGACCTGTCATAATGCTTTATTTGGAGAAAAGAGCAAACTATTAAATACTTGGCTCTTATTTTGTAATACCTAGTCTTTGTATTAAAGATTGAACTAAAACCCTTAAACACCTTTTGAGTTTTGTAAATCATGTATTCTCTATTACAAATAGTTTGCTATTTTAGTAGAAAATATGGAAAAACAGAAACAAAAAATGGAGTCTTCCTAATTTTATAATCTAGAGATAACTATGGTTAATGTTTTGCTGTATAATCATCTATTTTTCTCACTGCACATGGGATCATATTGTTTATATCCTTTTGTTTTTAAACAAGATATTTTATTTTTATATGTCATATAATTTATAAAACATGGTTTTAAGTCATCATGTATTATTTACATTTTATAGAAGTACCATAATCTGTTCAACCAGTTACATATTACTGGACAATTGAGTTGTTTTCAGTTTCTAGTATTATAATCCTAATCTTTATGTGCATCCTTAATTATTTCTTTTATTAAGTTCTAAGAAATGAAATTGCTGAGTAAATTTGCTTATATGTTTCTAAGCTTTTATTGTAAAGCAAGTTTTGATGTTCACTGCAAAATTGTTTTCCAGAAAGTTTATATCAGTGAAATAATAGAGTTTTAATATTACAAGGTTGCAGGTTAGAGTCTACACTACAAAAAATAATTACTTCATATATCCAATTCTAGATAAATGTAAGATTGATATATAAAAAAATTAAAAAGTAAATTTTGAGTTTGACAAGTATAAGCTTCTTGAGGGCAGAGATATTGGTCTATTTTTTGCTGAGATATATCTAGCATCAAGAATTTTATATATACTAAGATATCTGTTGAATGAATTAATATATATCTTTATGGGGGAAAAAATTACCATAAAATCAAAGCACAGATGACCAGAAAACCTTAAAACATGGAAAAGCTCCAGTTTTCTTAAGGAAATTATCTCATCCCTTAAGAGATTAATATAACATTGAGAAACCTTTTGAGTAAATTCCTATAAATTGGAAGCATATGTTGTTTTCAATGTAATAAATATTTAAGGCATTTCTGAACACCTAAATTGCCAACTTTTCTTTGCCAAAACAGTGCCAGAATCTCATTAAAGTTGACACAGTTACTTTGATAACATTATTTATAAGGTACAACATGGTGGATTTTCTTCAGTAATCTATAATATAATATGGCTGTCTACCTGTGTTCAATGAACTATTTTATAGCTGGTTTTAGTTGTATACTTAAGGACATGCGTATAGCACATACATTTGATACTCAGTGTTTATGTAACTAAACATTTAATTCCAAAATAACAAAATAATAGAGACCGAAAAAATCAATGAAAGCAGTGCAAATGATGCCAAAATTATTTTTCCCTACAAACTTAGGAAATCTGGAATACTCTGAAAATTACTGCATGTTTACTCTTATTTCAGAGTTCTCAGCTCTAAAGATTCACAGAATCTAAATAAGTTTTTATATATGTGAAGAAATCTTAAGGAATAGACAAGTTGAATTGTCAACTTAAGCAGTAGACCAAATACAAAGAAGGGGAAAACCCACTTCATTGAAAAAAGAATAAGCAAACAATATGTTGAATAAATTCTAACCATTTCAGAAATGATGAAACTTGGCTTAAGTCTAGTTAAAGAACTTATTTTATTTCTTCTTAAAGAGTTTCTGTACATTTTTGATTTTAAGGATAACTCTGAGAAATCAGAAGATACTTAAATATTTATTGTACATTTATTTCCACTTTTAAAAAAGTAGAATGCTACTGGATTAATAGAAATTAATCAGACTATCAAAGCATGAGTTCATGCCATAAATGATAGTGATACAACATAAGTGTTGCATATATTATAATAAACATAATAATAGTACTTCTACAGTTCGCAAGGAATAAATAGTCTGTGGGTCATTTTTAAAGGACTTTTATATAGCATGGATTAAGGGCCATTATTTTTTAGTAGGTCAGTAAAATCTAATTCTCTCACATAGGTCATATTGTTTACCAGTATCTTGGATCATTTAAGTAAAAAGTTGAGGAAAGGACTGAATGTTTACCCTAGTAAGTAAATGAGAATAGAGCTGCTTTTGCCCTGACAGCACTGTCTAATTTTAATAAATTTTAACTTTATAAGTATTTCAGGGCACGTGCAAGAAACATCAAAGCCCCAGGACATTCACAAAGTTGAATAGCAAACTCTCCTCATAATAAGCTGGGACTCCAAAAGGCTTCACCCTCAGGTTGAAGAAATGGATTAGCCATCCTGAAAGTATAGCCTACTTTCAAAATTTCTGAGTCTTCTGGTGAACCTTAAGCCTTGATTGTGATTTAACATGGTCCAGAGCTGGTAGTGTTCTCTGATGCCCAAGAGAAGCAAACACAAATCCTCGCAAAAGGAAAATGTACTCATCCTAGTCCTTACATTATTTCTATAAATAGTTTTTTCAAGTATAAAGACAAACATTGCATACAAGTAAAGAAGACAACATGAATGAGAATAGGTAACAAAAAGATTTTTAATGCCTTAGAATTCTTAGATTAGATACACATTATAAATATGATTATACTTTCTGTTTTTAAAGAAATGAGGCAAGTTTAAATACAACTGCCAGGAATAGGAAACTATAAAATATGTCCTACAAGGTTTGAAAAAACAACTGAAATGTAATCACTGAAATTGAAAACCCAATGAGAGGGTTTAAGAGAAAAGTAGATATAGCTGAAGATAGAATTGTTAAACCAGAAGATAGGCTAAAAGAAATTCCAAATATAGCATAAAGAGGAAAATAAAGATGAAAAATGCAGGGAAAAAAAAAGGAAAAGAGGCATAGAAGGTAGAACAAAAACGTTTGACATATATTTACTTGGAATCCTAGAAGGAAAGAAGGGAAAAATGGAGTATATACAATATTTGAAGGATTGATCACTGGAATAGTTATACAACATCAAGTAAGAGTTTAAAGAAGTCTAACAAAGTCCAAAAGTTAAAAGAAATACCCATGTAGAAAAAACATAGTGATATTGCAGAAAACCAAATAGAGAAAATCTTTGCCAGATAAAAGTACAAAATCCTTTCAAAGGAATATTAGACTGATGACTATTCAACAGCAGTGGTGGAAGCTAAAAGACAGTAGCCTGAAATATCCAATAGCCTGAAAGAAAATAAGTACAAACCACAAATTTGACACCAAGCAAATATATTTTTTAAGAATGACTGTAAAATAGACCTTCAGACACAATTGAGAGACTGTACTACCAGCCAGCCAGCCTACCACAAGAAAGTCTAAAGAATTTATTTCAGGCAGAAGAAAAATGAGGGTCAGAGATGCAAAAGGATAGGAGAACAAAAAAGTTATTTTATGTGAGTAAATATAAATCAACATTGATTACTTAAAACAATAATTATGAAATTTAAAACATAGAATTAAAATGACAAGTAGTTATATCAGTCAGGAGTAATGGTAAATGAAGAAAAAAGTATTTTGTAAGGTATTGATTAACATTAGACATTGATAAGTTAAAAAGATACATGTTCTATTTTCTAGGGTAACTTCTAAAAGAACAGAATTTGAGCACAAATACTCCAATCCTGTATAGGAAGAACATTCGGAATAATTTTTTAAAATAATAAAGGGAAAAGATGAGCGAGACAAAACAGAACAAATGGGACAAATAATACAAAACAGCATGGGAGTAGATGTAGATCCATTTATATTAGTAATTCCCATTAAATGTAAATGGATTAACTTCCAGTTAAAAGACAAACATTGTCAGAATGGATTTTTAAAAATTCAGTCAGTTTGAAGACTTAGATATAAATAAAGATACTGAAGGGATGAACAAGAGTCATAAAGTAGTATACCATGTATATACATATACACGTATATACATATACACACACACATACATACACACACACACACACATATAAATAAAGAAGGCCACTGTAGTTATAGTGATATCAGAAAAAATAGACTTTAAGATTAAAAAAAAGTACTATTGTTTAAGAGTCTCACTTCATATTGATAAAACTTAACTAGGAAACAATTGTTTTCCATTCAAACACATCTAACAACAAAGACAAAAAAACTCACAATGAGGACAAGTGTACAAATAACCAAAAGCAGTGGGAAATTTAACACTTCTTTCTTAGCAATTGATAGAACAACCATAAAGAAAATCAGTAAGTAGAAGATTAGGACAATAAGATTACTACTTCCCCCCCCCCCATGGCATATATAGAATGCTTAACCAACTTGATCTTGTAATTTTTTTTTTTCAGTATAATGGGACATTTGAAAAAGCTGACCATATTTTTAGCCAAATATTTAATCTCAAATTTCAAAGCATTGAATTCACATTAATTGTGCTTTTCAATCACAGTGCACAGTTAAAATTTAGCTAGAAATCAGTAGTAGGGAGACAACTAGAATATTGTCTTGTGTTTGGAAATTATACATCTCAGAAACACTTGGATAAAAGAGAAAAGCATGGCCAAAATGAGAAAGTTTTTTAAACTGGATTATAGAAATATTATAGAGCAAAAGTTGTGAGATGCAGCTATAGTAGTACTTAGAGGGAAATGTATAATCTTAAATGCATGTGTTAGTAAAGAAGAAAGGCTTAAATAAATGAGCTAATCATTCAGGAAGTCTTAATAAAACCAGAAAAATATTCCCAAAGAAAGTAAATGGCAATGTGAGAGCAACAATTAATGAAAATTAATGACAGTAGCGTCTCCTCTATAAAAGAAATGAGAAAAGTGTCAAAATTTGTCAAAATCAACTTATTCAGAACTCTGAAATAACCAAAAGCTTGTAACAATCTAGAATATTTATTCAAGCAAGTGTTTGAATCTCAGAACAGTGAGCTTTGTGCGATTGTAACTTGTCCTATTTCCATTCTCTATACAGCCCTGTGTAGCTTTAAAAAACAAGAGTTCCCATGATCACAATAAAAACCCTCAGTCTAGCAGCCACTGGAGGAGGCTGGATGGACTTAGAGTTCTCTAAAAACATTGTTCTGGAGAATTGCCATTATTTGACCTATCTGGCAGTTCCCTTGGAACCATCATTCACAGGACTTTTCTGTATTTGGCCTGACTGGGAGCTCATCCATTGCAAAAATCTTTTTCTCTGGAAGCTTTTATCCAAAACATTTAGATGCAGTTGTTTAAGTTTGTGACTGCCTGAGGCAGTGGATAACAGTTGGGACAATTAGACTATTCAAAAAGCTTAAAAGGGAAAACATGAAAATAAGATGTCCAAAGGAGCTTTGAAAAGCTCTAACATATTCCTTGGAATCTTGAAGGCCATGTACATGCATATTGATATGCCGTGTCTAGGCTGTATGCATGCTCAAGAAACACTTGAGAAGGCCTCAAGGTTTTACCTTGGCTGACCTTGAGTCTCTGTGCAAGCAGGATGTGATGGCTAAGGCAGAGTTGTAAACTGCCTGACTGAATGCTTAAGATGTGCCCTAATATGCATACAGAGCCCCTTAGCAAGTCTGGGAGACTTAACTGATTCCAGGCATTTAAGGGAATCTCTGTGCAACTAGAAGTTACCACTAAGCTAGTCAAGCAGTGGTTATACTTGTCAAAGAATACAGACTTTACCGAATTAGTTTAAGAAAGGTACTAAATATACAATCAGTAATAACGAACAGCAATAACAAAAAACCTTGAGGGAGAAGAATCTTGATTTTCAGAGTTGCCACATGATATTAATTAAAATGTTTTCAACAGAAAACTATGAGGGGTGCAAAGTATGGCCCATAAACAGGAAAAACAGCAGTCACTATAAACTACCCTAAAAACACACAGATTCTGGACTTACTAGACAAAGACTTTAAATATGCTAATTAAATATGTTTAAAGAAATAAAAACTATCTAAGAACTAAAGGAAAATCTGAAGATGTTATCTCACTAAATAGAGAATATCGATAAATATACAGATTATTAAATAGAACCATATAAAAAATCTGGAGTTGAAAAGTACAACTCAAAATAAAACTCACTAGAAGGGCTCAACAGATATTTAAGCTAGCAGAGGAAAGAATCAACGAGCTTGAAGATAGGTCAGTTGGGATTACCCAGTCTGAGGAACAAAAAAAATATATATGAAGAAAAATAGAGTTTAAGATATCTGTGGGACACCATCAAGAATAGCAACACATGCATCATGGAATTTCTAAAAGGAAATGAGAAAGCGGTAGAAAAAATTCTTGAAGACATAATAGCAAACTCTTCCCAAGTTTGTTAAAAGATGAGAATCTAGACATTCAAAGAAGCTCAACAGATGCCAGTTTAATGTCCACAACAATGACATTCATAACAAGATGCATTGTAATCAAACTGTCAAATGCCAAATATAAAGGGAATCTTGAAAATAGCAAGAGAGGAGCAGCTTGTCTTGCAAAGTAATCCTTAATAAGGTAAACAGCTGATTTTCCATCAGAAACCATGGAGACAAGAATGACACATTCAAAGTGCAGAAAGAAAAAGACTATAAACTGAGAATTCTATATCCAGCAAAAATATCCTTCTAAATGGAGAAATTAAGACATTCTCAGATAAATTAAAAACTAAGTTTGTCACTAGCACATCTTCTCTATGTGACATATTAAATGGAGTCTTTCATACTGAAATGAAGGACACTCAAATCTATATAAAAAGATAAAGAGTACTGATAAAGGTAACTACATATACAAATATAAAAGACAGTATATACTTTTTGTAATTTTTTTCTCCTGTCTGATTTAAAAGACAACTATATAAAGTAAAAATTATAAATGTATTGATAGTTGTATAATGTATAAAGACATAATATGTATGGCAATAATAGCACAGAGGAGGGAAGAGAGAGCAGATTAATAGAAGCAATGTTTTTATATATTATTGAAATTAAGTTGATATTTAAAATGGATTGTTATAAATTAAAATGTTAAGAAAATAAAAATGTAGTAAAAGAAATGACAAGGGAATTAAAATTGTACCTAGAAAATATCTTAACAAAAAGAAGTCAGCAGTGGAGGCATAGAGGGGAAAATATAAGACTTATAGAAAACAAATTTCAAAGGCAAACATAAATTCTGCCTTATTGGTAATTAAATTAAATATGAATACATTAAACATTACAATGAAAAGGAAGATATTGCCAGAATGTATAGGAAAACTTGATTCAGCTATATATATGTTTTCTACAAGAGATACACTTTGGATTACAATACACCAATAGTTTGTCAATAAATGGATGGAAAAAGATATACCATGGGAACAGCAATTAAAAGAGACTTGGACTGGCTATCCTAATATCAGTCAATACAGACTTTAAGACCAAAATTGTTATTAGAGACAAGAAAATGTTATAATGATTAATTTATAAGGGTCAATCCATCAAAAAGGTATAACAATAATGAACACACATTTACCTGTCAGAAGAGCCCCAAAATACATGAAGCAAAAACTGGCAGAATTAAAGGGGGACATATACAATTCAATAATAATAGTTGGAAGTGTAAATATCTCACTTTCAATAAATGATAGAACAACTAGGTATATCAACAAGAAATAGAAGACATGAATAACAGTATAAACCAATAGATATCTATAGAACCCTTCATCCCAAATCAGCAGAATAAATACACATTCTTCAAAGCAGCATGAATGGTTCTCCAGCATAGACATAAAACAATTCCCAAAATTTAGAGTTAAAATTATACAAGTATGTTCTCTAGATATAATGGAATGAAATGAGAAGTCAATAACAGAAGGAAATTTGGAAAATTCCACAAATCTAGAAATTAAACAATATACTCCTAAATAATCGATGGGTCAAAGGAGAAACAAGAAATTTAAAAATACTTAGAAATAATGAAAATGAAAATGACACACAAAAACTTATGGTAAGTGCTCAGAGGGAAATTCATAGCTATAAACACCTCCATTAAAGAAAAGATCTCGTCAAGGACCTAAACTCTCAGCTTAGCTGGACAAAGAAGAGCAATCTAATCCCAAGTAAACAGATGGAAGGACGTTAAAATTAGAGTGGAAATAAATGAAATAGGCATAAAAACAATAGGGAAAATAAGAGCAAAAGTTGCTTATTGGAAAAGGGCGACAAATTGATAAACTCTCAGATAGACTGGTTAAGAAAAAGCAAGACTTAGATTATTAAAATCAGGAATGAAATAGTGAAAATTGCTATCTTACCAAAAAGATTATAATAGAATACTGAATAATTATATGCCAACAAATTGATAATGCAGATGAAAAGTACAAATTTCTAGAAGGACACAAAGTACTGAAACTGACTCAAGAAGATAGAAAATATGAATAGACATGTAACAAGAACTTGGATTAGCAATTAAAAACTTTCCAAAAGAAAAGTGTAGACCCAGATGACTTCACTGGTAAAGTCTACCAAACATTTAAAAGATTAACACTAATGCTTCATAAATACTTCCAAAAAATAGAAGAGAGCCTTCCTAATTCATTTTAAAAACCAATGTTACTCTGATACTAAAAACTAGACAATGATATCACAAGAAAACTGCAGGTTAATATTTCTTGTGAATATAGAAACACATTCTCAACAAAATACTGTGAAATCAAATCCAGTAATATATAAAGGATTACACACCATAACCAGGTGGGTTTTAATCCAGGAATGCAAGATTAGTTCACCATATGAAAATTAATGTAATGTGCCATATTAATAGAAGGACAAAAGTCACATCTCAAGATGTAATCTCAATATAAACAAAAAGCATTTGACAAAATCTAGCACCCTTTCACAATAAAACTAGGAATAAAAGGAAACTTTCTTAATTCAATAAAGGGTATTTATGAACAACCCACACTAACATGCATAATGATGAAATACTGAAAGCTTGTCCCCAAAAATCAGGATCAGGATGTCAGCTATCACCACTTTTATTCAATATTAAAGTGAAGGTTTGAGCTAGGGCAATTAGACAAGAAAATGAAATAAAAGGCATGCAGATTGGAAAGGAAGAAGTAAAACTACCTTTATTTGCTGATGATATAATCTTATACAAATGATTTTCATTTGTGGAGCATTTACCTACTCTCTAAGAATTATTTGTAACTCCAAAACCAAAACTCACAATGCTTTCACAGTCATTCGTGGACATGTGAAAGATTTTGTAAATTGTGAGAAATTTGAATTGCTGACACACACATTCTCAGTTCAGGTTGAATAAGGGAACCCTCTGCTTTTTGATTTTAGCTTTCATACAGAGGATGGGGGACACTAGGGGACAGTGCACTATAGTAAAAGAAGCTCTGGCCTTGGTGCCAGTTTGATGGAGTTTGAATCCAAATTCTTGAGGTGGCTTCAAGCAGCAATATTTCTGAACCTCATTTTCCTTTTTGTGAAATAAAAAAGATGATGAGATACCTTTAGGACTTAAGATTGTGTGTGTGTGTGTGTGTGTGTGTGTGTGTGTGTGTGTGTGTGTGTGTAGTGTATTTTCTCTAGGACAATGGTTCAATATTCTTTAATTCGGCAATCATGGCAACTTTAGAGAACCTAACTACCAAAAATAACCAGAACTCATTGTATATAGATAATACTACAGATTCCACAGAAGAACTATTAGAGTTAATATTGAGTTCAGCAAAATTGCAGGGTCAAGATCCATGTACAAAAATCGTTTGTATTTCTGTACACTAGCAATGAAAAAAACAAAAATGAAATTAAGAAAAAATTCCATTTGTCATAACAATATCAAAAAATAAAATACTTAGGAAAAAAGTTATATATGGAAAGCTACAAAGAATTGTTGAAAGAAAGAAGACCTAAATTAATGGAAAGACATCCCGTGTTCATAGATTGGAAGACCTAGTATTGTTAAAGTGGCAGTACTTAACAAATTGGTCTGTGGATTCAACTTAACCCGTATCAAAATTTCAGCTGCCTTTTTTTGAAGAAATGATGAGCTCATCCTAAAATTTATATGGAAAGGAAGAGATCAAGAGTAGTCAAAATTACCTTGAAAAAGAACAAAGTCACAGGACTCATATTCCCAATTTTAAAACTTACTGAAAGCTACAGTAATGAAGGCAACATGGTACTGGCATAAGAACAGATTAGTGGAATAGAATTGAGACTCCTGAAATAAACCATTACAGTTATGGTCAGTTGTAAGAGTACCAAGACGATTTAATGGGAAGAATAGTTTTTCAACAAATGGAACAGGAACAACTGGATATCCAAATGCAAAAGAATGAAGTTGGACCCTTTTTTTACATCATATACAAAATCAACAAATTGAGTCGTAGACTTAAATTTAAGAGTAAAAACTATAAAACTTTGAAGAAAACATGGGCATAAATCTTTGTGACCTTAGATTTGGCAGTATTTTTTTAGATACGACACCAAAAGCAAAAACAACAAAGAAAAAGGTAGATAAATTGGACTCTTATTAAAAATTAAAAAATTTTTTGCTTTAAAGTGCCTTATGAAGAAAGTGAAAAAATAACAGTTACTTCGGTGAATGTGTGAATAAATCGTAATCTTCATACATTGCCGATGGTGCAGCTGTGTTGGTAAACAATTTAGTGGTTCTTCAAAAAGTTAAACATGAAATTACCATATGAACCAGCAATTCTACGCTTAGAGAATATACCCTAGAGAATTGAAAATATATGTATACACAAAAACTTGTACATGAATGTTCATAGCAGCATTATTCATGATAGGTCAAAATGAAGATAACCCAAATGTCCATCAAATAATGAATGGATTAAAAATATGTGGTAAATCTATACAAAGGAATAAGGCTATGAAGTTCTCGCTATAACATGAAGATCACGCTATAACATGAAGATCACGCTATAACATGAATCTTGAAAACATTACGCTAAGTGAAAGAGGCCAGACACAAAAAGCCCTATAATGTATGATTTCATTTATATGAAATGTACAGAATAGGAAAATCCACAGAGACCAAAAGTACATTAGTGTTTGCCAGGGGGTAGGAGGATGAAATGGGGAATGACTATTAATGAGTACAAAGTTTACTTTTGGGGGCAATGAAAATTTTCAGAAAATAAACAGTGGTAATGTTTGTACAATCTTATAAGTATAGTAAAATCTACTTAATTGTGCCCTTTGAAAGGGGAATTTTGTGGTATCTGAATTATTTCTCAATAGAAAAAACAAACATGATAAAATTTAAAGAAAGCAAAATGTTGTTTCTTTGAAATAACTGATAAAATAGATATACCTTTCAGAAGACTGGTCGAGGGAAAAAGTATGTGCAAATATCAGTAATGAAAAAGAATATGGCTTATAATCTGACAGATATTGAAAATATAAGATATTTTGAACAACCTATGCCAGTAAATGAAAAACTAGAGGAATTCTTAGTATTATAATTTAGAAAATCTGTATAAGAGAAATTATGATGAATGAGCAATGAGAAATCTTCTCAAAAATAAACTTTTAAGTTTGGAGTTCTACAAGATATTGAAAAAAATAATTTCTCCCTCATTTATGAAGATAGTATAACCTCGATATAAGAAAAATTATAGAACAGACTGACTTATGAACAGCAATATATAAGGATGATATAGTTCATCCTAGAAATATGAGGTAGGGTTAACATGAGAAAATCAATGCAGTTTGTCATATTGATAAAATGAAGGAGAAATCCATATCAATATATGTAGAAAAAAATATGTGATGAAATTCAGTATCTATTCACAAAGATGCTTTTAGCAAACAGCGGAAGACAACTTTCTCAATATGATATTTGGTATTATAAACCAAACCTATTTAATGGTGAAACTTTGAAAGCTTTGAAGTCTAGATGAGGAACAAGATAGGCAGGTTGTGATCACTTCTATTCATTATTAGGAAAGAAAGAAAAAATTAGCAAAATACACAACTGTTGTAGCAGATGAGATGATTGTGAACATAGAAAATCAAATATTCTACAGATAAATTAACATTAACAGAATTTAGTAAAGAAGCTTGATAGGCTAAGTAAAATGATAATGATGTGTTTAACATTAAAGTCAGTATTTCTATTAGCAACAGTTAGAAAGTGAAATAAAAACTTTATAAGAGCTATAAGAATAAGCACTCAGGAATCATTCCAATAATATAAGTATAAGACCTCTTTGTGGGGAATATATTAAAACCATATTTGAGATATTAAAGAAGACCTAAATAATTGAGAGAAATACCATTCATAGATTTGAAGCCTTAGTTTTTTCGTGATGTCAGTCCTCCCCCGTTAATACACTTGATTTTTGACAGGGGCCAAGACAGGCAGACTTCTATAAAGGCAGAGAGAAAATTGACTCTCTACCTCACAACATAACACGAAAAATCAATTCTATGTGAATTACAGGCCAAAATGAATAATACAATGAAAAGTTTTAGAGAGTGTGACATTAGCCTATGTAAAAATGATCAAATAAGGCACAAAAAGCATAAAACATTAAAAAAAGGTTGTACATTATGTTCATTAAAAGTTACCATAAAGAGTGTGAAAAGGCAATTGTAAAGTGGAAGAATATATTTGCAACAATGCATTTAAAATAACTATCATTGCCTTTTAACTATTAGATTATGTGTAACATAATTATATATCATATATACATAGACATATATATATATTTTTAGAATCAATAAGAAAAACTACAACCTAATATAGAAAAAGCCTTAAATAGGCATTTTACAAAAGAAATTCAGATTATTAATAAGTATATGAAATGGTGTTCAACCTCATTAGGAATCAGGAAAATATAAATTAAAACTATTATGAGATTTAACTATTTTAAAAGTTGCAGAAAACTCTAAAGTCTGGCAATACCAAGTGAGGGCAAGAGTGTGAAGGAATGGAGGAATTGGAATGCGGGTATAAATTGGTACAATCACTTTGGGAAAGTTTGGTATTATCTAGTGATGTTGAACCTAAGCATGTGCTATTACCTAGGAATTTATTTTCTAGATATATATCTACACTTGATCTTAGCCAAAAGGCTGAGAGGCAGTCCTAGATATATATCTAGATAAACTTGTGCATATGTGCCCCAGTACACATTTATAACAATGTTTATGGCAGTATTGTTTGTACTAGTCCAAACCCAAACCAGCCCAAATGTCCATCAGCAGTAGAATGGGTGAATAAATGAATACAGTGGCATATTCTACTGCAATGAAAATAAATGAAACATAGCCATTTGTACCATCATGGATGAATATTAAAAACATACTCTTGAGTTAAATAAATTGGACATAAAGAATATCTAGTTTATTTACATTTATATAAAGTTCGGAAACAAAAGTATGTTGTCTAGTACATACAGTCCTAAGGGGATGATATTGTTCTCTTAGGTTGCTACTGGTTTTTGTGGAGGGCAAAGAAAATGTTTGCTATTGTAATGATTTGTGGCCCTCCCAAGCTTAACCCTATCTAGCAAAATTTTTAGATAGAATTTAATTTCTTTTTGACTTTTCTTGAGTATCACATGAACACCATTTACACTGACATTGAGTTTGTGGGAGTGTATGCAAGGTCAGTGCTACAACATGGTGATTGAAGGACTTTCAAATAATTGCTTCATCGCAAAGTCATAACTACAGGTGACCTGCATGTGCCAATTGGTTGCCATTGGCTGCCTTGTGGATGTTGTTTATGTTTGATCCTTTGTGCTTTTGTGTGTGACTTTTTAAAATTTATTTTATTTATTTTTTTTCTTTAGAATTATTAAATAATAAATGTACAATAGCTTCTTAACTCTACACACATACTTAAGTTTTTAAAGGAAAACATTATATCTTATTATACCATAATCCTGCCTAATACCTTTTCAAAACTTTGAGAAAAATATTTAAAAAGGTTTCACATGTTACCTGAAACTTACAGATTTAACATTATCAAAGAAGGAATGTTTCTACACTCTTACAAAGACCACTAGAAAGAAACAATTAAAAAGCTAAGAAACTGCCTCAAAGGCTTTTTTTTTACAATCCTTATAACTTGTTTTTAGAATTTAAAATATCCTGTTTTATTATTTAATTCAGCAAAGGTTATTCAACCGATCAGTTATACTAAGTACTAAAAAGGAAAAAAAGTTGACAATATCTTAATGTTGTTTAGTAGTTAAAGTTTCTTCTCAGATCAAACAAAAGTTTACTAAATATTATGGGAAGTTATTGTGGAAAATAAATTTTTTATATTGTTTTGCTTTTACTGGAAAAAATTTTTTAAAATTTGATTGCATTGCTAATATATAAATGGTAATTGCATATATAGATACATTGTAATTTATATAAATTACATTAAATAACAATTATAAAATTAAGTGAAATACTATTAGCCTTAACATTTTTTAACTTAAAATTTTTTATTTACTTATTTATAACCATGCATCGAAGAAAAAGAGTAGTTTTTATATACTTTTTATATATAAAACCACAGATATACATACAGTATATAAACAGATAGACCATATATCTGTGGTATTAAAAATTCATAGGAGAGCGATTAGGAGAAAATTTCTGAAAAGCGATTAGGAGAAAATTTCCTTTAGGGTTGATAATGAAAAAAAAAAAAAGGTCCAGAAACACTGGTGTAGGAATACACATAGGTGGTAAAATTATAAAGAAATGTAGAGAAGTGATTAACATTTGAGATATTAACTCTGAGAATAAGGTGGGTGCTTCTAGTTTTGATAGTGGTCTGTTTCTTGACCTAGGTGGTGGCCACACAGGTGATTACCTTTTGTGTTAGACTTGTATGTATGTTTCATATACTTTTCTGTATAGGTGTTATGTTTCATAATGAAAAAAGTAGTTTATAGACTTTAAAATATAAAAATGCAGAATATTGTTTAGATTTATTATATACAAGATTATAAATTAAATATCTAACTTAGTAAAATTTCTTAATTAAAAAGTGAGATGTTGACTGATAAAAAACTTTTACCGAGCAAAAACAGATATATCATTTGTTGTTGTTGTTGTTTCTTTCTTTTTCAGATGGGCCCAGTTCTTCATCCATCCACTAATGATCAGAGATGCAATTGACCGTGAAGTTGAAGCTGTTGATAGTGGTCAGAGAAGTTTTTTATGTCTTAACACTGTTCCCTTTATTGAGCCAGTTATTTATTTAGTACATTTATCATTTTTTATATCTTTATATCATAAAGGGCTATCTTTATATCATTAAGGGCTAAATTGATATAGGTGTGCCATGTTTATTCCCGAAGCTATTAAATATGTAATTCAGTACAGATTTGATATAAATAAAAAGATATAGATTTTCATTTTTTTCAACCTTCATTTTTTGAGGATTTTACCATAGTGACTCATTTTTTGCAGGACAGGACCCTGATTCTTAAAGCTAATACAGGGTGTTACAACTTTAAAAGTTCACATACTCTTTTTCCATGAAGAGAGTTTCTCTGAGGCTTTGTTTTCAATACCATCCTGATATTTAAATAGTTTATCCTTTGTTGCCTGTGTGTGTAGGTGCTTTGTGACTTGAAATTTGGTAGTTCTTAAAACAATTGTGATATATTTGTGGACTAATAAAATAAATCCCATCTGCAGTCATGCTACCATGAACAAGCCCCATCCTGTCTGATCTTGGAAGTTTAGCAGGGTGGGGCCTGTTTAGTACTTGGATGGGAGACCACCTAGGAAGACCAGGTCCTGTAGGTGTAAAAAATAAAAAATAAGGGATTGTAAGCTGACAAGTTCCTTGCAATCTGTGAGGTCAATCAAGGGTTGCCTTGCTGGAAAATAAATAAATAAAATAAAATAAATCTTGAGCAGGAAATGGATTTAATTTTACTTTTGGGCAGTTTTTCTTATCTTGGAGATTTAAAGAATGAAGCCCATAAGGAAAACTGTGCGCTTATGTAGGATAAGGCTTTATTATGGAGCTGTGCTGTCCATTAATTAAAGAGTACCAGTGAATAGTACTACTATAGGTTAAACCTACTTGCTTTATTTTAGTGTTATAAATATGTAATACTAGACTTTGGGGGGAACTTCCACAGTTCATATAGGTTAGAGTTGGCTGGCAGCAACTGAAGAGACAAGGTCTCTACTTGTTCTTCCTTTGGTATAATTTTTCCCCTTGGCTTGATTCACTGCCTATTTCTAATAATAACTTACTGCATACACTAGGCTGAGTAAACTGTAGTTGGCTGGAAAGAGCCATCTGTCTTCAAGTCAGCAGACTTGTGTTTTACTTATAGAAATGTCACTAATGGTGGCCCTCAATTTATTTATAAAAGAGAGTGGGATTCTTCCTAGCTCTAGTAGTTCCTAGTAATCAAACATTTATTTTCTTCATTTTTGTTGCTTGCCTATCACAGTGTATGTTTTATCAAAGGCTCAGATAAATATTTGTTGAGTGAATGACAAACCAAAATAACCAAGGAAAACTCTAAACTCCCACTTTTTGGGACCTACGAACTATATTTTCTGTCTTGAATGCTTTCAAGTATGTTTTTCCTCATACAATTTCTAGTGTGGGTTAAAGTGTTTAAAAAATTAAGCCTCCAATTCGATTTTACAAGTTTAAGTCAGAATATATGTTATTTTGAAATATGAAATAGATATACACAATATACATATGTGATATATGTATGCATATACTACACATACAATAAGTAGTTTTGGTTTAAGATAAACTAAAAGCTCTGGTTTTTTTGATGTTAGAACTAGATTTTAATTTGTGAACTAATATAATAGCTAAGTATATGTCATTAGTCACTTAACCTTCTAAGTATGACAAATTCACTTGAGTTCAGGGAGATGGGGAAAACTCTTCATTTTAACTGGTAAAATAAACAACTTTAGTATTCATGAACCAATTTTGAGAGCTTAGTAATCAGATATTTTCTTCTATTCAGATGTGATGGTCTTTTATCATTCTTGTCTCATTCGCATATTTTTAGTTGCCTGCATTTTTATCTCCAGTAGCTAGTTCAGTAGTACCTGCCATGCAGGAGATGTTCAGTAAATATTTGTTGAAGGAACATATATTATTTAAACTTTGTAAGAATCCTATGAACTGTATAC
The DNA here is from genome assembly GCA_004027375.1 of Macroglossus sobrinus. Taxonomy (NCBI): domain Eukaryota; kingdom Metazoa; phylum Chordata; class Mammalia; order Chiroptera; family Pteropodidae; genus Macroglossus; species Macroglossus sobrinus. Next base: position 1,037,410 of record PVKZ01000152.1, on the reverse strand, counting down.
TAGTAAGTACATTTTATAGATGTAGAAATAGAATCAGGGAAGTTTAGATAACTTCCTCAAGGTTTACAGCTTTGTAAATGGCATAACTTGGATTCTAGCGAAGATTTTTCTACTGTAGAAGTGATTGTTCTTAACCATTAATACTTTATTACCAATATAGTTGGCTTTGCATGAAATTTAAGCAGTATATATGATGAAATTCCCAGATAATAAGGGGTTTGATTTAGCATTTTATTAGCACTTTATCAGTAAAATCTTGGACGTAGCATCCTGGAATTGAAAAATTTAGTTTGTTAACTACCTTGTTTTACTTGAAAATAAGGAAAAACTTCTGGAAAGGTGAATTGACTACCCAAAGACTATGTTAAATAATAGAGCCTCACCTAGATTGAATTCCCCACTTCAGTCTTAAAACGCGATTCATAAAATTAATTTTTGTTCCTTCCTTACTTTCAGTTCTGTAAGCTTGCGTTTCCAGATAATAAAGCAGAAACTGAATTTCATTTTATTAACAGTGTTTCTTTAAAACTGACAGAGTATCAGCTTGCAAGACCTTCTGATGCAAATAGGAAGGAAATGTTGTTTGGAAGCCTCGCTAGACCTGGACATCCTATGGGGAAATTTTTTTGGGGTAAGATATTAAATACCTCATCTTATTTTGTATCTTCTAGTTAAGGAAGAATAAGGCTATGAATAGTTGATAAAGAATTAAATGTTATAAAGGTAGGGTAACTATGTACCTTTTACATATAGGGTAGGTAGGTAGCTTTTCAAATATAAAGTAGCTAAGCATGCCTATATTTATTTGGTTCTCTGACATTGAATATACATTTGTGAATGGTTTCTGGGTGACATACTCTACCAACACTACATAAGTTATCTCATTAGATCATCATAACAGTGTTATGAGCTAGGTACCATTATTTTCTACATTTGAAGTTAAATAAGCTAAGGGAAGTTTATTTAATTTATTTAAATCACACACTGGTGGATGTGGGATTTGAACCTCTGTTTATCTGATTATAAAGTCTGTGCTCTACCCCAATCTGACGTTTCCATTTATCAATAGAGATTCAGCAATGATTTCTCTAATATTTTTTGAGCTGTGACCTAATTTTGTTTAACTGATAAGCTGTTTAAATAGTATCTATTTTTCATAATGGCCTTTTCTTAGTGTCAGCATCAGTTAGATCCTCATATTAATCCTCTGGACCAAAGAATAGAATGTGGGATGAATTGATTTAAATGATAATTTATTCAAAGGCAGTTTTGCTTCCCTGTATACTTTGTACAGTTATATACATGTTATATGGCATCCTTGCTTTATGTGGTTTATTTTCAAGAATTATGCAGAATATTATTAAAATAATTCATGATAAAATCTGAATTTGTTAGTAGTCTGATTAGTAAGAAAGGGAACTTAAGGCAATTACTGTTGCTGAGCTTTTACCAACTAGAAATTGCTTATGTGTTAAAATATACTTTAGAATTGTTTCTTGGGAATTTGTGCCTTATAATGATATTACTATTATTGCACACTGATTCAGTGTCCTTGAGTCATTTTGTGTTTTTTTCATTAATTATGTATAGTAGCAGAGCATGCATCATTTGGTATAGAGGTTTTTGACAAAGTAAACTTTGTTATTTCTATAATCGTCTTCATCTTTTTACAGGAAATGCTGAGACCCTCAAACATGAGCCAAAAAAGAATAATATTGACACACATGCTAGACTGAGAGAATTCTGGATGCGTTACTATTCTGCTCACTACATGACTTTAGTGGTTCAGTCCAAAGGTAATATTACCTACTATGGCCCTTAGAATTACTCTGAAGTAGTGCTTTTTTAGGATTTGTTTGCCGTGATCAGTATTACAATGCACTGTTAATTACTTTAGTGCTTGTTCCTAATATGAACGAAAAGAAATCAGAATTTGGAGAGATCACAAAGCAAGTGGCAAATCTCAGGGAAGCACAAAATCATCTGATTCTCAGGCAAATGTTTTTCGTCTTAGAGACATAGATCTTATCTCTAAGCTAGTCTTAGAGTATACTAATGTATAAATTGGTATACATTAGTCCTAAATTGGTCTTTTAAGCCACATTCATTTGCTTCCTCTGTTATCTCTCATTTTGCATTTAATTTATATTGATTATAAACTCTTATAAGGGAAGGTATCCATCTTTTTGTCTTTATTATAGGGTCCAGTTAAATGGCATAATTAATTGAATTCCATGGTGATACTAGTATAAGTATCTTAAATGTAAAATACTGATCAATACCTCTACTCTTTTCTTTTATCATTATCTTCAGTAGTTTGTGTTCACTTTTTCTCATTAAAGGAAACATGGTAGCTTTCGTTTACATTTCAATCAGTTTGGGCCAATTTTCAAAGTCAGTCATTTGCTCAAATAGTTTTTTTGACATACCTTATAGTTTGCACATGTTTTAAAAAGGATTAATCCTCTCACCCTAATATGATTCTCCTATTTATAAATATTTTTTCTTTCATTATCAAAATTAAGATCAGAGATGATTAAAATTAGTCTACTAAAGTTGACTTGACTATAAAGTTATAGATATGGTATGGTAGATTGTTCAAATTACAAATGGGTGTTTGGATTCCTTTTTATAACATTTGTTAAAATAGGCAGTTTCATATTCAGTATGTAATATTAATTTATAATTTTTAGTTAATTATTGTTTCCAAAGCTGTCATGAACATGCATTTTTCTTTAAGTAGGTATTCTTTCTTTTGTGATGATAAATATAAGAGCACATTAATGATTGTTGCAAATTTCTAAAATAAGCCGCAGGTATTTGAAGAGAGCCATGTACAATCTAGATTCAATTAATTTTGGAGCTTTAGCATTTTTTATACCATTTAAGAGTTACATATTTCTATAAATAGTATAGAATAAATTCAGAACTTGATTCATGTAGTTTGCATCTTGTGTTTTATATTCTGGGGCATTTCTGGAGAATTAGTGAAACTCATGTATCTGGTGGAACTAACAAATACTATCCAATGATGGTAATGAGTCACTGGGATGAAGCTAAAAGGTTTCCTTTAGATCTGTTTTAGTAAACATTTCAGAAGAATTTTTTATGAAACATAAGCAAAGAAATAAAAGAAGATAGAAATCATACACACACACACACACACACACACACACACACACACACACACACACACACACGTATATATATATCCTAAGAGGACTTATGGATTAAAACCTCAGCAAGTGTAAATTAGTGTAAATTAAATGAAGTATAAATGTACTCATGAGACACCTAGAAGGGTTAGTGTAGTGTGGATTAATTGGGAGAAACCTTTCTAGATGCTGGAGAAACCTTTCTAGATGCTTGTTGGTATATTCTTATCTCTTGGCTCTTCACACTACCCTGATGATAAACAAAGTCTTTTTTTAAACTTGTATGCTTTTTCTAACTTTACCATGGAGAGATAAAGGAGTCTTAACAAAATTATATGTGTCTTAAGGTTTTCTTAACTATTTTATTTTTTGTAACTGGTTAAGGAGTGGTAGGTAATGCTCAAATTAAAGTATCCCATTGTTTTATAGCTAAGGATCTGAGAAATCTAATTGCATTTCTGCCTTGAATAACAACAGTGCATTTTCCTGTCTCTTCAACTGCCCTCCCCCGCAGAAACACTGGATACTTTGGAAAAGTGGGTGACAGAAATCTTCTCTCAGATACCAAACAAGTAAGACATTTATTTTTATAAATCATACAGCTTTAGAGATAAAGAGGCCATATCTTCTGGTTTGCATCTGGTTTCTTTTCTTTTGGTTTGTTTTTTAAATACGTGATTAAGACCTAAGGTGGTTTAGCAAGATTACACAGCTTTTGAGTGGGAAACTTAAGATGAGAACTCAAGTTTTCATAGTTTCTGTTCAAAAGTTGTAGACCTGTAAACTTATAATAAGCAATAATTCTGAATCTGTGCCTCCTTTTACATTTATTCAGAGCTCTTTTCTTACCATGGAGAGTGTTTGAAACTGTGATATGAAAGCAAGTATTGTATTGAGAGGCAGAATATATAAAAATATATATACTTGTATCCCCTGCCTGAGAACAAATTGTGTTCTGAAAGTTTGTTTTTAAGTCAGTTGTGTGAAATTTGGAATATTTTTCTCTATAAAAGAAGTAATCTTGTAGAGGATGACTGACTTTCCATACTGTCTAAAAAGTCTATTTCATATAGTTGAACCAAATTGTCTTTTATTAGGAATTGTATATAGGGCTTCAGTTGAGAAAGCATTTTTTGTGGACCTCAAATTTATAAAAAAATAATACAAATATTTAAAAGATACTTTATTGTTACTTTTTATTACAAAGAATACAAAAATTTTAATTTTGAAGCAATTAAGACTTTCTTCCCACTCTTAGCAATTTGCATTTTTATAAAATAAATGAAGTCAGAATCAGTTATTTTTTTTTTGCATCAGGTGAGTAAGCTAGACATTTTCTATTCATTCTTTAAAAATGTTAGAATAATTTGTAATAACAGCCAATTATTATCATTTGGCTTTATATTAATTTCCATTGATAATTAGCAGTACTTTTTATGAATGGAAAGATAATGAAAGTCATGCCAAAGTTGCGGGTTTGTTTTATTTTTTTATTTTTGTTTGTTTGTTTTGATAAGAAATGAGTATGAGCTGTGGAAGTGTCAAATGGCATATTGAAACTTGTTTGACTGTGAAACTTTGCTAATAAAATCAGATGTATACTGAATAGAGGGATTCATTAGGTCCTGTCAGTCCCTGATTAGTGTTTTAAAAAGTTCTCTTAAAATTCGCTAGTAACTTTGGTTCCTTAATCAGGCAGGTTAAAAAGTCTTCTAAGTGTTTAATATTAATTCATATCGACCATGTTTTAGAAAGCGTATTAGTTACAATATCTTCAACCAGATTGTGGAAGCCTCTAGCAGGAGAGTCCAAGTCTTTTAAATACAATAGTTTCTAATATAGTGCTTTATACCTACTGATCACTCAATATGTATTTGTTGAGTTAAAAAAAAATGATCTCTAATGTACGTTTTCTTCCTCAAACAAATGGCTTTGGATAGGAGGAGAACCAAAGTTGAATGTGTCAATTGAAAGAGGCAGTAAATATTGGGAGGGGAGTTCCCTTTAATGTATTGTTTTATTCCTCTTGTGAGTTTAAAGATATTTGACTCATTGGGACTGAGGTTAAGAATAGGTTGTGTACTTCAGGATTTTGTGGCTTTGTTGCCATCTATTCACTAATGCCTAGACTGCTTTTCAGCCAGGAGTATTTAGAATATATTATAAATACCTATCAGTTCGGCATCCCTAAAGGTACTGCTTATAAAGGCTTTTGGCAATTAAATTTTAATGTATTTGTTTTATTTTCAGTGGGTTACCCAAACCAAACTTTGGCCATTTAACGGATCCATTTGACACACCAGCATTTAACAAACTTTATAGAGGTTCGTGAACCAAAGGTTTAAACTGTTTGAAATAACTTTAGCTCATTCTCTGAAACTTAATTGAGGCTGCCAATTTTCTTTGAAACTGAGAACACAACAGAAAGTACAGCTGGGTTGGAAAGGGAGTAGATGGACAGTGGAGATCCAGCTAGCCACTAACTAGCAGCAGATTGATTGGTCTGCTGCTACTTGAGTCTGTTTCATGCTTTCTCCCTGTTTTCCCCCTGTTCTTGTTTTTGTTTCTTTCCTATTTCATTTTATCTATATTTTGCTCTTTTTTTTAAAAAAATAGAAAAATAGAGAAGGGGAAAGCACTTTGGAAATTGTTTCCTTTTTAATATAAAAACCATTTTTATTAAGAAAAATTTAAAGGGTAAAGCAATGGGGTGGGGACAAATCATCCCTAAATCTTACCATCTAGAGTGTCATTTTGGCAAAATTTTTTTTGAGTTTCTAGAGGTATATTTCTAAATGTAGTTGAGATTATAAAGTATATATACTTCTTCTATCTCTTACTTTTTCATTTAATATTACATTTGTAATAACTTCCCAGTGAATCATCACATGGTTATACTATAATTTACTTAGTAATTTGCCCATAATGAATATTGCAGAAACATTCTTAATTTGCCACTTCTCTTTCTTTGGTAGATTTTCTTCTTTTTCCTAATTGTCTAAATATTTACTTCACCTCCTTCTCCTCCTCCCCCTTCACTCCATTTCAATTCTCTTTCCTCCCTCTGATAAATAACTTTTGTCACATCTTTTATCTGCTGCTGCTCCATTCTATCTAAGCTGACTCTTCCCAGAGATAGCTTATTTTTGGTTGTATTATTTCTAGCTTTAGATAGTCTCTTCATAGAATTATAAAATAATAGCACTAGGAAGAATCTTAGAGCAACTTAAGCCTAATCCAATCACCATACCTAAGAAAACAGATTCAGAAAGATTTAAATGCAAGTAATTTTCTTCAGATAAAATAAACACAGATAGCAAGATAGAGGTAGGGCTGGATTTCAGCCATGGGTCTCCTGACTCCTAGCCTTGTAATCCTATCTTGAAAGAAGGGACTCATCCTTAGGAGCATTTAATATTCTGATAGTTCTTTTATCCATACTTTCTCTACCTGTGAAACCAAATTGAAAAGAAATTCCCCCAAATTGCACTATTCAAATTGGAAAATTGGCAACTTGAAATAATAATTGCATTGTATTTAACTTTCCCTTATTTATTGGAGGGTAAAATATATTGAATTAAAAAATTCATATAATGTAGTAAAAGTTATAGAGAAACTCTTACATCTATTCTTCTGAAAAATATTTTTTAGTTGTTCCAATCAGAAAAATTCATGCTCTGACCATCACATGGGCACTCCCCCCTCAACAGCAACATTACAGGTAAGAGTTCAAGGACAAATTTATTCCATTAGTTACTGAATGAGAGTCATATTTTTAGAGCATATTAAATGGTTTAAATTTGGGGGTTCTGGATCGATCGACACAGGTAATATGGTAAACTGGGATTTCACTACTCTTGGATTTTTCAAGCTTTGTTTTATATTTTAATGTCTTCTTAGGTATAAAAACTGAAGATTTCTTATAAATAGTCACCTTTCCTGAGTCTTTGAAATTAAGTGTCTTAGTGTGAATATTAACTTCTGTGATTATTTTCTTTAGTACTTTGAGTACAGAATATATTTGCTTATGATTTATTTGCCAGTGGTGAACATTTATTTTGATCTTGTCAAGAGTAAAGTTAAATAATTTTGAGTTTGGAGTACAACTACACCATAAATTTCAAGGACTTAGTCCTTTGAGTTGGGAATGAGTTAGGGCAGATTTATTCAAATTAGAAAAATATTTTGACTTGTTTATATAGTTTTCTTATTTGAGCAATATAAACATGAGCAAGACATTCTTTAAAAATAAAGATCAGTCAGTGCCTGCAAATGCTTTTCTAATTAGAAACAAATGCTAATAAGCTGATAAAAATTTAACCTATTTTTTAAAACCCTTACCAATGAAACAAAACTATGAGGACACACACACGCAGAAGGAAAGCTTAAGCTCAGTAAAAAATGCTTTTTTAAAAAAGTGTGTGTTTCAAATATTTAAACAATCAAGTCCCATAAAGTTAACAAGAACAGTATGCCTACTGTGAGAAATGAGAGAACGTGTATTGTTTACTTACTTTTGGAGCAAGGATAATATGTGAAAAAGTAATACACATCGATTGTTTAGTTATGTTACAGTGTCCCTAAAAGTGTTAAAATTTATATTTAAAAGTTTATTTTGTTTTAAATTTTTATTTAAAAAATAAAAATTTTTAATTTTTATGAAAATAACACATCAGTAAAATACTAAAATAAGACAAAAGAAGTACAAATTGGCAGTTATAAAATAAAATAGTCATAGAGATGTAAAGTACAGCATAGAAAATATAGTCATTAATATTGTAACTATATATGGTGTCGGGAATACTAGACTTATGGGAGGATTACTTCATAAGTTATATAAATGTCTAACCACTATACTGTACACCTGAAACTAATAAAATATTGAAAAAATAAAATAGGACAAGAGCATATTAAGTAAAAAAGTAAAGCTTTGCTTCTTTTTCTTTGTCTCTGTCCTCAAACATATGTCCAGTATTAATAGTTTTATATCCTTTAGACATTAAAATAATGAATATAAAAGACACTTCTTATTTATGGAACTGGAATTATATGTACTTTTCCTTTTTTGGCATTTCCTATTTTGTTAATTAACAAACCCTCTGATTGGTTACTAAGGTAATTTATTGTAGAAATCTTGAAAATTACTGAAAAGTAGGAAAAAATTCATCCATAATAGTTTTCCAAAGACTATTAACATTTCTCTATGTTTTCAACCAGTTATTTTTTTTATGGACTGTTTCTTTTATTTTTATTTACTTTTTTTTAAGACTATTTGTTTTAAAGTGATATTCACCATGAGTCACTTTGCACCCCCAAATAAATTAGCTTTTTAGTGGTGCCATTTTTTTCTTTTTTTACAAAGAAGCAAATGTTTATTCCTCCAGAGCTGTCAATACAGTACAGTTAGCTTTGTTCAGATGTAAATGTTGTGTACTCAACTGGGTTGCTTTTGTAACTGATTTGCTCTTCTTCATCAGTCTTATAGATCTAATTCAAATTCATATTTTAAATAATGTTGTGTAGGCTTTGAGGATTGCTTAACATAATTAAAACCATAATATTATATCTTGATTTTAAGAGTTTACTGAATATAGTCCTGTGAACTAATTTTAAAATTTAAGAATGTTTAGATTTCCTAACTCAATTTTTCTATATATTTTTGTTTTGGTAGGAATACATTTCTGAAATTATAGTAGAAGCCAGTGGGAAAAGACAATTTGAATAACATATATACAACTACTCAGACTATTAAAGTATCTTATTATATAATAAAGCATTTTACACCTGTTATGCATTTTCATGAAAACTCTATGAGTAAGTAGTTAGGTAAGTGAAGAGAAAAAGAAAAATATAGAGACCAAGCTTCTTGGTCAAGATCATGCATTTACTTAAAGGAAAAACTAAAATTACACGCTAGATTTTCTGACCGTTAAAGCAGCACATTTCAGTTTACCACAGAGCCTAATGGAATACTGGAAGCTTTTACAGATACAGAGTGATTCATATTGCATTAGGTTCTAAAATGGTAAAGAATCTATAATAATTTCATTTTGAGTGAAACTAAAATGAAGGATTTTACCATGACAAGAAGTAAGTTTGGTGTCCAGGATAAAAACTAGTAGTTTTAAATTCGAAAT